>CM053791.1:186560747-187160747 GCA_028749045.1 Cupressus sempervirens | reverse complement strand
ACAAGTATGACTCTAGGATTTAACATGGAAACCCAATTTGAGAAAAAAAACCAATAACATGTCACTAATTTTTCACTCTTCTGAAGTGAGCTCTATTAGGAGCCAACCTTGTTAAAGGTTACAAAACACACTATTAAATGTGACCTTATTAAAGAATTTAATCACCTTGTTAGGAGTGGCCTTGTTAGGGGAATTTAGAAAATTCCATTAGAATGTCACCTTGATTAAAGGATTTATATATGATTGTTAGGTCAACCTTGATTAAAGGATTTCAATACTGATACAATGGCTGGAGAGTAACAGCAAGTTTGATTTGACAAATATATGTCACTTTGAAAATACAAATCACAATTTTGTTCACATTTTGATCCAATAACTAGCCTTTATTTTTATCTCTATCTTTGATCTTCTTGGCACTCCTTCGAGCAATCATGCTTCAACTCTTCACAACTCTTCTCAGCATCCAGCTTAAGTTCGCTAATCAATAGCATCAAAAATTGCTCCAACCTTGATTAGGTCTTCACTAGCTATGCTAACCTCTCTAAGCTTATCCCTTATACCTCCTTAAATAGGTAATTCTAATCTTTTTCCACTTAAACAGCATCATGGATCTTAAGGTTTGGTCAGATTCATCAAATCCTTCGAACATTTTGTCTCCTCTTTTCTCTTCTAGAAACTTCTCCAAAC
Organism: Cupressus sempervirens; assembly: GCA_028749045.1. Classification (NCBI taxonomy): domain Eukaryota; kingdom Viridiplantae; phylum Streptophyta; class Pinopsida; order Cupressales; family Cupressaceae; genus Cupressus; species Cupressus sempervirens. The sequence continues at coordinate 187,160,060 of CM053791.1, read as the reverse complement.
TTTGCCTTGAATTCTTGCATAAAAATTCTCAAACATGCTTTCCCTCAAATTAAATGTTCCAGGTCATCCATCCTTATCTTCCACACATTTTACATATTCTAAGAAATCAACTGTATCAATTGGAAATCACATTTTCCTCATAATTTATCAAATGTCGTCCCTCAGTGAACACTATGTTATGACACTTGATCATTACTAAATTACTCAATTACTACTAGCTTTATTTTTCAACACATATAATAATGCTCAGTCAATACATGATGCTCGGTAGATATTAGAATCACTCAACATAAACTTCAAGTTTCATACTCTTCTTCTCTTTTTCTCAGACAATCCTATGTATTTGGTCAATCATTGATCACTTCTTCTAAGCTTTAGTAAAACAATCTTCTTCACTTCTGACATGATTAAACAATCACTTTATCTTGTCAATGTCTAACTAATCAAGTGTCCATTGTGATTCCTCTCATAACTCAACCTTTTCTCTAGGTTCTTTTGTTATGTCCATCTTCTCAAATCATCTTCATCAATCATCTTGATATGGCACTCAAATCAGATAGAAAACTATCTTACCAATAAGGTTTGACATCAATGACAACATAATAATTGTCTCAATTGTAGTTTCCAACAATCTCCCTCTTTGGCATTGATGGCAACACCTCTAGTTACCATACAATCCAAAACATGTATTGCTTCAATAATTGAGATGCTCTCTCTATGTTTAGTGTCAGATCTTCATTAATATACTTAGTTTCATTTTGATTTTCATCTTTATAGGTCACATAAGTTCCCTCTATCATATCAAATCATGAAATCAATTAGATGTCTTATGTATTTTTGGCAATACCTTGCATTCATTCTCCCTCTTTGAAACACTTCTTGCTAAATAACTATCTCTCCATAACTTACATTTTCTCCTTCTTCCATGGTAATTGGAATGCTCTCCCTCTTTCTTATTACTTCATGGAAACTTAATATTATCTCCTCTTTCACAACAATGTGAAAGACACTTCATCTATCTCATACATCTTGATCATTTAGATATCTTCATGTTAGTATAGAATTCACCTCTGTCATGTGGTCTATGATTCATATAACATTATATCCTTCTTCCTTCACTAATTTAGGCAACTCCTAAATTATGACTTTCTACATCAAATTATAAGATATTCTAATCAACTCATTTGATGCAAAGCTCCATCTTAGCTTAAGTATCCTTGTTTGTGGGAATCACCCCTAATTTAGCTCTTAGATATTCATGTGCATCCTTAGGTAATGCCTTAGTAAAAATATCAGTTATTTTCTCCTTAGCATTTACATACTCCAATCTTACTTCTTTTTCTAGAACTAGCTCTCTCAAGTAATGATATTTGATAGAAATATGCTTGGTCTCTGTGTGCATTACAGGGTTCTTTGATGTATTTATAGAACTTGTATTGTCACAATAGATAACAATTAGGTCAGTGATCTCTTCCTTCATCCCTTTCAGTAATTGCTTAATCCACATAATATTTGAACAATTTATTTTTGCTACCACATATTTAACTTCAATTGTTGATTGTGAAATACAGTTTTGTTTCTTGCATGTCCATGAGGTTAGCCTCTTTCCTAGGAAGGAAGCTACACCACTTGTACTCTTTATATCATCAACATTTCTTATCAAATCAAAATTAGTGAACACTTTCAATTCAAACTTGTCATTCTTCTTGTAATATAAGCCATAATCGTATGTTCCTTTCAAATATCTCAGTATCATTTTCATTTGCAGCATGTGATTCTCCTTGGGGTTTGTAGAAAATCTTGCAACAATCCCAATTGCCAATGCAATATCAAGTCTACTTTGAACAACATACTATAGTTTCCTAATCATTGATATATATAATACCTAGTTCACATCAGTAGAATCATCATTCTTAGATAGCTTATGTCATGTAGCCATAGGTGTGCTAACTGGTCTTGAATCTTCCATTCCAAAAAAAATCAGTATCTCCTTTATGTATTTTGATTGAGTAATGAAGATACCTTGCTTCATTTGATATACTTGTAAACCAACAAAGAATTTGATCTCACCAAACATAGACATTTTGAATTCCTTCTTCATTTCATCTATAAATGATTTGCATAATGCATCCTTTCCTCCAAATGTGATACATCATATCATCAACAAAAATTTTAGATAACAATATCTCATTGTTACCTCCAGTCTTCAAGTACAGATTAGTGTTATCATTAGTCCTAGCAAATCCAACCTTCACCAAATAATTGTGCAGCCTCTCATACCATTCTCTAGGGGCTTATTTCAAACCATATAGAGCCTTGTGTAGTTTACATACCATGTTCTTCTTTTTGGGGTCAAAAAATCCTTCTACTTGTTCAATGTAAACCTCTTCTTCAAGTGTTCCATTCAAAAATGCAGATTTGACATCTATTTGGTACACTTTAAATCCTTTGTAAGAAGAATAGGCAAGTAGTGTTCAAATCCTTCCAATCTTGAAACTGGGGCCCATAGTAAATTCCTTCTTCTTATGCATATCCTTTGCATACCAATCTAGCCTTGTTCCTTTTGACTTCTCCTTTTTCATTCAACTTGTTTCTGAATAAAAACTTTGTTCCAATAACATTATTGTCCTTAGATATGGGTACTAGCGTTTAAGTTTTGTTCTTTCCTTCTTTCTTCTTGCATAGTCATCTTGAAAAATTATTTTGAGGTCATTTTTTCTCTCTAGTTTTGTTTTTGGTTCTAGTTCTAGTTCTAGTTCCTCTTGCTTGACATTGTTTTCATGTTGTTCAACATATTCGGTATGTACCTCAGTATTATTCTACTAATGCTCAACACCTGCAATCTGTTGTTTGGTAGCCTACTGCTGCAGCTCAGCATTCATTGTTCATTATTGTTTGATAGCATTATTCTCTTTCTCAAGTAAGGTATAGAGAACACCTTCATCCACATAAATGAATGTGATGTAATCTTTATGTTTTGTCTTGCATTCAACTTCATTCTTTTCTGCATATTCATCAACTTTCACATTTTCACTTTCCACAACTTTGTTCGTATTAGAGTTTAAACACTTATAAGCTTTGCTCTTAGTGGAATATCCTAGAAATATGCCTTCATCACTTTTAGCATCAATTTTTCCATTTCTATTATCATTTAGTATATAACATTTTCTTCCAAAAACTTTAAAATACTTCACATTAGGTGCATACCCATACCATAATTCAAAGGGTATGACATTTGTACCTTTCTTGACTTTTACTTTGTTTAAAGTATAAATTGTTGTACTTATAGCTTATCTCCAGTATTTTCATGACACATTCTTCTCCATCATCAATGTTCTAGCACAGTCCATGATTGATCTATTTCTCCTTTCAGCTATTCTTTTTTAGGGAGGGGTCCTAGGTGTTGACATCTGCCTTTTGATTCCTCTATCATTGCAAAATATATTGAATTCATTAGAGATAAACTCTCCTCCTCAATTAGATCTCAAGCACTTTAGACTCTTACATGTTTCCTTTTCAACTCTGGCCAAATACCACTTAAACAACTGAAAAGCATTATATTTTTCTTTAAGAAATAGTACAGTCATCATTCTAGAATAGTCATCAACAAATAGAATGAAATATTTTTCTCCACAGTAGCTTTGAATACCAATATTTCCACAAAGGTCAATATGAACCAATTCCAAAATATCATTAGATGAGTATGTCTTGCTCTTGAAACTAGACTTTCTCATTTTTCCCAATTGACATTGTTTACACATAGCATTATCATCTTTCTTCAATCTTGGTAACCCTCTTACTCTTTCCAGCTTAATAATTCTTACCAAAATATCAAAGTTCACATTACATAACCTCTTGTACCATAACCATATATCTTCATTTTGTGCAAACATACATGTCTCATAAAATAAATCTAGATAGAACAAGTTACCTCTTGTTTGATCACCACTTCCAATCACTTCACCACTAGCATCAAATATCTTAGCCTTCTTGTGATGGAATTCAACTCTGTATCTTGATTTTTTCAACTGTAAAACACTCAACAAGTTATAGTTAATTCCTTCAACCCAATAAACATTGTCACACTTGATCCTGTTAGTCAATTGTATTGATCCTTTACATTTCACAAGACATGGTGCATCATTACCAAACTTAACACAACTACTTATGTATGGTTCCATAGTTTCAAATTACTTTTATCACCAGTCATGTGATGTGAACAACCACTATCAATTATCCACCTATCACCTTTACTCACATATGAAATTAATGTAGTTTTCTCATCCTCATCAAAAACTTCTTTCATTGTTAATCTCATATTGGTTTTGACATATGAGTGACTACAAAATTAGTCATACTCACAAAGTGCATGTTGAGTAAGTAGTGCATGCCAAGCATAAGTTTTCAGATAATGCATGTCGAGCAATATGTATAGTATGTATTGATTAAACAATTAGTGTCAAGCCACTCTAGTGACGAGCAAGTAAATACATGTCAAGTGATTCAGATGCTAAGTGAACAATGGATGTCAATTCATTCAGAGGCCAAGTTACAGCATTGAAAATGTAGTGGATGTCGAGCATTAGAGGCTTCAAGTGTCGAGTAAACAATTTTGGACATAGTTGTTTGTAATGACACAAACTCCTATGTAAATCATTTTTAAGCCAACTTATGGATTTTTTTGCGATTCTAGATAATAAGAATGAATCCATATTGAGAATCCCTATGCAGTACATGAAAGCAATCATATTAAGGGATGTTTTAAGCAACAAAATGGGTGAATCGCAAGCATTGATTCCTATCTAACCCTAAGTTACCTAAGTCTTCTAAAGGAGGAAAACACTAAATAATTTATGAGCAAAGAGAGAAGTTTGCATATGTAGATAGAGCATTCATGGTGACTAAGGAGTTGTGAGAAGGATGTGAATTACAGAATTAGTTAGAGAGAACAAAGGAAACTAGAGAGGATAGAAATGATACATCTGATCAGAGAGGATCAAGTATACATTAGGAAAGAGGTGATATGATATCTAGCAAAGATGTGCTAACCAAAGGATCAAGGCTAAGACATTCTAATAGGTGAATCAGTAAAATCTCTTTAATATAGTAGCCCTTACAAGTTTTAATTTTCTAGCAGACTTTTGTATAAATCTCTTACTTGAGCGCTTACTTCATTGTAAGTCGAAGTCCTTTAACTAGGTACACTTCTAATAGGGTGTTGAAATCCTTTAACAAGGTAATACGTAACAGTCTTTGTAATCTTTTAATAGGGTAGACCTTATATAGGGTAGATCATAGTTTATGATCAAATAATTGTAACCTTCATTGGATACAATTTACAACTACAGTAGTGAATATTTGTGGGTGTCATCCCCACCCCAATTTTACCTTCTCATTGGAGGGTTTCTAGGTAACCAATATCTTATGTCGTACGTGTTGAATATTTATTATTTTCATGCTATGGATGAATATGTTTAGTTTGGTATTTTAGTCTGCATGTAAATTTTTAGATAGATGTGTGGTGAATATTTTAATGGATAAATTTTTGAAGTGCGAATTCATCCCCCCCACCTCAAAGTTTACTTTCGCTATTGTATTTCCAAAAATTGGTACCAGAGCATTGGTTCTCTAAAAAGGAAATCTTTGTAGCTTTTAGGAAATAATTTGAAGATGGAAATCTACAAGTTGGGAAAGATTATTGATAACCAGAAGATTGAAATCTAGCTTTCCCTACATTGGTTGAATGAAGCAATAGATGAGTTGAAGAACTCATTAAAGAGAAGGAAAGAGATAGCTATGGATGAGAATGACACACATTACCAAGAGGGAGACACTATTGAATTGTTTGCAAATGAAAACTCAAGTGAGTTTGATGCAGAAGTTGCAGATCTAATGGAAAAGAATGGTTCCCTAACTGAAGAGGTCATAAATCTTAAGATAGAACAAGAAGTCCAAGTAGTATTACTATGTGAGGTGACTGAGTAGGAAAATAAATTTGAGGAATAAAAAGTCATGATTGAAGATGACAAAATGATACTGGCCAACAGATAGGAAGAGAAGACATTAGACGTACAAAGGATTGCTAACATGCAACTAGAAACAATGAATGAAGTGATGATTTCCAATCATGAATTGATTGATAAGGACATTGAGATCACAACCCTAAAGTTACATAATGAATAACTAAGAAATGAACTAAGAAGAGAAAAGGAATTTGCTGAAAAAAAACCTAGTGAAGCCATCAAGTACTTTGAAAAACTGATGAGATCTCCTAGATTGAATGATGATACTACTGGATTGGAATACACTAGCACTAAGTAAGGAGAATCATCTAAGAATGGTGAACAAAAAAAAACAAAGGTAAGAACTACAAAACCACTTGTCATAATTGTGGAAACTTAGGTCATACAGCAAATGTTTATAGGATAAACAATGTTGATCAGGACCCTAAGAAGAAATTCATGGGTATTTGTCATAAGTGCAACAAGAAAAGACACCAAATACATGAATACAAGACCAAGACCACAAGCATGCAAAGATTTGAAGGTTACTACTATAACTGTAAGAAGTATGGACATTGAGAACATGAGTGTAGATCCAAGCCTAATTGGTCATCAAACAAACAAGCAAAGGTGAACCATATAGACAACTCTTATAATTGGAATTATAATACAAGGTATAGTTGTCATTATTGTCAAGAGTATGGACATGTTGCTGAAAATTGCATTAGAACACATTTTAGAAGTGATTACAGTAGATGTTTGAGTCAAACTATATGCTTTGGTTGTTTGAAGATTGGTCACATAAGCAAAAACTATCCAACAAGGTCAAAAGCACCAAGCAGTGAATTCAATAAAGGAAAAGATAAGATTGATGTTGAGAAAGTCAAAGTGCAGATAAACAAGACATAGAAGAAAAAGGAAGATTGTAGCACATCAAGTTCAGATGAGGTCACTTCATCCAATGGATCAAGTGATCACATCACCTCCAACTAGGAAATAAAAGGTATGTGGGACTGATATTTCAATGATATATTTTACGTCAGTTCCAAGAATCTAAGTTCTGAAAAGATTATATATGCATGAATTAAGATGTAATGTATTGGTTAGAACTTGGAATAAATCTATAAGTTTTATTAGTTTTCATGTTGTTGTCGAGCATGAAAATTTTTAGTTGATGCCAAGCTATTAAAAGTGATAGTATTAGCCAAGCTCATTGTGGTTGTCGAGCATAGCAGAAATCATGTGTAAGCCAAGTGAGTTGAAATTGTTATGATAGTCGAGCTTACAGCTGTGTAAGCACTGAGCATTTATTGTCAAGTTTTAAGGGCTATATGGTTGACTTTTTACTCATTTGCATTCATTTGAGATTGAAGAGAGCATGAAGAGCATAAGGAAAACTGAGGTGAAGGATTCAAGCGTTTGTGAACTGGATTCAGCTACTACTTGTCACCAATCATTAGATTCATAAAGTAGAAATGAATAAGGTTGAGGAATATATATATAATATGATGGCCACATTTAAGAATACTCCTATTGATCTTGCCAACTCATTACCCAAAATTTTATATCACAGAGTTGAGAAAAGGTGGCAATACAGTTTAGCAACTGAAAGGAATATAAGGGAGACTACTGGAGCTAGAGTAATGCCAGATTTGGACAAGTCATCTATGACTAAGGCCAAAAATAAATACAAGGAAATTTTTCTCCAAAATACAAAGACTTTAACATTTTGCAAAATAATATTAAGGAGGCTGTCAAACAAAATGCCCAAATATGACAACAAAAAAGGAAATTGAGCAAGCACCTAAGGAGGTAGGTGAGGACAAAGATGAACAAGAGGTAGTGGAGATTACCAAGGATGGATCTATCAAAGATGGACATGAGGGAGGCATAGAGAAGGAAGTAGATACAGAGGTGACAAGTGAAGAAGAGCAAAAACAAGATCAGAATGTACTTGAGGTACAATGCCAAGTGTTGGACCCCATCATGTGGACCAAGCTAGTCATCAGGACACAATTAAGATAAAGGATGTTTTTGAAAACACAATGCAGAACAACAATCCTCTGACAAAGGATGATTTGAAAAGGATACTACAGGATTCAAATTTAGCTACTAAACTATGCATTAATCCTGTATTAGTCAATATAGATGAGATTGACAAGGTATCAATAGGGGAGAAACATAACGCTGACACATCTAGTATACCCCTTTCATTTATAGAGACAAGAGGTCTAGAAGCACTATAGGGTGTCATTACTAACACACATATTTCAATGACCATTGTGGTATACCAAAGAAAGGAAATAGTGAATCAAATGTTAGCACATTAGTGCCAAATGCTTCAATGCAAGTAGTATTAATAGTTGAGTAGGATGAGACACAAGTTCATATAGGTTAGGAAGGTATCATACACCTAACTCACAAATACAAGGTGAAGAAGCCAAAATAGAGAAGAAGAAGGATAGGACCGAAGAGTTAGTTTTGACTATGAAACTAGAGGAACAAGTAGAAATTTAGACATTGGTTACCCTACCAATCTCTGCATATCCTATTCCTAGTCAAACTCTTCATAGGCTGAGAATAGATGCTACACCATTGCAATCATCAAGGCCTAGTCTCGATACATCTAAGGTGGGTGAAGGTACATCTTATGGATATGTCAACTTATATGAGGTGATTGAACTTCCAAAGTGTTATCTAGCAACAATCAACATAGAAGAAATGAGAATATTGCAAGAAGCTTTAGCAAGGAAGAAGAACCAAGAGTTACTCAAAAGGAAGCAGAAGCAAAGACAAGTTCTATATAAAACAAAAGAAATATTTCTTGATGCATTTACCCTCCCAGAACCTAATGAAGAAAAACCTATTATTGAGCAACTGGTGACTATTGTTGACAAGACAAGTGATGCAGACCTATATACAAATACCAAATTGCTGGAATGGTTTGAGAAGAAGTTCCAATCAAAGGTCAATGAAAATATTTATAGTTCCATTGCACTAAGGCAGGTTAGCTTAGCAACCAAGATGGATGATGTAAAGAAGGTGTTAGAGAATATATTTTCTCTATACACAAAGCTTTTCAATGTGAATTTTTTTACACAAGAAGTATAGAGAGCTATTGACCAGTTGTAGGGAGATTTAAAGACTATAGGTATTATTCTTAAGTTGTCTCCTGGTCAAAGCCAAACTCACTTTTAAAGATTGTTGTACACTCAAGGTCGGTTAATTGCATTACAAGCACAAGATGTAAATACTAGGGCTACCTTGATAAATATTCAAGCCATGTTGACCCCACACATGGAGGTGGTGCACAAGGAACCAAACCTTTGTAGAAACACTGATGAAGAAAGATTCTCATCTTTCTACTCATAAAGGTCTAGTAGACCTTGTTTCCAAGATAAACATTCAAATCCAATCTCTAGAGGTAGCGTTCAACAATTGGGATGCAACACTTAAGATTATACTGGATCAAATATTTTTGGACAAACACACTATATGTGTACCATCAATGAAATAAGTGTCAAAAAGGGAATATTAGATAAAAGGGGGATATTAAGTAAAAAGGGGAATTGAGACAGAAAAGAAGAGATTACACAAAGGGGGAGTAAATATAGAAATAGAGTAAGCCAGTAGTTGAAGCATATTTACTCAACACAAGTATCAGATTTAGATATAGCATAGAACAATCAACTCAAGGGGAGTTATGAAGTTTTGAGGTATGACTGATAAGTCATCAGTTTTGCAAAATTTTGAAGTTTTGAAATTTTGTATGCAAGTCGAGTAAAGATTATAGTTTCTCTAAGTTATGCTCATAAGTTAAGGTTATATATGCATGAAAAAGTGTTTTTGTCACTCATGTCAAAGAGGGAAATTGTTAATCTCATATTGGTTTTGACATATGGGTGACTAAACACTTAATCATTTTCACAAAGTGCATGTCGAGCAAGTAGTGCATGTCAAGCATAAGTTGTCAGATAATGCATGCCAAGCAATATGTATAGTATGTGTCAAGCACTACTATGTGTTGAGAAGATAGTTAGTGTCAAGTCACTCCAATGACAAGCAAGTTAATACATGTCAAGTGATTAAGATGATGAGTGATTCAGATGTCGAGTGAACAATGGATGTTGAGTCTTTCAGAGGCTAAGTTATAGCATTGAAGATATAGTGGATGTTGAGCATCAGAGGCTTCAAGTGTCAAATAAAAAAATTTGGACATAGTTGTTTGTAATGGCACAAACTCCTATTTTAATCATTATTGAGCTGACTTAAGGATTGTTTTTCGATTCTAGATGATAAGAATGAATCTATATTGAAAATCCCTATGCAATACATGCAACCAATCAGATTGAGGGATGTTCTAAGTGGAAAAATGGGTGAATAAAAAATTTTTATTCCTACCTAACCCTAAGTCACCTAAGTCTTCTTAAGGAGGGAAAACCCTGAAGAGTTTATGAGCAAAGAGAGAAGTGTGTATGCAAAAATAAAGCATTCATGGTGACTAAGGAGTTGTGAGAAGGATATGAATTGTAAAATTAGTTAGAGCGAACAAACGAAAGTAGAGAGGAGAAAAGTGATACATCTAATCAAAGAGGATCAAGTATACATCAAGAAAGAGGTGATCTAATATCTAGTAGAGAGGTGCTAACCGAAGGATCAAGGTTGAGACATTCTAATAGTTGAATCAATAAAGTCTCTTAATAGAGTAGCCCTAATAGGTTTCAAGTTTCTAGTAGACTTTTGTAAAAATCTCTTAATTGAGTGCTTACTTCATTTTAAGTTGAAGTCCTTTAACTAGGCATACTTCTAATAAGGTGTTGAAATCCTTTGATAGGGTAAGACCTAATAGTCTTTGTAAGCTTTTAACAGGGTAGACCTTTCACAGGGTAGATCATAGTTTATGATTAAACAATTGTAACCTTCATTGGATACAATTTACAACTACAGTAGTGAAGATTTGTGGGTGTCATCCCCACCCTAGTTTTACTTTCTCATTGGAGGGTTTCTGGGTAACCAATATCTTGTGTCATATGTTTATTGTTTTCATGCTATGGATGAATATGTTTAGTTTTGTATTTCAATTTGGATGCAAATTGTGAGATGGATGTGTGGTGAATATTTTAATGGATAAAGTTTTGAAGTACTGATTCATCCCCCCTCTCAAAGTTTACTTTCCCTATTGTATTTCCAACAATAGTAACATAGAAAACTTCCTCATCATTACTTTTAGACTCATTATTAGTTTCTTCTTTATCAATGTAATAAGATTTCTTACCTTTGCCTTTATAGTCTGTGTTTCTCTGATTGTCTTGGTCATTTCTTCTTCCTTTGTACTTGCTTCCCCTTCTCTCATTCTTGACTTCTTCATCAGGACACTTTGCAGCAATATGACCAACTTTGTTACATAAAAAATAAATTATAGGAAGTCTACCTTTGTATTTTCCTTTGCCTCTTGAAAATGTTCTTGCCATCAATGTTTTGAGTTCATCAAGTTCATCATCAAAAGCATCAATATCACTAGTCACACATTTTCCTAATCCTGTCTTACTGATAACCAATTGTGATTTAAAAGTAGATACAATAGAAGTAGGAATGAAATTATCAAAATTTGACATTTCAAAAAAAGTAAACCTATCAATTACACCTTCCAGGGTTAGGTTGTTACCAAGGGTACATCTTCATTCATGTATTGTAAAAACTCTAATAGCATAAATAGGAAGTAGAGTTCTCAATACCTTGTTGATCATAGTCCCATCATCAATGTTTCCATTTTCTCCTCTTATAGAATTTACCACCTCTTTGATTCTTCCGTAATACTGAACAATATTCTTAGCTTCCATCATTCTCATTTCATCAAAGGGTGAATGCACAAAGTTGGGTTGCAATTCTGCGGAAGTCAAATCTGCGAAATGAGACCTCTTTGAAATGGGTACCCGATTTTAAAAAACGGGCACCTTTTTTGGCTCGGGTGCTCGACCCTAAATTTAAAAAATGGGCACATATTTTTTAAAAAAATTGGGTACCCATTTTTTATTTTCAAAAAACGGGTACCCATTTCTCAAAAAATTAAAATTTTGAATTTTTAAGAAATGGGCACCCGTTTTTTAAAAATCGAGTACCCATTTTTTAAAAGTAAAAAATGGGTACCTGTTCCTTAAAAATTCATTTTTTAAATTTTTCGGCGAATTTTACATGTTGCTTTTAGCTTTTCAAAACGGGTACCCATTTTTTAAAATTCAAATAACAGGTGCCCATTTCTTACAACATGAGGCAGGATTTTTTTTTCCTGCCTCGGATTTTGGTTTGGGACAGGCTTGGTGAGACCAAGCCTATGCCTTGGCCTCTCAAGATTTGGCTAAGGCATTGAACTAACAAATTCATGCCTTGCCATAATTTTTAGAGGGTCTTCCCGATTAAATTTTTTTATGAACCAAAAACCCATTAGAGCTCTCTCTGTCCTGATTTCAGAAATATAAATTTTATAGAGTTATAATTTTATTTACTATTTTTTAATAATTTTTTAATCAAAGGTGGTACCTAAATGTAAAATAGCAATGTTCACTAAAACTTTAATAACTTTTTAATTTTATATTTTTTCTTAAATTAATTTATATGTCATCAATCTACATTCAATTATTTTGAAGTTTAAAAAAAAAATTTGAAAAAGGTGAAATTTTGATCAAATTATGGTGTCCATACATGAGAGGTTATAAAATTTTCCTTTATAGCCAATTAAAAATTAATAAATCATTAAAAAATTCAAGAAAAATATTCTCATCAATCTTTGGTGTGTCAAGTAACTCCATTTAAAAGGATTTGCAAAAATTCATTCATTTGTGTCAAATTATGGTGTCCGTACACAAGCATGGTATGGTCCTGAAACAAGCATTTTGAAAAAGTGGTTTTTAAAAATCCAGACCAAAAAAAAATCTATCATATGGGTATACAAATAAATTACATATTTAAAAAGAAGATTCCAGGCACTACAATTTTTATTTCTGAAGTTTTTTTATATCTAAATGGCTCAAATTTTGGCATCAATTGAGAAAATTTTTCAAAAACAGGGAAAACACTTCCACTTTTTGGCCAAAAGTGAGACCCAACTTCTTGCATTGACCCCAAATTTGCCTCTTAAGATTTCTGATTTTTCTCTCAAACATTTGTATCACCTCCGTAGATGGTCTACATTATATCCCACATTTTCTTTTTAGTATTGAAATCCTTTATGTCATCAAACTTGATATAGCTAAGGGTTGATGCAATCTCCAACATAGCCTAGTTGTGTTCATTCTTCTCTTTCATCTATTGAGATGTCAGTGGAACTATTTTTATCGCCACATATTAATTTTTTGTATAGTATATTGCACCATCTCCAATTCCAGCTAGATACAACTTCATCAAACTCTATCATGCTAGGAAGTTCTCTTTATTCAACTTTGGTTCCTCCTTTTTGTACATCTTGATCTTTAGTTATAAGTACCTTCAAATTTTTCTCTACAAGCACCAATGCTTTGATACCAATTGTTAGAATAATTTAGAATAACTAAGAGGGGGGTGAGTCATTTATCCAATGTCTAGATGTACCAATTCAACTTTTAAGCACTTCAAATACTTCAAATCTTCTCATTCAATAGCTTGGTCTCTATAGTAAACAATCAGTAACATAAATGTGCAGTCCACTATCCTAATATTTATCAAATTTGCAGAATGTAAAACATTAATAGTAAAACATCTCAAATGACATCCACACAAGTATGATTCCAAGATTTAACGTGGAAACCCGATTTGGAAAAACCTACCAGTAACATGTCACCAATTTTTAACTCTTCTAAAGTGAGCTCTATTAGGAGCCAACCCTATTAAAGGTTACAAAATACATTGTTAAATGTGACCTTGATAAAGGATTTAATCACCCTATTAGGAGTGGCCTTCTTAGAGGACTTTAGAACATTCCATTAGAATGCCACCTTGACTAAAGGATTTATATATGACTGTTAGGTCAACCTTGATTAAAGGATTTTAATACTAATACAATGGTTAGAAAGTAACAATAGGTTTGATCTGAAAAATAAAACTCACTTTACAAATACAAATCACAATTTGGTTCACATGTTGATCCACTAATAGGCCTTCATTGTCATTTGTGTCTCTGATTTGCTTGGCACTCTTTCAAGCAATCACACTTCAACTCTTTACAACTCTTCTCAACCTCTATCTTAAGTTTGCTAATCAATAGCATCAACAACTGCTCCAACCTTGATTAGGTCTTCACCAACTCTTCTTAACCTCTCTAATCTTAGCCCTTATACCTCCTTAATAGTTAATTCTAATCTTTTTCTGCTTAAACACCATGTAGAGCTTAGGGTTTGGTTAGATTCATCGAATTCTTTCAACATTTTGTCTCCTCTTTTCTCTTCTAGGGAACTTCTCCAAATTTCACATTGAATTCTTGTATAGAAATGCTCAAACATAGTTTCCCTCAAATTAAATGTTCTAGGTCATCCATCCTTATCTTCCACCCATTTTACATATTCTAAGAAATCAACTATGTCAGTTGGAATTCATGATTTCCTCATAATTTATCAAATGATGTCCCTCAACCAACATTGTGTTTTGACACTTGATCATTAGTGGATTACTCATTAACTACTAACTTTTCTGTTTGACACATATACTAACACTCAGTCAATATCGATGCTCGTTTAACACTATATGTGCTTGACTTATACTGGCACTCAATCGACACTAGCATTACTCAACATAAACTTCAAGTTTCATAATCTTCTACTCTTTTTCTTGATCAAACCTATCTATTTGGTCAATCTTTGATCATTTCTTCTAGGCTTTAGTGCAACTATCTTCTTCACTTGTAGCAATAGTAAACAATCACTTTATCTTGTTGAGGTCTAACTAATCAAGTGCCCATTGTAATTCCTCTCATAACTCAACCTTTCCTTTAGGTTCTTTTGTTATTTCCATCTTCTCAAATCCTTTTCATCAATCATCTTGATATGGCACCCAAATCAGATAGTAAATTGTCTTACCAATAAGGTTTGACATCAATGACAATATAATAATTGTCTCAATTGTAGTTTCCAACAAGTAGTAGTCAAATGACATGTTAGGTTTAGCACTACCTTTCTTGCTTAGATCTATGTTATGCTCTATCTTCTTCCTTCTTTGATCTCCTTCCAGCTTATTGACTTCTTCACACTTTCACTTTAGCACTAACTCTACTTTATCTTCCTTCTTCTTTTCTCTATTCACCTTGTTCTTTTCTTCTCTTTCAATTTCAACAGTAGTTTAGCATCAATTAACAATCAGTGAACAATAAACAACCAAAAATTTCTTGATCATCTCCTTAAATAGTAATCTTCCACCTTCTAGAATCATCTTAATTTTGGTGTTTAACCACGATCATGAAACTCAGATTCAATGTATTCATTCAATT
Source organism: Cupressus sempervirens (assembly GCA_028749045.1). Classification (NCBI taxonomy): domain Eukaryota; kingdom Viridiplantae; phylum Streptophyta; class Pinopsida; order Cupressales; family Cupressaceae; genus Cupressus; species Cupressus sempervirens. The sequence continues at coordinate 187,144,607 of CM053791.1, read as the reverse complement.
ATAAAATAGAAATTTTATTGAACTTTGTGTCCATCCTTATCCTGCTTTAGTATCCATCATCGTATCTTCATTACATTTTTCCAGTTGTAGATCTTGCAACTAACTTTGACTTTAGCCTTTGAACTTCTTGAACATTCTTTATTTTCATCATAAGTTAGCCTCAGATTCCATCTTTCTTAACTTGTTCTTCCAGCTCATATTTGGTGAGCATTACATTTTATTCGAGTAATACATCCCTCAATAAACACTTTAATTACTCAATTACCGCTAACTTTAGCTTTTATTTACCAACTGCTTAATGGAAACTATAGTCACTTTGTGAATACCGTAATCACCTAAAAATGGTCATCTAGACTATTAGCCCCCTTCTCAGCATTTTGGCTAAATTAATTTAATCATTTATCTAAGCCAAATTGTTAATAATCAATTTATTTGATTATAACCTATAGTTTGACTATGCTATCCTAAGTTCATTATTTGATTAAAAGAACATGTCCCCTTTTAATTAAATAAAAGACCCCATTCTTCTAACCCACTTAAAGTGCACACATAAAGTCCTTTTTCTATTTTGCAATTAAAAGAAAAGGCTTTATGACTTTTGTCTTATATGACAAGTCAAATTATATTCTATTGGTTGACTTGTGTGTGCACATGGATCACTCCTATTTTCGAAGTCAACCGTTGATCATCCACCATCTTCATCTTGATCTCCACCGTCTGTGCATCTTTAAAAGGGAGAGAGCTTTCCCCCTCAATCCATCCTCATTTGAATATTGTTATGCTGCAGGTTTTCTAATAGGTTTCTTTGGAGCTTTGTGGAGAACTTCTCATTTCTTGTCTCATTCTCTCATTCCATCACATTAGCATAAGATCATATGGCATTCTTAGCATAGTTGCATTTTAGTTTAACTTTGATTTCTTGCAATAATCTCACATAGTTTAAATATTTGGTTTTGTAACAATCCCATACATGCTTAGTATAGCTGCATTTTGCATTATCATCTTAGCTTAGTTTCCATACTTGCATTGCATTCTTGAGGGATTCCTTGAAGATATTTTCACTCTTGCTCTTGTCTCAAAGAACCTCCCGTTGCATGGTTTACTAGCAAGAAGTACATTTCTAAGGCTTGGCTGAGAGCCTTCATGCTGAAATACTAACTCCTTGCACTTCGTGGATAGGGAGCTCTAAGCCGACATCCAAGCATTCCAACTCATGGAATCATTTGGATAGAATGGTTTAGAGTGTGACACAAATCAAGTGTACATTTTTGGCACCCACCATGGGGTAGGACTGTACGTTTCACCCTACTTTTTCTTGTTTTTGCTCATGTTTTCCGTACTGCTCTGTATTTTCTTTTTTTTTACAGTCGCAGTATTGGGCGACATTTCTCCAGTATCGCGTGACAGTTCACAGTACTGTCATGCGACACTTTTTTGGAAATAGTGTCATGCTTGCAGCCTGCATATTGTCGCCCTCTGTGTAGAATTATGTCGCACGGACATGTAAACACTGTCGCCTAGACAAAAATTGTCGCCCTCTTATACTGCGAAGTATCGCGTGACTTTTGTTTAGCAAAAAGTATTGCCTGACTTTTTTTGCTCGTTCCTTGAGGAATTTGATCAAATTTCTTCAGATGGCTTGCTGTCATCTTTAAACAGATTTCTAAACTGTTTTACAGAGGTTTAATTCATGGTTTTTATGATTATTTTGTGCTAACTTATGGGCTAACGAGTTGTGATTGCAGGTTGCTTTTTTTTGTGAAAAAAATATCGAAACCTTGCATACAAAAAGAATGCATGTCAAAGTTTCAAATGTGCAAGGGCTACTAACGTTGTTTGCAGGGCTGCCCAAAGCATAAAAACCCAAACTTGCTTTATTTTTTTGTTTCCATGTGCGGCATTGAATAAATTGTTCATCTTTTATAGGCACATAAAACTTGTGATTGGAGTCTTTTGGTAATAGGAGAGTATGCTCTTCACCCTTGTGGTGAATCAAAAATCTTGACTTTTCATTTGGTTTCAAAAGCAAGGGGTAACTAAATCTTCTTGGCGTGTTTGGGAGAAACCAATTAGAATAGGAGAGTATGCTCTTCACCCTTGTGGTGAATCAGAAATCTTGACTTCCGAAAGTTGATCCACTTTGTATAGTTAAGATCCAAAAAGAATTTTATCTAGACTATTAGCCCCCTTCTCAGCATTTTGGCTAAATTAATTTAATCATTTATCTAAGCCAAATTGCTAATATTCAATTTATTTGATTATAACCTATAGTTTGACTATGCTATCCTAAGTTCATTATTTGATTAAAAGAACATGTCCCCTTTTAATTAAATAAAAGACCCCATTCTTCTAACCCACTTAAAGTGCACACATAAAGTCCTTTTTCTATTTTGCAATTAAAAGAAAAGGCTTTGTGACTTCTGTCACCAAGGCCTGGGCTACCAAAGAACATAATAAGCTGGGCAAAGGATAATCATATCCATACTCAATCATCAATCTCTCCCAACTCAGGGGACGATCCAAAATGGTCACATCCTAGAAAAGCTCCTGCACTCGCGCTCGCCCCTCTGTCAGGTTCGTATCATAGTACACCTATACCATCATGAAAACTTAACATCAGTACACCTGGCATCCAACATTGAAATGGCTAAATCAACAAACTACTAACCAAGTAACTTACCAGCTCACCATGGCATGGCACTCGCAGAATGCGATATACGTCCTCCAAAGTAATCGACGCCTCGCCGGTCGGTAAGTGAAAGGTGTTATGCTCACTATGCCACCTCTCTGCTAGCGCAGACAGCAAACCGTGGTTTGCCTGAATATGGGGCATCCGTACAACCCAGCGCAAGCCCATAGCCACTACCGCAGTCTGCTCCTCATCGCTCAAATGCTACACAATGCGTAAACCAACCACCCTGGGAGCTCTAATCTGTAATGCCGGGAATACCTCCTATCCAGGTAAAACAAGCAATCATCAATAATAGTCACATGACGAAGAAAAAAGCATTCAGAAAAACAACAAAACTATCTATATGACATTTTTTTCAAAAAAAGTACGACACTTTTTTGTGAAACAGTGTCGCGCGACACTATTTTAAATAAGACTGCGACACTTTTTCTGAAACAGTGTCGCACGACACTTTTTTCAATAGTAGTACGACATTTTTACATGGTGCGACACTTCGCACCATGTCGTGCGACATTTGGGTGTCCCTCGAGCAACACATTTTCCTAAGCAGTGCGATTTTTTTTTTCAAAAAAAGTATCGCGCGATAATACTTCTGAAGCCGTGCGATACTTTAAAAAGTATCGCGCGACTTTTTTTCAAAAAATCTTGAAAACGTGCGAAAAACTCACAAAAAGCTCGAAAAACCAACAAAAAGATAGTCACTTACCGGCGCCCCATATCGCTCTGGCCGGTTGTGCAACCGGCTGCGCTCGAAATGGTGTCGATGAAGAGGAATGTTCACCTAAGCCATGATGCTATGTGGACCACACAAAATCTCTCAAATCACAAAAAGACAAATGAATAGTGAAAATGACACTTGGACCCCTTTTATAGCCTCCAACCTCATTTTGACCTAATTTTTTTTTACTCCTCGGAATTGCGCAAAAATTGCACCCCTAGCTAATTTCGACATCCTGGATCCATTTTCAAGATCAAAATCAAAATCCGAGTTCATCTTGATGGTTAAAATTGTCTTTTAAAATTCTACCTTCTTCTGAGCAGTTAGCTGACCATTTGAGGTCTAATCTTTAAATCATCACTGGGGCATCTTCATTTCTTCATGTCTTCATCATTTCCATACTTCATATCTACTTCTATTCACCTTTTCACACCTAAATCCTCTTTCTACTCGATTTGACCTAATTTTTATGCTATATCCTTCAAGGTCAACTCTAGTCAAACTGGGGCATTTTATCAGTTTCTTATAGTCATTCTTGGGTTCTAATCATCTATATGTCATCTTGGACATTGCTCTATTCTAATTTTCTCATATCTAGCCAATTTTTGCATCCCCTTACCTCATTTCAATTTCTATCCCGAGGGGGCAGAAATACTCTATTGCTGATTGTTACAGCTATCTATTTCTTAGGAGCATTTGTTTGACCTTATCACTTGCTCTCGATCTATTCGCTTTGCTAGATGTTAGAATTCTTTTCGGATCCTAACATCATCTTCCTAAGGTTTAGTACTACCGCTATCAGGCTGTGCATTTAGGACTTGCTATCTATTTCTGCATTTCATTCTTTGGAATCAGATATCTATATCTATCATCGCCTACTTGGCTTCGATTTTCTTTGACGTAATGTGTTCCCAGATCGATCATGCATTAGTCAAAGAGGGGCAAATGTAATCACCTAAAAATAGTCATCTAGACTATTAGCCCCCTTCTCAGCATTTTGGCTAAATTAATTTAATCATTTATCTAAGCCAAATTGTTAATAATCAATTTATTTGATTATAACCTATAGTTTGAATATGCTATCCTAAGTTCATTATTTGATTAAAAGAACATGTCCCCTTTTAATTAAATAAAAGACCCCATTCTTCTAACCCACTTAAAGTGCACACATAAAGTCCTTTTTCTATTTTGCAATTAAAAGAAAAGGCTTTGTGACTTTTGTCTTATATGACAAGTCAACTTATATTCTATTGGTTGACTTGTGTGTGCACGTGGATCACTCCTATTTTCGAATTCAACCGTTGATCATCCACCATCTTCATCTTGATCTCCACCGTCCGTGCATCTTTAAAAGGGAGAGAGCTTTCCCCCTCGTTCCATCCTCATTTGAATATTGTTATGCTGCAGGTTTTCTAACAGGTTTCTTTGGAGCTTTGTGGAGAACTTCTCATTTCTTGTCTCATTCTCTTATTCCATCACATTAGCATAAGATCATATGGCATTCTTAGCATAGTTTCATTTTAGTTTAACTTTGATTTCTTGCAATAATCTCACATAGTTTAAATATTTGGTTTTGTAACAATCTCATACATGCTTAGTATAGTTGTATTTTGCATTATCATCTTAGCTTAGTTTCCATACTTGCATTGCATTCTTGAGGGATTCCTTGAAGATATTTACACTCTTGCTCTTGTCTCAAAGAACCTCCCGTTGCATGGTTTACTAGCAAGAAGCACATTTCTAAGGCTTGGCTGAGAGCCTTCATGCTGAAATACTAACTCCTTGCACTCCGTGGATAGGGAGCTCTAAGCCGACATCCAAGCATTCCAACTCATGGAATCGTTTGGATAGAATGGTTTAGAGTGTGACACAAATCAAGTGTACAAATATTATATCCCTTCTTTGACCTTGTTACTCAATGTAGCTTGTATAGCTTGGTGAATACATAAACTTCATTATTAAATTACATGATTACATGATTGTAAAATAATCAAACCAACATTACATTATTACAGTCCAACTCATTCAAGTGCCAATTTAATACCAATACTTATCAACTCAGTCATTGTCTTACTTTCTTCAAATCCTCTTCATCAATCAAATGATCTGGAACTCTACTAAATTAATATAATGTCTAGCCAACTCAGACTTGACATCAATGACACCATAACAACTTATATAACTCTTTCACATACATTGTAAGCATTTTATGTTGGGGCTAACAATCTCCCCTTTTGGTATTGATGGCAACACATAAACATATAATTTTACATTCCAAAACATTACACAAAAGATAATAAAATGTATGAATTGACAACAATACAAATTTTTAGTTCACAACTCATCAAGTTATAGAGCATCATTTAGGTGTACTCAATATGTATCTTCAGCAACATCAATCTTCAACATTTCCCTCCCTCAGGATATGTTCTCTTTCTATTTAGTAGTATTTTCATTCTTCTCCTTAATGTATTAGGTCCCCCTTTGATATTTCATCATTATTTCTAATTCTCTTTATCTTCATCACCTTTGAAGAGAATCTTGATTCTCTCCCATGATGTATCACTCATTAACATATCCTCTTCCTTTACTTATTCTCTCCCCCTTTGACAAAAATGCCAAAGGTAACTATAAGTTCCAATGTGAAACTTATAAATCCTTGTAGTTGAACTGCGTACCTTGCATGTAATTTTTACATTAGTTTCATTACAATCATTTTCACAAGTTCAATAAATAATCCCTAAAGAGTGGACTCTCGCATCAACTCCATAAAGATATATCTAATAATACATGAATTGATACAACATGCATCTTTACTTAGTGAATTTTGGATAGGAGAAGGACCCCATCTTACCTCTTAGATACTCAAAAGCATCCTTAGGCAATGGCTTAGTAAATATGTCAGCAATTTTCTCTTTAGACTTCACATATTCAAGTCTTACTTATTTCTATTATACTTGCTCCCTCAAGTACTTCTAATTGATTGATATATGCTTTGTCTTTGCACGCATCACCAAATTCTAGGATATATTTATTACACTAGTGTTATCACAATAAATAGTAATAGGCTTAGTTATCCTCTATTGTATTCCTTCTAATGGTTTCTTAATCTAAACAATGTTAGAGAAATTAAATACAATAACAACATACTCAACTTCAGCAATAGATTGTGAAATTCATCTATGTTTCTTGCTCAACCATGTAATTAGTCTTTCTCCTAATAAGAAAGCTCCACCACTTCTTTTTCTATCATCAACATTAAGAGCCCAATTTGTATTAATATAGATGTTATGAGTAAATTCACCATCTTAGTTATACCACAATCCAAAATTGTTAGTCCCTTTAAGATGTTTGAATATCCTCTTGAGAACATTCATATGTGTTTCCTTAGGATTATACAAAAGCCTTGCAACAATTCCAACTAAATGTGTTATATCTAGTCTACTATGCACAATATATTGAAATTTTCCAATCATCAATATGTATTGTGTTTCATTTACCTCAACAATAGTATCTTCTTTTTATAATTTCACTCCAGCCACCATAGGTGTATCAACTAATCTTGATTCATCAATTCCAAATGTTTTCAAGATTTCTTTTACATACTTAGACTGAGTCACAGTAATAATCTTACACTTAATGCTTTAGTTGGTTAGTTGATTGCATTTGAGTTGAGTAATAATAACAATAGTATGGTTAAACTTGGAAATGCTTTTAGGTCTTCACTAACCATTGGTAGTTCAAAGAAAAAGAAGAGTAGTAAAGATGAGAGTGAATCAGAATCTAAAGATGATATGGATGATATTGAAGCATTACTTGCAAGGATATTACCAAGAGGCAAAGGAAAATTCAAAGGTAAATTACCACTGATCTATTTTAAGTGCAATGAAGTTGGTCATTTTGCAACTAAGTGTCCTAATTGAAGAAAGAGTGATAGAAATGATAAGAAAGATCCAAAGTACTGGAAGAAGAAGGACTTCAAGAAAAAAGGAAAGAAATCAAGCTACATTTTTGAAGAAGAGTACACTGAGTCCAATACTGATGATGAGAAAGAAGCAGTTGAGGTAATAAATTAGTATTACTCTTTCACATACACTAACAACATTATTGGTTGGGGCTAACAATCCCCCCTTTGGCGTCGATGGCAAACATTATGAAAATAATATCATCAAATACCAAAACATCTTCAACTCTTTGACTTCATTTGGGTTCTCTTTTCTACATTAGGTTCTTAGCTCAGTTTGCAACTTGCATTGGACTTACTATCTTTTTATTCCATTCTCATTGCACTTATTGAGTCTAGTATTGTCTTTTAATACTATTTTCAGTATAAAAGTTAGTGAATTCAATAGATATAAATTCATCACCTCTATCAGATCTTAGACATTTCAATTGTTTACTAATTTATTTCTCAACTCTAGCTTTATACCATTTGAACATATAAAAATCATATGATTTTACCATCATGAACATGATAAATTCATCAGTCTAGTGTAATCATCAACAAATAATATGAAGTACCTATCACCATAATAATTTTCCACTCTCACTGGTCCACACAAACCAATATGTACTAATTCCAAAATATCAATAGAAGTGTGTGACTTGCTTGAAAAACTTGACTTTTTCATCTTACCGAGCTGACATTCTTTGCACATAGCATTCTCAGGTTTATGCAAATTTGGTAATCCTTTAACTCTTTTATTTCTACTAACTTTCACCATATTCTCAAAATTTACATGACACAACCTCTTATGCCACAACTATACATCCTTAATTTTAGCAAACAAACATGTTTCAATAGTAGGATCAAGATAAAATAGATTACCTTTTGTTTTCACTCCAATTCCAATCAAATCTCCTTCATCATCAAAGATATTGACTTCTCTATTCTGAAACTCTAGCTTGTTACCTATACTATTCAATTGATAAACACTCAAAATTTTATATTTTGGCCCTTATACCCATTATGCATCATGACAACTGATTTTATCATTCAACATTAGTGATCCTCTACCTTTCATTGGACATGGAACATCATTACCTAGCTTAACAGTTCCATCATCATCAATTGCTTCAAGTTTTTCAAACTTACTTATGTCACCAGTCATGTCATGTGATCATCCACTATCTATGATCCATGTATCATTATTTCTAACATGTGAAATAAGAGATTTTTCATTCTCATACCTTTTTCCATTGGGATCTTCCTTGATAGTAACATACACCATCTCAATTGCTTCTTTTGCATCATCAATACTGGACTTAATGTGCTCTTCTTCAAAAATTTAGCATTATTTACATCCTTTGTCTTTGTAGTCCTTATTCTTTCTGTACTTGTGATCTTTCTTATCATTTCTTCTACTCTTACTTCTTTTAGGACACTTAGGTAAAAAATTACCAACTTCATTGCACTTCAAACAGATCAAGGGTAGTTTACCTTTGAATTTACCTTTTCCTCTTTATAATCTCCTTGCAAATAATGCTTCATCCATATCATCTTTAGGTTAAAATTTAGTTTCACCTTTATTACTCTTATCTTTCTTTGAATTACCAATGGTCAGTGAACACTTAAAAGCATTTCCAAGTGTAACCAAACTATTATCATAATTGTTCAACTCAATTATAGTCAACTGACCACCTAAATCATCAAGTACCAAATCATTACTAGATGTAACTCTAACTTCTTGAATTGCAAAAAATTTCATAGCATAAATGGGTAGAAGAGTTACAAGAAATTTACTTGCAATATCAAAATCACCAATAACTCCTCCAACAACTTTGATTGCACTTACTACTTCCTTGATTTGGTTCACATACTGTGTAGCATTGTCACTCTCTTTCATTATTATATCATCATACTTGCCTCTTAGACTTTATGCTTGATCTCTTAGCACATTTGGATCTCCACCATGTACAAGTACCAACTTGTTCCACATTTTTTTAGCATTAGGATAGTTCTTGACATCATCAAACTTGAGATCATCAAGAGAAGATGCAATCTTAATCATCAAACTATTATGATATTTGTTCTCAACCATTTGCTACAGGCTCATAAGAAGCAGTGGTTTGATGTATTCCTAATCTAGTGAGAATTTAGCATTATCACCAATTCCAGATAGATATAGTCTCATTATATTTTTCCATGAGGATAAATTATCCTTATTCAGCTTTAGTACCTCTCTCTTATACATCTTCAGATCTTTAGCTCAAGTTCCTTCAAACTTCTTCCTCCAAGAACTTTTCTCTAATACCAATTGTTAGATAATTGAGAGAGGGGGGTTAAATCAATTTTGTCCACTAATCTTGTAGGCATTCCAATCAATTTAGTACTAATTTAAACTTCATAAACTTAAATAGCAATAGCTTGGTGATCTCATTCAACTTTATAATTCCATCTTGTAATCAATTTAATGCAAACTATTATCTCAATGTTTCTATTATTACCAACTATCATAAATATAACTCATCTTCTACGAGTTGCAATATTAAATAAATATCATGGAAATTAACTTGCAACATAAAAATAATCACACATTTGACACCATGATTTTTGACACCATGATTTAACATGAAAACCTTGCAAAGGGAAAAACCACCTAGGATCGACAATCCAAATAATTCCAATCATCTAAAGTGAGCATTGCTAGGATCCAACCTTGTTAAATGTTACATGCACTTTTTTATGTGGCCTGCTTAGAGGGTTTTAACATAAAGATCATCTAGACCTTATCACTCCTTGATCCTATCTAAAGAGTGACCTTCTCTAAAGGACTTAAAAACATCACTAATCAATGTTACCATATTGAATTTCACAAACTTGTTAGGTCCACTAAGTCAAAATATTTTTTTGCTATAATGGTAAGAAAGTAACATTTAAATGATCTATTAGGTTTTAGCACCACCTTGCTTGTTCATATCTCTATTCTAGTATGTCTTCTTTCTCTTATCTCTTTTTGGCTTATTCACTTCTTCACACTTTCACTTTTCTCTAACTCTACTTGAACTCCCTTCTTCTCTTATTGGTTCACCTTGCTTATTTCCTTCTATTTTCTTTGCAAAAATCACCAACTTAACAATAATGATCAATCACCAAAAACTTTCTCGAACATCTCCTTAAATAGTGAACTCTCTACTTTCAAATTCTTCTAGGTTTTGCCACTTAACCACATCTGTAGATTTCAAATTCAATGTATTTAGTCACTTATAAAATAAAAACTTCATTGAGCTTTATGCTCATGCTTATCTTTCTTAAATCTCAATCATCATATCTTCATTTTATTTTTTCAAGCATAGATCTCATAACTAACTCTAACTTTTGCCTTCAAACTTCTTGGACATTCTTTATTTTCATCATAAGTCAGCCTCAGATCTCATCATTCTCAACTTGTTCTATCAACTCATACTCGATCAACATTACATTTCACTTAGGCAATACATCACTCTATTAACATTGAATTACTTGGTTAACACTGAACTTTAACTTCTCTTTTTCAAATGCTCAATTAATACTGTACTCCTTCTTTCACCTTGTTACCCAATGTAGCTTGTATAGCCTAGTGAATACAAAGACTTCATCATTACATTACATGCTTATAAAATAATCAAACTAACATTACATTATCATTGTCCAATTCATTCAAGTGCCAATTGAATACCATCCTTATCAACTTTGTCATCAACATACTTCATTCAAATCCTCATCATCAAGTAAATCATCTTCATCAATCAAATGGTATGGCACTCTATTGAATTAGCATAATGTCTAGCCAATTCAGACTTTGACATCAATGACAACATAAAAACTAATATGACTACTTCACATACATTCATAGCATGCTTAGTTATAGCATTAATTAGGGATAACATATACCAATAGGGGGGTTTGTGTGATTTATATGGAGTGATTCTCTATGGGAGACAACATCCTATGAGAAAGAGAAGTTGAGACAAAGAATAACAATAAAGGGAATGAAATAGTTAAAGGGGAAGATGTGCATAAAGATGAGTCAAAGGGGGAGATGTTGCATGGAAGAAATGGATTGTAGAATATTGATTACACCCAAAGGGAGAGAATGAGTTGATGATGTTGTTGAATGTTGAAGTATATCCTAAGGGGGAGCATAAAGATGTTGCGGATTGAGCTGAGAACCTAATGAAGAAAAGAGAACCTGAATGAAGTTAGAGAGCTGAAGATGTTTCAGCATTTGATGATTTTTGTTTCAAAATGTAATGATATGTTATGTATTTTCATCAATGCTAAAGGGGAGATTGTTAGCTCCAACTAATAATGTTATTAATCTATGTGAAAGAGTCATATCTATTGTTATGTTGTCATTGATGTAAAGCCTTAATTGGTGAGGCATTATGCTAATTCAGTAGATTTCCATATCATTTCATTGATGAAGAGGATTTGAAGAATGTATAATGATGATTATGCAAGTGTTGATAACTATATGGTATTCAATGGGAACTTGAATGAGTTAGAATCTAAGAGTGTAATGTTAGTTTTATTATTTTACATGATTTGATTAAGTGTTGAGATCATGTATAAGTAAGATAGTTTGGTTGATGAATGAAGAATCATGGTATTAACCGAGCTACTATAGTTCTCGCTGAGAACCTAATGAAGAAGTGAAGCATGTGCAGTATTAACTAAGAAAGATTTGTGTTAACCCAGCCTAGTATTGACCAAGAAAAGTGTAGTTCTAATCAAACATGGAAAGGAAGAAAAATTTGGAAAATATTTAATCTAAGGTTGCCATTTTATGAAAATAAAGATTGTTCAAGAAGTTTCGAACATAAAGATGGAGTTAGTTATGAGATCAATAGCTAGAGAAATTCAAAGAACATGTAATGAAGGATATTTGATTATTTGAATTGAAGCACAAAGGTCAAGGTGAAGGGTATCACCTGAGTGTTTATATTTAATGAATATGAGTGAAATTAAGATTGGATAGGTGTGATTAAGTGGAAAAAATGGAAGAATCTAGTGAAGTTGAAAAAGAAGATCGATAAGCAAAGGATAATTGAGCAAAACTACATTGTGCAGATCAAGTAAGAGAAGTGCTAAGTTGATGTGTTAGTGAGTAGATCAGCCAAAAGGAAGTAGATCAGCTAGAAGGAACTAGAAAGAAGAAAGAGGATAAACAGAGGAAAGAGATAGAACAGAATAGAGGTTTGAACAAACAAAGAAAATGCTTAACTAAATAGATTATTTCACTATGACTCTCCAACCAATGTAGAAGAAAATATCTTAACTAAGTGGACCTAATAGTGCTATTTGTAAATTCCATTTTATGGTGACATTTTATTGAATATTTTGTAAGTCCTTTAGAGAAAACCACTCTATAGATATTCGGGAGCGATAAGGTTTAAATGATCTTTGGTGAAATTCCTCTAACAAGGTCACATTAAAACTATGTTTAACCTTTAACAAGGTTGTCTCCTACAGAGCTCACTTCAAAAGAGTGAAATTTTTGAGTTGTTGGTCCCAGGTGGTTTTTTCCTTAACAAGGTTTCCACATTAAATACTTGTGTCAAATTGTTTGGATGCTTATTGTGTTACAGGTTATTTTCATGTTTATTTTTATTGCTACAACTCAGTATACATAGAAAGTTTACTCTAATACTCAATAATAAAGTTAATAGTTTGATAGAAGATTAAGTTGAATGTCTGGTATGCTTATCAAGCTAGTGATCTAAAAGTTTAAATAGTTTAAGTTTGTGGAAAAGTGTTTAAAGGCTTTTAGGATAACTAGCTATAATTGGTTCAACCCCCTCTTAGTTATCTAATAGTCTCTTGAGTTTTGAATATTTTGTTGGTATTGTGAAGAACACTTTTAATAGAAAATATTTAGTACTTTGTCAAATTTTATTGTTATACAATTACAAATCTCAATGTATCAGTTACAAAAAAATTAATAAAAGCAATCTATATTTGAGCATATTATTTTGGATCTTGTCTCTTTTCTGATATTTTGTGGTTTCTTTAAGCATCTTGAACAAGTTTTCTTGACCTTAGCTACATTCCACTTTGGAGTACATATCATTTTGAATCTCTACCATTAATTCAAAGAATTAAGTAAATGTTGGATTTAAAATGGTGAAATCATATGGTTGAAGAGAAGATCATTAAGTAGAAGGTTAAATTTAATGTCTAGTATTTGTTTACAATATAAACAAAGAGATCATGTATGTGGCATGTGTAATTAGACTATAATAGCCTATATTGGATAAGGCACTGGTCAGTTTGTAACACCCCACTCGAGAACCCAAAAGAAATAAACCTAATATGTTACAAAGTTTACTAAACTATTTTTTTTTAAGTTTAAACAACACCAAAGTAACAATCCAGAAGTGATATAAAAATACACAACAATCACACATATGCAGCTACAATACAAATTTCATTCCTTGAGGGTTCCTTTGTGTTAAGTCACATTTAAGAAGTTTTATTAATAAGTTTAAGTCTCAAGTACGATGTCCATAATCATCAATGAATGATAGATACATGATCTCATAAGAACATATATAAGAACAACAAATATGATAAAGTACATCCAAATAACATCATCCACTACACATGTCATAGGATATACAACCATAAATACAAGTACATCAAAGTACAAGATACATGATAACATATATAGAGCACCTAAAATAGAAGTCTTCAAGATAGGAATAAGGATGAGAATGGTACAAGTACATCCATGAACATTCAACATCTGTTAAACTGAGGGGGACCCAAATGGTAAGAAGTCACTACCTCCCAACCACATGGACACCTCAAGGGTAACTCAAACTACTAATAAAGAAAGAATAACCAAAGTCAAAAAGACACCCATCCAAACCAACATCACATACCAAAATCAACAATAAGATACCAAGTAAAAATCAAGTATCAAAATTGAAAATCCACAATCACTAAACGAATATCCACTTCTAAATCAAAAGCCAAAATGTCAAAAATACAATAACCAATAAATAACACTGTCATTAAAGAGAGTAAATCACCAATCAATAAATCCAACAATAAAACACCATGAATGAATAATTGGCACTCATCAATAAAAGTCAACTGTCAATAATAAATGGCATCCAATCAATAAGTAACCACTCACGATAAATGCGCCATAAAAAGAAACATCCAACAATTACACCACTAAAGACAAATATTAAAAAAAACATGAAGGAGACTTGGGCTATGTGCTATGGAGTGTTATCACATGAGCCAACTCTAAGTTTATTGTGGTAGTCTCTCATAGCCCTAGTCCCCTAGTGACTCTATGAGGAACTAAAATACTCTCTTGTGAAGATGAGGAAACTAGTCATACTTCTCAAGCTATCATCTTATTCCCATCCTTAGCCTATACAAGCACTCAAGGCATGGATGAGGAAAAATCTCTAAATTATCCTTTTAATTTATCTCAAGGAATAGGGGAGGAAAGTATGTTAATCACTATATTATCACTTGTTACACAACTTACAATGAGTTACCCTGGTAGCCACTTTCGGGCCCGGTCCTCATTGAAAAAAACTCACATAGACATGCACCTAGACTAGCTTCCCAAAAATCACAAACCACAATTGTGTCCCATACCACAAAAGTAATATTGGTCGAATTCGATTCCTTAAAAGACAACTCAAAAATAATATGGGTTATCAAAACCCATGTTAGAGTAATTAGATATTTCTAAATTAACTTTATTTTGCTTAAGCAAAACTTTAGGCATCTAATAATTAATTCTTTTATTAATTATTATTTTATTAAGAATGTTGTTGGGCGTTCATTTTGCACGAGGTCAACGGCAGGAATCCATAGTGTAATTCCTCTCTTGAAAAGCAAATCTTTTTAAGGATCCACTCCAAGGTTAAGTGTTTGTCTTGCGACATACCAAAATTCGCTCAGTAGAAGATAAATGTGAATGTTCATGAGGAGGCCTTTGTTGGTTCCAAAACTCTTTTACCTTGGAATCAAGTAAAATCTGTTCGCTATCTCAAAATATCACACCAAAAGAACAATATTTTTGTATTTTCTATTTTTCAATGAATGCAACTCTAACAATGCGGCTACTATGAGGTCCTATTCTAACAGGGGGTTAGCAAAGCAAATAAAGAAACTAAAAGCAAATAACATGAAATCAAATAAATTGAAATTGAAATTCCTAAACGGACATAAGCTACAGAACACAACACGCTGCGAGTTAAACCTTCGAAGAAATCAATAGGAAACTAATGAAAACAGGAGCAGCACTTCCTAGAATCCACTAATGCAATCATCGGTGAGAATCTTTAACAAATCGAATGATGTTTCACTCTTCATCAAATCGCAAGGCCACGGAAAGTGCGCTCATGCGAGACAAAAAGCTATGTAGACACAATCAGGTGATCTCTTCTCAAGCTCATTACATCAACAAAATTCATATATCTATATCAAACATCAAAACTAAAAGATCGCACAACCAAAAACAACGCAATAAACCTTTGGCTCAATCAAAATCTCATGAATAAAATTCACAAAACAATGACACATTCAGGCAAGAATAACTACACTCCAAATGCTAGCACCAAAAGCATAACTTTATTGCATAATAATGGCGGCCCTTATTACATTTTACAATGGGGTATTTATAAGAAATCATCTGCTCAATTTGTGTTGAGAGTGAGAGATATCTTAATGCAATAAAATGCTTTTTAACAATAAAAACAAACTAAATATATACAGACTATCAATCTAACTGGTGTTTAGAGGGACTCCATCCATATTTTATTCATTAATTGGATGCATGAGCCCTTTACATGTCAAAAAAAAATGAAAGCATGAGAGAGAAAGTAGGAGGAAGCCATCAGTCGAAGTAGAAGTGCATGGAGACACCAAAAATAGAAGCTAGCCCTTCACTTGATGTGTGTTTGAGTTAACTTGCCATCCAAATGTGTTCTCAATGCATGGAAAGTGTTATTTTTGGAATTGGCAGTCAACTGTCGGCGCACCTCTGAATTGCAGAGCTACATGAAAATGCAGACCTGTGGATCTGCATACTTGCAGAGCTCAATTCACCAAAAAATCAAAGTTCTCAATTTTGAAAATAGTTTCTGGGTTTTTCTCAAATGAGGTTTTAGATTACTTTTTGTATACGCTTCATGCCCTTTTTTGATGATTTACACCCTCTTTATAGCCAATTAATTTTATAAACTTGCACTCTCTTTACTTCTTCAATCAAAAATCTCAAGGCACCTGCGTTGAATCTTGTCCCGAAAAGCTGCATAAGATGAGGAACTTGATTTGCTTTATGTGTCCAACCTCTGTATCTTTGACCTTTGTCTTCTCTCCACCTGTCCAATCCTTCTCGACAAGTAACCAAATGATCCAGATTATCCAAGACAATCAAATGTTTGCAACTTTTTCATATTTTTTCACAAATTTTCTAGGCATTTTTAAATGACCCTTTTGGAGGTCTTTTGCTCAAAATTTCAAGTTGAAACTTCATCGGTCCCTAAAATTGGGCAGTCGAAGGCTCCCTATTTTAGGGACTAAAATTAGATCTTCAATTCTTCTTTCCAACGGTGTAAGTGGTTCTGAATTTTGAGGCTCGAGTCAAAAGTTATGACCTCGACAAGTTGAGGATGCCATTTTTACCTACACAAGAAGCAAACATTAGTCTGTAGAGTTAACAATGCATAGTAAAGACACACTAGCTACTCAAACAAAACTGGAGATGAATCCTAAAATCTGGCTAAGTCAGAAATCCTGAAGCCCTAAAATTTGGCTAAGTCAAGATTCCTAAAGCCCTGAAATTTGGCTAAGTCTGGATTCCTGAAGCTCTGAAATTTGGCTAAGTCTGGATTTCTGAAGCCCTGAAATTTCCTAGAATCTTTACCTTATCTCGGGGAGGTCTGAAACCTATCTCAAAAGATTCATCGCATATATTAAAATATATCTTAAGTATAAGAAACTTATACTTAAATGATATATTTTAAACCCCTTTTATGGCTATTTTAAACCCCTCTTATGACTACTTGAACAAAATTGGAGGTGAAAAGGCAGCCTGACAAGCATGCACGATGTCTTGGAAGTGCGACGGTGCCAACGTGCACTAGGCGTGCGGCCCTTTGTGGCAACGCGTGTGTGCTTGAGATGCACGGCCCTTTGCTCATGTGCATTTCCTTTAGAGGCGCATGCACACGCGGCCCTGGGCAGTGCGTGTGCCCTCCTTGGCGGTGCGCACGCTGCCTTTAGGGGCATGCTCACTCCCCTTGGCAGTGTGCGGCCCTTGGTGGCACGAGCGCGCCCTTAGTGGCACGTTTGAATTTTTTTTTTAATTTTTTTTTGTGTTTTTTGATTTTTTTGATTTTTTTGTGATTTTTGGACTCAACTTTCTAACTTATTTAACTGAGTTTTCTTCTCCTGACTCCCGAACTATGAGTGTGGGAGTCAAAAAAAGTAGGGGGTCCCCATTCCTAGTAAAGAATGGGGCGTGTGTTGTGGAGACCACAACAAATGTCTCTTCTATGGATCTCAAAATTCTAGCCTCGATAGCTTTTGCTTCTCTCTCTTTCTGTGACAGGTGTTTGCATGTAGGTGATTCTTGGGAGCAATGGGATTGATCTTTCATCAACTTCAACAACCCAAGTTCTCAAAAATTCTCATCAAAATAAATCTCAATTTGAATCATAAAATACATCACGACATCTAGTCAAATGATCATCTCAAAAATGCCTCTAGTACACATCCTAACTTGGCCAACTGAATAAGCCACAAAGAAAAATATCACGAAAATAAACATCACAAGGCTATAAATAGAATTTAAGAAAATGCACAGTTTTCAATCATATGATTTAATTCCATCATCTTCTATATTTTGATTGTGTCATAAGGATGTGTATAGAAATAAAGCAATAATATGCATATTTAAATAAATGGTTAAGTTAATATACTTATTTAAATCAATAAGTATTTAAATGTTGAATTTCTTTGTGCATATAAAAATCATGCAACATTATCATGTTATTAATTTTAATAATCTTAAATCATAAATTATTTAATTAATAACATAAATGTATATTATTAGATTGAAATATTGATATCAATTCCATTTTTAAAATATTAATATGACTTCAATCTAAGTCTAATATTATGGTTTAATTTTCCTTTAATTCAATATGCAACTACAAGTAATTCAAACTTGAAATTATAGTTTTAATTAAGTTATTTACAATTTCTTTCATAGAATTTAAATATTCATAACTAGATGATTATATATTGAACTCCACTATAACTTCTCTTAAAATATAACTACTTCACAATATATATTTATTAATTTGTAACTTCACTTGCATTAATAAATACATAACAAGTTATAACCCATAAGAGTTTTAAAAAGGATTAATATTTAAAAAACCCACTAATAAGAAAATAAGTAGTATTTATTTATTTAATTTTAAAATAAATAAATAATATTTTTTTCATTACTTATATTTAAATATTTTTTAATTTCTGAAATTAATAATTAATTATTAAAAAAAATTAATTTAATTTGAAATAAATTCAAAAAATAAAATTATATTTTTATAAAATAAAAATAAACATACAATTGGTATTTTCGCATGCCTTTGATCTCTCAAATCATGCAACCATAATATACTTAGTTTTTTATCTTTAGTATATTTGTTTTCACATGTTAGAATGGTTTAGAATAACTGAGAGTGGGGGTGGGGTGAATCAATTATCCTCATGTCTAAATGTACCAATTCAACTTTTAGACACTTCAACCAACTTAGACCTAATCATTAAGTAGCTCGGTCTCTATAGCAATTTATCAGTAACATAAAACTTGCAGTGCACTATCCTAATAATAACAAACTTGCAGAATGTAAAACATTAACAGTAAAACATCTCAAATAACATCCACACAAGTATAACACTAGGATTTAACATGGAAACCCAATTTGGGAAAAACCACCAGTAACATGTCACCAATATTTTCACTCTTATGAAGTGAGCTCTGTTAGAAGACAACCCTAGTTACAATACACATTGTTAGGTGTGAACCTGTTAAAGGATTTAATCACTTTGTTAAGAGTGGCCTTGTTAGAGGACTTAAGAACATTCCATTAGAATGTCCCCTTGATTAAAGGATTTACAAATGATTTTTAGGTCAACCTTGATTAAATGTTTTCAAACTGATACAATGGTTAGAAAGTAACATGAGGTTGATCTGAATAAATACAACTCACTTTGTAAATACAAATCATAAATTTAGATCAACAACTGACTCATTGAGTGGCCTTCATTATCATCTTCATCACTTATTTACTTGGCAACCCTTCAAGCAATCACTCTTCTCTGGTTAGCTTTCTGCTCAAATTTTCCAACCAATAGAATCAACAACTGCTCTAACCTTGTTAAGGTCTTCATCAACTCTACCAACCTCATTATATTAGCCCTTATGCCTCTTTAAATAGGTAGCTTGATCTTTCGTCTCTTAGATATTCATGTGCATCCTTAGGTAACACTTTTGTGAATATATGAGAAATTTGTTCCTTTGTATTCACATATTCCAATCTTACTTCTTTGTCTTGTACCAACTCTCTCAAGTAATGATACTAGATAGAAATATGCTTGGTCTTAGTATGCATCACGAAGATTTTTAGATATATTTATAGCACTTGTGTTATCACAGAATATAACAATAGGTTCAATGATCTTCCTTCATTCCTTTCAATAATTTCTTGATCCACACTCTATTAGAACAATTTAATTTTGTAGCTATATGTTCATTTTTTGTTGTGGATTGGGAAATGCAGTTTTGTTTCTTACTTGTCCATGAAACTAATCTTTTTCCTAGAAAGAAAGCTCCACCACTTGTACTCTTTCTATCATCAATATTACCATCACAATTTATATCAATATACACTTTCAACTCAAACTTGTCATTCTTCTTGTAATACAATCTATTTTCCTTTTTTTTTTTTCAAATATCTCAATATATTTTTCACTACCATCATGTGATTCTAGATTTGCAGAAACTCTAGCAACAAACCCAACTACTAGTGCAATATTTGGTCTACTATGAACAACATATTTTAATTTTCCAATCATTGATCTATACAAGATTTGGTTCACATTAGCGGAATCATCATTCTTTGAAAGTTTATCTCCATTAGCCATGGGTGTTCCTACTAGTCTTGAGTCTTCTATACCAAAAAAATTTAGTATCTCCTTGATATATTTTGATTGTGTAATGTAGATACCTTTCTTCATTTGATACACTTGTAATCCAATAAAAAATTGATCTCTCCCAACATAGACATCTCAAACTCTTGTCTCATTTGATATGCAAATGACTTACACAATTCATCCTTTCCTCCAAATATGATATCATCAACAAATATATTGGCTAATATTAGCTCTTTGTCAGACCCAATATTCAAGTATAAACTTCCATTTTCATTTGTCCTTGTAAAACCAATCTTCACCATATATGTATGCAATCTTTCATACCATGCTCTAGGGGCTTGTTTCAATCCATACAAAGATTTGTGCAACTTACATACCATATCTCTATTTTTTGGATCAAAAAATCATTCAGGTTGTTCAATGTAGACTTCTTCCAGAATTCCATTAAAAAATGTAGATTTAACATCCATCTAGTATACTTTGAATCCTTTGTAAGCAGCATATGCAAGAAGTTTTCTCACCCCTTCCAATTTTGGAATAGGAGTAAATGTCTCCCCATAGTCAATTCCTTTGTCTTGTGCATATCCCTTACAAACTAGCCTTTCTTTGTTTCTTATTACTTCACCTTTCTCATTCAGCTTGTTTCTAAATACCCATTTTGTTTGAATAATATTCTTGTCTTTTGGCCTAGGCACAAGTGACCAGGTTTTTTTTCTTCTTAATCTACTCAATATCTTCATTTAGTTATTGGATCCAATGTTCATTATCAAAAGCAGTATTCACTAATTTGGGCTCAAATTCACAGAGTAAACATGTGTCACTTCTTAGTATTTTTCTTGTCATAACTCTAGAGTCTTTGTCTCCAATGATTTGATCAAGAGCATGATGTCTTCTAACATACTTGCTAATGTAGATTATCTTCTTCTTTCTTCTACTTCAGGTTCATCTTGCACATTTACTTTAGGTAGCATTTCATGTATTTATATTTCCTCTTCTGGTTGTTTAGAAATTACTTATTGTTCCTTGGCAAGCACGTCTTGATGCTCAACAAGTTGTGGCTACAACTTGACATGTGTCGGTTGCTGCTTCTTAGTATCTTTCTTCTTAGTTTTAGGTAAGGTGTTGGGCTTACCTTCATTGATGTATATAAATCTTTTGTAATCTTTAGGTTCCCTTTTACATTTAACTTCATTCTTTTCTGCATATTTATCAACTTTCACATTGGCTCTTTCCACAACTTTGTTAGTGTTAGATTTCAAACACTTATATATTTTTCTCTTAGTGGAATAACCTAAGAATATGCCTTCATCACTTTTAGCATCAAGTTTTTCATTTATATTATCTTTCAATATAGAATATTTTCTTCCAAAAACTTTGAAATATTTTACATTAGGTGCATGTCCATACCATAGCTCAAAAGGTGTAAGGTTTGTACATTTCTTGACTTGTACTTTGTTCAAGGTATAAAACTATACTTACAACTTCTCTCTAGTACTTAGGTGCAACAATCTTCTCCATCATCAATGTCCTTGAACAATCCATGATCAATCTATTCCTCCTTTTAGTTATACCATTATGTGGAGGGGTCTTAGGTGCAGACATTTTTCTTTTGATTCCTCTATCATTGCAGAATGTGTTGAATTCCCCAAATATGAATTCACCTCCTCTATTAAATCTTAGAAACTTCAAGATTTTACCTATTTATTTTTCAACTCTAGCCAAATACCACTTAAACATTTGAAATCCATCATAGTTTTCTTTAAGAAACATCACAATCATCATTCTAGAGTAGTCATCAACAAATAGAATAAAGTATTTGTCACCACAGTAGCTTTTCACACCAATAGGTCCACAAAGCTCAATATGAACCAATTATAAAATAACATTAGAAGTACAGGTTTTTCTCTTGAAACTAGACTTTTTCATTTTTCCCAACTGACATTGTTTACACATCACATTAATATGTTTCTTCAATTTTGTTGGCCCTCTTACTTTATTCATCTTACTAATGCTTACCAAATTGTCGAAGTTCACATGAAATGGCCTCCTATACCATAACCATATATCTTCACATTGTGGAAAAAAACAAGTATCATCAAATAGGCCTAGATAGAAAAAATTAGCTCTAGTTTGGTCTCCACTTCCAATCAATTCTCCTAAACCATTGTAGATCTTGGCCTTCTTATTCTCAAATTCTACTTTGTAGCCTAAACTATTCAACTATACCAAAATCAACAAATTGTAGTTAATTCCTTCAACCCAATAAGCATTTTCACATCTAACCTTATCAAATAATTTTATTGGTCCTTTACCTTTCACAAAATATGGTGCATCATTACCAAACTTAACACTACCTCCTTTATAATGTTTAAATTTTTCAAACTTAATTTTATCACTAGTCATGTGATGTGAAAAACCACTATCAATTATCCATCTAACACCTTTACTCACATATGAAGTAAGTAGAATTTTCTCATCTTCATCATTATCATATTTCATAGCAACATAAACAACTTCTTCATTATTACTACTAGATTCATCATTTGTATCTTCTTCAACAATGTAACAAGACTTTTTACCTTTGCCTTTGTAGTCTTTATATCCTTTGTTGTCTTTTCCATCTCTTCTTCCTTTGAACTTGTTGTCTTTACTTTCATCCTTGTCATCCCTATGAAGACATCTTATAGCAATATGACCAACTTTATTTCATGAAAAAAATATTATAAGGAGTTTACCTTTGTGTTTTCCTTTACCTCTAGGTAGTCTCCTAGCCATTAATGCTTCAAGATCCTCAAGATCATCATCAGAAGATTCACTCTCACTAGCTTCATACTTTCCTTTCTTTTTCTTAGACTTTTGCAAAACTAATTGTGACTTGAAAGCAGATTCAATAGCAATGGCATTGAAATTATCAAAGTTTGACAATTCAAAAGTAGTGAGTCTACCAACTAGACTATCCAAGGTTAGGTCATTACTAGGAGTACATCTTAGTTATTGTATTGCAAAAACTCTAATAACATAAATAGGAAGTAAAGTTCTCAATACCTTGTTGATCATAGTCTCATCACTAATCTTTCCATTAGCTACTCTGGTAGCATTCACAATTTCTTTGATTCTTCTAACATATTGAGCAATGTTCTCACCTTCTACTATTTTTCATGTCATCAAATTTTTCTCTAAAGCTTTTTGATTTGGCTCTAAGTACATTTTTATCTCCTATGTGGATCTTTGCCAACTTGTCCCACATCTTATTTGTAGAATTGTATTCCTTTATGTCATCAAAGTCTAGGTAGCTTAGGGTAGATGCAATCTCCAACATTGCATGATTGTGTTCTTGTTTATCCTTTATATGTTGGGCTGTCATAGATACATGTACAACCACATACTCATTCTCCAAGAAGAATACTATTGAATCTATAATACCAAAAATGTCCAGCTTCATCAAACTTTGTGATAAAAGAAAGATCTCCTTGTTCAACTTCGGTATCTCCTTCCTATACATCTTGATCTTTAGCTTTAAGTCCCTTCAAACTTTTCCTTCTACAAGCACCAATTCTATGATACCAATTCTTAGAATGATTTGGAATAACTGAGAGAGGAGGGTGAATCAATTATCCCTACATCTAGATGTACTAATTAAAATTTTAGACACTTTAACCAACTTAGATCTAATCATTAAGTATCTCGATCTCTATAGAAACTTATCACTAACATAAAACTTGTAGTCCACTATACCAATAATAAAAAAACTTGCAAAATGTAAAACATTAATAATAAAACATCTCAAATAACATCCACACAAGTATGACACTAGGATTTAACATAGAAACCAGATTTGGGAAAAACCACCAGCAACATGTCACCAATATTTTCACTCTTCTGAAGTGAGCTCTGTTAAAAGCCAATCCTATTAAAGGTTACAATGCACACTATTAGCAGTGAGCATATTAATGGATTCAATCACCCTGTTAAGCCAACCTTGATGAAAGAACCAGCAACGTGTCACCAATATTTTCACTCTTATGAAGTGAGCTCTGTTAAAAGCCAATCCTATTAAAGGTTACAATGCACACTATTAGCACTGGGCCTATTAATGGATTTAATCACCCTATTAGGCCAACCTTGATGAAAGTATTTTACTATTATTGTGTTTAGGAAGTCATAACTAGGTTTGATCTATCAAGATACAACTCAATTTGTAGATTCAAATCTCCATTCAGTTCATTTGTTGGTTCATTGACTGGACTTCATTAACATCTCCTCAAATCCTCTTGGAAACCCTTCAAGCAATCACACTTCACCAATCTTCTCACTTTTCCTCTATTGCTCTATTCTTTATAGGTTCTCCACAAAATTGCCAATCAACAATGAACCGATCTTAATTAACATATCTTATGCCTCCTTAAATAGGTAGCTTTGATCTTTTTTTGCTTGAACATGAACATAGATCTTAGGGTTTGATTAGATTCAATGAGTCTATCCATCATTTTTCCTTCTTCTCCTTTCTTGATACTTCTAGAAACTTATCTTAAAATCCTTTCCTTTGATCACTTAACATACTCAATACATGCATTAAATATGCCAATTCATCAATACTTATAATTTACACATTTTGACCAATCTAAAAATTCAACTATGTTGGTCTTAAAACTTGATTCTTTAACAAATTTTTATTTTGTTAATACTCAATCATCACTATGTTCTTCTACTTGGTCATCACTATGTAGCTTGGTCACTACTATTATGTCTTATTCAAATTACACTGGCTTCCTTAGTCTTCACTATCCTCGGTCACTACTACATTTTCCTTATTCATCTTGCTTGGCCATAACTAACACTCAGCTAATACTATTTGCTTGACTAACTCTTAAGTTCCTTGTTTTTCTTCTTCATTAGCCTAGTAAAACTATCACTCAATCAAGCTTAGTGTTTTACTCAACTTATTGTTTTATCTTCTATACATCAACTCAATTGTCTACTTCACTTCATTTAATGATTAAACATCACATGATTTTCTCAAAGACTAACTTGTCAAGTGCCCATTGTAATTCCAACATACTTGCTCCTCTTTACTCAACAACTTCACTAGTCCATCTAGTTACCTCTCTTTTCAAATCCTCTTCATCAATCAATTGATATGGCAATCTACACTGTTAGTAAATATCTCACTAGTAATGTTTGACATTGATGTCAACATAACAATTATTCCAATTGTAGTTTCCAATAATCCCTCTCTTTGGCATTGATGGCAACACCTTTAGTTACCATGCAAATGCAAAATAATTCCTTGGCATTTGTCATTAACAACTCCCTTTGTAGTATGTATAGTTCTTTGTTAATATCCTTAGTTCCATTCTAATTCTCATCTTTGTACCCTCTTATACTTCTTCCTCTTATGATACCAATTGTGGATTCTTCATTCTAACACCAATTGTAATACCAATTATGTTGGCTCCCTTTTTCACATTTCTTCTTAATTCAACTTCTCCCTCTATCAATGGATGGATGTTAACTCTAATCACACATTCTCCCTCTAATATGGTAACTTGATAACATAATGTTCCTCTTTGACAATAATGCCAAAGACATCATCCATTATCCCATCATCTTATCTTTGTCATTATCTAACTGCTATTACAATAGTCACTTTCTCTTTCATGTTTGACTTAACTCCTTGTAGTCTCATATGCTTATGCTTCAGTCCATCTTTTCATAGCTTTGCGAAGCTCCTAAAGTGTGACCTCCTGCATCAATGTGTAAGACATTCTAATCATAACATTTGATGAAATATTGCATCTCTTCTCAAGTTGCTTCAGATAGCGGAATGACCCCTAACTTAACTCTTACATGCTCAAATGCATCCTTAGGTAATGCCTCAGTGAATATATCAATTGTCTACTCATTTTTGTTCACATATTCTAGTCTCACTTCTTTTTCTTGTACTAAATCTCTCAAGTAATGATACTTGATTGCAATGTGCTTGGTCTTTGTATGCACCACATGATTCTTAGATATGTTTATAACACTTTTCTTATCAAAATGTATCACAATAGATTTATTAATCTCTTCCTTCATACCTTTCAACAATTTCTTGATCCACACAATGTTTGAACAATTAACTGTTGTAGTAACATACTCAACCTCTATTGTCAATTGAGAAATACAGTTTTGCTTCTTGCTTGTGCATGAAATTAATCTCCTTAGAAAAAAGCACCTCCACTTCTACTCTTTTTGTCATCAATGATTCCATCCCAATCAACATATGTGTAACTTTCAGCTCAAACAATCATCATTCTTTGAAATTTTGTCACTAACAACCATATGTGTTCCAACTATTCTTGAGTCTTCCATTCCAAAGATCTTCAATATCTCCTAGATATACTTTGATTGTATAATGTAAATACCTCTCTTCATCTAATAAACTTGCAAACCAACCAATAAAGAAACTAATCTCTCCAAACATTGACATCTCAAATTTTTTCTTCATCTCATTAGCAAATTATTTGCATAACAAATCATGTCCTGCAAATATGATATCATCGATAAAAAATTTAGATAGCAATATCTTGTTCTCATAATTACTTTTTAAATACATATTTCTATTGTCATTAGTTCTTGAAAAACCAAATTTCACCAAATAAATAAGTGTGTAAGCTTTCATACCATGCTCTATGGGCTCACTTTGAACTATATAATTCTTTATGCAATTTGCATATCATATTCCTCTTGTCAAGGTCAACAAATCCTTCAAGTTGTTCAATGTAGACTTCTTCTTCCAAGACTCCGTTAAAAAATGTAGATTTGATATCCATTTGATATACTTTGAATCATTTATGAGCAGCATATGCAAGCAAAGTTATTACTCCTTCCAACCTTGCAACTGGGGCAAATGTCTCGCCATAGTCAACTCCTTCCTCTTGTGCATATCCCTTATGGACTAGTCTCATTTTGTTCCTTGTGACTTCAACTTTCTCATTCATCTTTTTCTAACTTCTCCTTTCTCATTCATCTTGTTTCTAAATACCCACTTTGTTCCAATCACATTCTTGTCCTTTGGCCTTCGTACCAATCTACATGTCTTATTCTTCTCTATTTGATCAATTTCCTCATTCATTGCATTTATCCAATATTCCTTCTCCAAAGCATATTTAACTAATTTAGGTTCAACCTCACATAAAAAACATGTTCTTTCTTCAACTTACTTCTTATAATGACTCTTGATCTTTTCTTCCAATGTTTTGGTCAGGTGTATAGTTCCTCCTTACATAATTTGCTAAGATAGGTTGAGTTCTTCTTTCTTCTTCATGTATTTCACTTGGTTCTTATTGTTCATCTCGTTTGAGTATCTCTTATTGCAACTCAGCATTGTTTGTTTGGTGTTTAGTTTCCTCTCTCTGATGTTTGGCTTCTCTTTATGACTCGACTCCTACAATAAGATTCTTAGTAGCATGTTGATGATCGATAGAGCTTTTCTGTTGAACCTTGCCAAAGCTTTTCTGTTGAATCTTGGCAGTGCCTGGTTGTTGATGCTCAATAGCCTCTATCTTTGGTTCAGGTAATGCACTAGGTTCTCCTTCAAATATGTAGACAAATTTTTTGTAATCTTCGAGTTCTTTCTTGCATTCCTCTTCATTCTTTTCGACAAATTCATCAACTCTAACATTTACACTTTCCATAGTTTTGTTAGTGTTAGAATTCAAACATTTGTATGCCTTGCTTTTAGTGGAATATCCAAGGAATATACCTTCAACACTCTTTACATCAAGTTTTCCTTTCCTTGCATATTTCAGTATGTCACACTTGCTTCTAAAAACTTTGAATTAATTGGCATTAGGTGCATAGCCATACCAATGTTCAAAAGGGGTTTTGTTTGTACCTTTCTTAATTTGAACTCAGTTCAAAGTATAGATTATAGTACTTAGAGATTCTCTCCAATACTTTTGTGAAACATTCTTTTCCATCATCAATGTCCTTGCATAGTTCATGATTGATCTATTCCTTATTTCACATATTCTATTTTGTGGTGGGGGCCTTGGTTCGCTCATCTATCTCTTGATTCCTTTGTCATTGCCGAATATATTGAACTCCTCTGATATGAATTCACCTCCTCTATATGATCTCAAGCACTTTAGATTCTTGCATGTTTCCTTTTCAACTCTAGTCAAATACCACTTAGATATTTGAAATGCATCTGGATTTTTCTTTAACAAAAATCATAGTCATCATTCTATAGAAATCATCAACAAATAGAATGAAATATTTGTCACCATAATATCTTTGCACTCCAATAGGACCACATAAATCAATATGAACCAACTCCAAAATATCATCAGAACAATAAGTCTTTATCTTGAAACTAGACTTTGTCATTTTTCCCATTTGACATTGTTTATACATCACCTTATCAAGTTTTCTCAATCTTGGTAATCCTCTTACTCTTTTCATCTTACTAACACTTACCAAATTATTAAACTTTACATGACATAGCCTCTTATGCCATAACCAAACATCTTTAAATTGTGCAAATAGATAAGTATCTTCAGATAGGTCTAGATAGAACAAGTTACCTCTTGTTTTCTCTCCACTTCCAATCAGTTCACCAGTAGCATCATAAATCTTGGCCTTCCTATTTTGAAATTCAACTTGGTAGCC
Source organism: Cupressus sempervirens (assembly GCA_028749045.1). Taxonomy (NCBI): domain Eukaryota; kingdom Viridiplantae; phylum Streptophyta; class Pinopsida; order Cupressales; family Cupressaceae; genus Cupressus; species Cupressus sempervirens. The sequence continues at coordinate 187,115,366 of CM053791.1, read as the reverse complement.
TAAACTATTCAACTATGCCATACTCAACAAGTTATATTTCAAACCATCAACCCAATATGCATTATCACGTCTGATCTTATCATTTAGCACAATTGATCCTTTACCTTTCACATAACATGGTGCATCATTTCCAAACTTAACAATACTCCCATTATAATGTTCTAGCTTTTCAAGCTTACTTGTATCACAAGTCATATAATGTGAACAATCACTATCAATTATCCATCTATCATTCTTATTCACATGTAAATTTAAAGCAGTTTTCTCATCTTCATCATATTCAACCACTATCAATTATCCATCTGTCATTCTTATTCACATGTGAAATTAAAGCAGTTTTCTCATCTTCATCATATTCATCTTTCATTTCAACATAAATAACTTCTTCATAATTTTCATCAATATCACTATCAGAACCATCTTCTTTAGCAATGTAACAAGATTTCTTGCCTTTGTCTTTGTAGTCTTTGTTACCTCGGTTATCTCTTCTATCTTTTCTTCCTCAGTACTTTTTTTCTTTCCTTTCTTCCTTCACATCTTTGTCAAGACATCTTGCTACAATATGACTAACTTTTTTACATGTAAAATAGATAATAGGGAGTTTACCTTTGTATTTGACTTTTCCTCTTGGTAACCTTCTTACCAATAATGCTTCAAGATCCTCATTTGATTCACTATCACTATCCACATGCTTACTCTTCTTCTTTCTCCTAGATTCATCAAGGGTTAGTTGAGACTTGAAAGAACATTCTGCAATAGATGGTGTATAGTTATCAAATTTTGATAATTCAAATACAACGAGTCTACTAAATAGACTATCCAAAGTCATATCATTACCAAGTATACATCTTAGTTCTTGAATTGTAAATATTCAAATTGCATAGATAGGAAGTAAAGTCTTCAATACCTTGCTTATCATAGTCTTGTCAAATATGTCTCCTCCAATACCTCTAATAGAATTTACAACCTCCTTGATTCAGCCACAATACTATGCAATAGTTTCTCCTTCTTTCATTCTCATGTCATCAAATTTGCCTCTCAAACTTTCATCTTTTAGCCCTTGGCACATTTTTGTCTCCTCCATGGATTTTAGCCAATTTGTCCCACATTTTATATGTCATAGTGCACTCATTCACATCATCAAATTTAGCATAACTCAAAGAAGATGTCAGGTCTATCATCATTTGATTGTGCTCCTACTTCTCCTTGATTTGTTCAATAGTCATGGATCTAGGTACTTAAATGTATTCATTTTCTGGACAATACATTATAAAATCTCTAAATCCAAATAGATGCAACCTTGTCATTATTTTCCATTCATAGAAATTATCTTTGTTTATCTTAGGTACCTCTCTCTTGTACATCTTGATCTTTAGCTTAAGTCCTTCAAACTTTCCTTACAAGCACCAAATACTCTGATACCAATTGTTAGAATATGCAGAATAACTAAGAGGGGGGGTAAATCAATTATCCTCAAGTCTAGATGTCAACCTAGTCAACCTCATAAAATCACTTGGCCAATATAGAAACTCGTCAACAACTTAACTTATCCATTCATCACTTATCTCTCTATTCAGTATATGATAACTAATAGTAAATAGCATGCAACACACAACAACATTCACGCATATATGATACTAGTATTTAATGTGGAAACCCAATTTGGGAAAAATCACCAAGTAACATGATACCACTTTTCACTCTTCTGAAGTGACCTTGATTAAGAACCAACCCTGTTAAAGGTTAAAAAACACATTGTTAGGTGTGACCTAGTTAGAGGATTTAATCATCTTGTTAGGAGTGGCTTGGTTAGAGGAGTTTGGATCATTCCATTAGAATGTCACCTTGATTAAAGGATTTACAAAATGACTTCTAGGTCAACCTTGATTAAAGGGTTTTACTATCATACTAGTTATAAAGTAATAGCTAGGTTTGATCTATCAAGATGCAACTCACTTTGAAAATTTAGATCACCATTTGGTTCATTGACTGGACTTCATTAACATCTCCTTCTCTAATCTACTTAACAACCCTTCAAGCAATCACACTTCACCAATCTTCTCACCTTTCCTCTGTTACTCTTTTCTTCACAGTTTCTCCACAAAATCACCAATCAACAATGAACCAATCTTAGTTAACATCCCTTATGCATCCTTAAATAGGTATCTTTGATCTTTTTCCACTTAAACATCACCGTAGATCTTAGAGTTTGATTAGATTCATCAAATGTATCCATATTTTTGTCCTTCTTCTCCTTTCTTCATACTTCTAAAAAATTCTCTTTACATCCTTGCCTTTAATCACTTAACAAACTCAATTCATGCATTAAATATGTCAACTCATCAATCTGTATCATTTATGCATTTTGACCAACCCAAAAATTCAACTATGTCAGCCTCAAAACTAGATTCTTTTACAAACTATTATTTTGCTGACACTCAGTCGTTACTATGTTCTTCTACTTGGTCATAATTGTGTAGCTCAATCACTATTGTTCTATCTCACTCTGCTTACACTGGTTCACTCGGTCTTCACTATACTTTGTCACTACTACATTATCCTTCTTCATCTTGCTCAACAATAACTAAAACTTAGCTAATACTATTTTCTTGAATAACTCTTAAGTTCATAAATCTTCTGGTTCATTATATTAGCCTAGTAAAATTGTCATTTGGTCAAGCCTAGTATTTTACTCAAATTCTTGTTTTCTCTTCTATGCATCACCTCAACTATTTGATTCACTTCATTTAATGATTAAACAACACATTATCTTATCAAAGACTAACTAATCAAGTGCCTATTGTAATTCCAACATACTTTCTCCTCTTTACTCAACAACTTCACTAGTTCATCTAGTTATCTCTCTTCTCGAAACCTCTTCATCAATAAACTAATATGGCAATCTACATTGTTAGTAAATATCTCACTAGTAAGGTTTGACATTGGTGACAACATAATTATTGTTCCAATTGTAGTTTCCAATGGAGCATACTTTTCTACTCCCCAATGCTTCCCCCAAATATGCCAAGCAAGTTAATTAAAACCACAAAAGAGTGGAGTATCCCACCAACTTTCTTGATTCAACGAAGGTTCAAGATGTATGATTCACCTAAGAGGTGAAGAGCATACTCTCCTACCATCAATGAACCCTTAGTTATGGGTTTTATGTACCTAAGAAAAAGAAACAACTAATATATGTTGCACATGAAAATGAAATAGAAAACACACAAAATATTTTTTACTTTTTTGCTTAGGAAGTGTTGCAACAATTTTAGTAGCCCTTTTTTATTTAGCAATGTCCTTAGTAAACAAGCAAGCAATAAGCCCCTATAAAACAAACAAAGGTTAGGGCATTAAATGGTTTGCAAAATCTGAAAAAATACCCTATAAAATCATTGCTAGGAGGTATTAGAAAACCAAAAAACCAACATGCAAAAGCTTGGGAATGAAAAATGTTAGCTAGAAGCTAAAATGAGCAAATTAAATAGGTTAGATGATAGTTCTAGCTGCAACATTATCGTACGATACTTCCCAATATGTAGAGGCAATACTTATGTCTGATACAATACTCTGTATTGAATAGTTCACCACTTTATAGAATTGTACTATGACAGAGTACAATGAATCAATATGATACTGAAACTAGAACTATATCATATCGCTTTATAGAAAGTATCATATAATCATTGGAAACGTATCATATAATAGTTATGTCTGTAAAAATATAATTCAAACTAACAAGCTAAAAAAGTGACAACAATGCAAGAAATGGAGCTAGACAAGGTTGTCCAGCCCCATGGTGGGCACCAAAAATGTATACCAAAAATGAGGCACACTTCTATAAACCCTCATTCCCAAAGAATCTCATGGAGAGAGAGACTTGAGAGGCAGCTTATACCTTTTAATCTATGATGTGTAAAGGTGCAAAAATATTAGTGTGGTAGCTCTCAAATGAACCAAGCTATGCAACCCTTACAATGTGGACCTTAGAATGAGAGATTCAAAGATAAGAGCAAGAATAATAGTATCCAATAATCAATGTACAAATGCAATGCAATCTAAATAAAAGATGCAAATGCACGATAAAATAGAAAAATGAGAATTTTACAAAACTTCCCTACTTAAGCTATGTGGGCTAATATAGAGCATAAAGAAAGCTATAGTAAGCATGCCATGCAGCTACTTATGAGAACGCAAGTAATGCTCCAAGTTGTATAAAGCTCCAAACTCACCCAAAAATCCTGTAGCATAATGTTAGTAGAAAAGCATAAGATTTAAGAATGAGGAGAGAGCCCTCCTTTTTAAAGAAGAATGGACAGTTGAGATTAAGAGACAAAAAAGGCATAATCAAGGGTGGATAATACATCTTGAGTGATCCATGTGCACAAGAATCTTAGCTAAGAAAGATCAATGATATTGTTTAAGAGGAAAAAGATGTGTAGGGGAGAATAAAGATTCCACCCACCTTGGAAAGTGTGCACCTCATGTGTAGACAAAAGCCTTTTCTTTTATTTTTAAAATGGTAATAATGCTTTTCATGTGCACACTTAGGATAAGTGGGACTTTGGGGCTTTTATTTAATTAAAAGGGAGCAATTTCTTTCAATTAAATAAAATACTTCGGACAAGATGGTCAAACCATCGGTTATAATCGAATAAATAACAAAATGATAAGTTAAACAAAATTGCTAGAAAGGGGGCTCTTAAGAGGGCTCATAGTCTAGATGACCATTTTTGGGTGATTACATTTGCCCCTCTTTGACTAATGTGTGATCAATCTGGGAACACATTAAGTCAAAGAATGAAGATAGAAAGATAGTAACTAATAGAGAGATCTGACTCCAAAGAATGAAGCATAGAGAAATTAAAAATCCTAAATGCACAGTCAGTTAGCAGGAAAATTGAACATTAGGAAAGAACAATAAACAATACCAATATCCAAGATGTTCACTAATATGTCCAGCCAAGTAGCCAAAGAATGTAGATAGATCAAGAGCAAATGGAAAGGTCAATTATAAGCTCTAGAGAGAATACATAAGCATAGTATAATTGAATTTGCAACAAAGCAAAGCAATGATAGTGTATTCCTATGGAGCGATACTAAAGGAAAATGCATGAGAATGAATGGATCATAAGATAGGCAAGAGTCAATTCCAAGCTAGGTAAGGCAAAAGCGATATGAGATGAATGGATAATGAGTGCAAATCAAAATTTTAATAGACATAGGTGAAAGGGTCCCAAGAAGCGCATGTTTCTAGGGTTTCACTACTTGGAAGTGTTTTTTTTTTTTGGATTTTTTGTGATTTTTTTTGGTGATACATTAAAGTGCCTATTGTCAATTTTTCACTAAGATGATCATTTTATTAGGACATTATATGCTTGTTTTGATTTTTTATAGGATCATAAGATATGTACAAGCATTGAGCACCAAGATCACTAGGCATAGAACTTCTTCAAATGAAGGATATTGATGGGCTTGGGGAAATGTTCTTCCTCTAGTGTAGAGTGTTGATAAGTGCTAGAGCCAAAAGAAGACTATATAAGGACCCAACCAAATAGGTTAAAACTTGCCCTTTTGTTCTCTATTTTGTTGATTCTTTGGATTCTCTCTAAGGAAAAGATCACCCACTTGAAATTCCCTAGGATGAACTTTCTTATTGTATCTAGTGGACATTCATTTATGATAAAGTCTCATATGATTAAAAGAAGCCTTACAACATTCATATAGGGCTTCAAGCTCATGTATCCTCGTAGCTCTATTATTTTCATCAATAACTAGCCCTTTCAAAGAGACTCTCAAGGAAGGAATCTCAACTTCAAGTGGAAGAACAACCTCAGAACCATAAACTAGAGAAAAAGTTGTGGCCCCAATAGGTGTGCGTATGTTGGTCCTATAGGCCCATAACACAAAATGGATCTAGATAGATGCCAATCTCTCCCAAATTTATGTACAATTCAATGCAATATTTTGAGCAATGTCTTGTTTGAAGCCTCAACTTGACCATTCCATTGAGGGTAGCAGATAGCAGACCAATGTTGTTTAATGTTGAACTTCTTACAAAGTTGTCTCAAGTTATTATTTTTAATGGTCCTCCATTATCAGTGACTATAGAGGAGATAATGTGATAATGACAAATGATATGATTTAATATGAACAAAGCAATATTTTTTCCTATGGCAATAGAAAGTGGAACAACTTCAACCCATCTAGTAAAGTATTTTGTAGCACTAATAATAAAATTGTGTCCACTTGAAGAAGTAGGATGTATTTTGTCATCTAGATCAAAGGCCCACTATTGAAAAAGCCAATTTTTAATAGAGGGTATTAATTCACATCCAAGAGCATGAATTAGATTACCATGTAGTTGACACTTTTTATAGGACTTAGCATAACACACGACATATTCTTGCATAGTAGGCCAATAGTAACCATCCCTAAGAAAATTTTAAGGAAGCATAAGGTCATTAGAGTGAGACCCAAAAATGCCATCATGGATTTCATCCAATGCTCGTTTAGACTCACCAGTCTCTAAGCATGTAAGGAGCATTACATCTAGATGTTTCCTATACAAGTCACTAGAGATGACAACATAATGGGAAGCATTATGAATGAGTTGGTGTTTCTCATTGCAAGTGAGGTAAGATTAAATGGTAGCATAGTGAGAAGAGTCATGACCAATGATGGTACAAATGACTAAGTTATCAGGGGAATCATAGGCTAAGGAACATAGCTCTTCCACTAGGAATTCAATTTGAGATTCTTGTTCTTGCACTTGTAAGATGGATGCCAATGTAGTCATGGCATCAATAGCCTTATTTTTAGTCCTAATTTTTTTTGAAAAGTGACAAAGGTAAAGTAATTCCTTAGAGCATCTATCAACTTCTTGTATGGAATCAACTTGTCATCCTTAGTTTGATAATCATTATTGATCTGATTTATGACAAGTTGAGAGTTTCCATAAATATATAGCTTAGTAATTCTCTAGTCAATAGCCAATTTTATCCCATTTGTGAGAACCTCATATTCCTCTATGTTCTTTGTGCATGGAAACAATAACTTTTAAGAGTTGGGAATCGTATATCCATGAGGTGTAATAAAAAAAATATGATGACCGACTTTGAGTATGGGATCCATCAAAGAAACTTTTCCAAGTCCTTTATGTGACATAAACAATAGATGAATTTGGGAAGCCTATCTACATATGAATGTTATCTTGGAGTAGAAAACCATCAAGTTTGTTTGTAATAGCTTACCCTTTAATGGATTTATGTTCATGTTCAACATACGAAATGTCAAATTTAGATATAATCATCATCAATTTAGCATGTCTACCTATAAGTTCAATGTTACTTAGAAGATACTTAAGAGCATCATTTTTTGCAACCAAATGTGTAGTATGAGCTAGCATGTAGTGTCAAAGCTTTTGGGATACAAAAACTACAACAAGGAAAGATCTCTCAAAGTTGTTTTAATTGATCTCATAAGTAAATAAGGTTATGCTGATGTAATATATAGCTCAATCCTTCCCATTCTCATGATGTTGTGGTAGTAATGCCCCTAGGGAAGTGGTTATGGCTGAGATGTACAAAATTAAAAGGCTTCCCCAGAATAGGGGGCATAACAATTGGAGGTTTGGCCAAATATTCCTTAATTCGAGTGAGACTATTTTCACATTCTTCATTCCACACACATGTAGACCCTTTATGAAAATTCTTACTGAATGGTTGTGATCTATCAGCCAATAGAGAAATAAACCTCCATATAGATTGAAGACATCCTTGGAGAATTCTTAATTAACTTATGTTTCTAGGAGGTGACATTTCCATGATAGCTTGTACTTTCTTAGGATCACCTTCAATTCCCTTAGTGGATATGATGTAGCCTAGCAGTTTACCATAGGTGACACCAGAGGCACATTTGTTGGGGCTGAGTGTAAGCTAAAATTGTTCCATGCAATCCAATGCTAAACTCAAGTCATCAAGTGAGTATGTATTTGTTTAGACTTAGCTAAGGTGTCATCTACATAATCCTCCATGTTTTTGTGCATCATATCATGGAAAATGGTTTTCATGACTCTTTGATAGTAGTGCTAGCATTCTTAAGCCCAAATGGCATGACATTCCAACAAAAGACACCCCATGCAAAAGTGAATGTAGTTTTTTCCTAGTCTTTAGAAGCTATTTTTATTTGGTTATACCTTGAGAATCCATCCATCAAGGAATACATTTCATAACCTGTAGTCATGTCTATTATCATATCAATGTTTGGGAGTGGAAATTCATCCTTAAGGAAAGCTTTATTTAGATCTCGAAAGCATGTGCAAACTTGAATGGATTTGTCATGCTTTGAAATAGGTACAATGTTGGATATCCATTCAGCATAATCTATATATCTTTTAAATTTGGCATTTAGGAGCTTCTCTGATTCAACTTTCACTAATAGGGCAACATGCAAATGCATTTTCCTCAATTTTTTCTTAATAGGTTTGACACCAGGAGCAATATAAAGATAATGCGTGATTAATTCAGTGTCAAGATCGAGCATGTCTACATATGTCCAATTGAAGTTGATTTTCTTTTAATGGAAGAACTGACTAAATTGCTCTTTTTCTTCATCTGATAGTGATTGAAATAGATGTATAATCTTTGGAGACTCTTCTGTACCAAGGTCAATAGGCTTCATAGGTTCCAATATTGATGATCTATATTGAAAATAACTAGGAAAACTACCAAGTACCTCATCTTCAGGCACCTTAAAGAGGCTTTTACCCTTAGATAAGTCTTTATTCTTACTTTTTTTCATCTCTAACACTACCATAAAGTGGTTTTCATCATTAGATCTCCTTTTTTCATTTTCCTTTCAATTTGTGACTAATGTACTTGACATCTAACTCAGTCTTGTTGACAATTGGCTTGCTACTAGAAGAGACTATGAGCTCAATAGCATTTAGGCAGTAGGTGATCTCATAGTCATTTTGAAAATATGGTAGTTCAGGTCATTGATTTTGTATAGACCAGTTAATAAGAGATAGAGAAGTGGAAGGTTCTAGGTTATTGATATGAAGGGAATTGTCTCTAGTAACAAGAGAGTTAGTACACATATGTGAATCTTCAAAGATACCCAACTAAAAAGAAGACCTAGGATAATTAGTGTGTTCCACTAAAGCAATTTGAGAATTTAATTTGTCAAACCCTACGAAAGACTCATCAACTACGTTGGTTTGGTGTTATTAGTATAGGTGCATGCAAGATCTATTCCAACTTCATGAGATGTGATAGAGAGAGAATCCCATTTATATTCATTTAAGTTGAAACTTTGATTATAATCTATAAGACAAGCAATATTTCCTTTGATTCATTCTCTATTAGGATCCTTTGTTTCAAACTCATCAAATGCAAGTTGTCTATAAGTGAAAGCCTCAGCAATGTGATCATTAGGTAGCTTGTCTTCTCCCCAAAGAATGAAGGTAGAAGGTATGAAATCTTCTTCTAGAATGGTAGTAGCTATAGGTTGAATCTCATTGTCTAACTCACTAGCTGTAAGGGGTTCTTCATCATAAATAGGAAGACTATCATCAACACCATAGCCCAAATGTGATTGTGTCTCTACTTCTATGATCATTAGTATGACTCATGGGTTCAATAAGAGCATGTTTGTTATCAATCAAAGATCCATATCTAGGGTAACCTATCTTCTTGAGAAATTGATAGCCTTTCCCATACCTCTTAGGAGAAATAGGTATAGTAAGTGTAACCTTGATAATTGGGTCTTCCTCTCTATATATATCTAATCATTAATAGCTTAATCTTCCTTTTCATCTTCTAATGGAAAGGAGGATTGAAAAAAGGTGCCATAAATAGTCATAAATGAGGATGAGGGCTTCATGCATTCAAATAGTTTTCCATAAGAGCATGGAGAAACTAGTAATGTAGCAATTGAATCTAAGGTATATTGTCCTACACCAATGCTCATCATTTTTAGCTTTTTCTCATAGTTAGTGAGTGAGGATCTAGCTTTATTAGTATATTTGTTATTTGGAACTAGGTATTCAGTATTAGTGAGCATAATTATTGACATAGAATTATCCCCAAGAATCAAAACTTTAGTACCATTAAAGAGGAACTTAATGCATTGATGAAAAGCTAATGGAATAGCTTTCATTTCATGTATCCAAGGCATCCCTAGTAAAATATTGTATGTGAGTGTAATATCAAGAACTTGGAATACCACATCTTTTTCCATAGGATCAACTTGAATAGGTAGCACAATAAGAGCCTTGGAGGAGCGTTTGAATTTATCATAGGCTTTAATTGTAATCTTGCATCTAGGGTGAATAGAAAATTCAAAGAGACCCAATTGTTGAACAAGATTAAGGGAAACAATATTTAACCCTACACTATTTTTTATGAACACTCATCTAACTTGAGTATGATACATTTGTACTTCAATATGCAATGTAAGGTTATGGGTGGCGAAGCACTTTATCATATTATTTTTTTAAAATTAGGTAATATGTAGTAGAAATGTGATTAACAATAGCTTGGAACTTGTTCACATCACTGGTGGTAGGCACACTAGTTGCATGTAAAGCCTTCTCTAGGATCTCCTTATGTAAAGGAGACAACTCTAACAACTCAAAAATAGAGATCTGAGTAGGAGTACGTTGAATTTGGTTCACAAGACCAAAGGTACACTTAGCATTTGAGGAGGACCTCACTTGTTTATCATTAGCTTGTTTGGGGTTATCTGTGACCTTAAGGACAACTTTGGATTGACCCCTAGTAACAATTTTAATATTTCACCATAAGAGGAAGAGGAGTCTACAACTCTAAGTGAAACCATAGGTCTATTGTCATCAAAGAATTAGTAGGAATCAAGAGTTCTCAAGATCACTTTATGCCTTTTGTCATCAATATCATAGTTAGCTTCCTCATCAAATTTAGGGCCCATCATGTAACACTTTCTTCACCAACAGGTTCAAGCATGTGTATAATGTTGTCAACATTTGTGTAGGTGTAATTGATCTTTGTGTCATTATTTTTCTTATTTGTGTTGGATGTTTCCCCTTGTTCATACTTAGGAAGAGGTTATTTGAAATATTTATGACTTGAGTTCTTAACTAGCCCATCTAGGATAACCCTTTGATCATCAATGCTATATTGTATGATGTCCCTAAGCTTAAGACAATAATCGGTATTATGACCCTTATTCCTATGATAGTTGCAAAAGTTATGATCCCTCCACCATGAAGATTTAATAGTGGGATCATAGGGCCTTGAGTTGTCTTACAAAGCTATAATCTTATTATCAAGTAAAGTCTTTAAGATCATATCATATGAATCAGCCAATGGAGTGAGGTTACACTTAGGCTTAGGTGGTCAAGTGAACTTAGGTTTGTCATAAGCTTGAGATTTACTTGAATCATTTGTTTTTGTAGCCTATTTTTGTTTGGTATCTAATATATAATTTTCTATATTGAAAGCAAGTTACTTGGTCTTAGGTGCATCAAAAACCCCATCGTTAACAACATACTTATTCTTATTCTAAGGTTTGCCTTTGCCCTTACTATTTCCATTGCCATTTTTATCCTTGTTTAGGACTATATCACCCTTCTTAACAACAACATCCTAAATAGGATATGCAATCTCAATCATTTCATTGAATGTGACAAATACTTGTTTCCTAAGATCATAATATAACTTGGGTAGAAGAGTTCTAATGAAGATATCAACTTTCTCATTTTCAGGGATTTTTCAAGGATATCTAGAGTGTAATCTCCTCTATATTTTCAAATAGGTGACAAAAGGCTACACTTTTTGTGTTTAATGTTGCATAAGTCAAGCATAGTTACAAGGTGTTGTATGTTGTATGAATAATGTCAAATAAATCATTTTGAAAGCTCATCAAATGACCTAAGAGGAGGAAATGTTTTGTAAACCACTACATGGCTTGTCCATTGAAGCTTGTTGGAAAGAGCCTCATCAAGTATGTGTCTTCATGCATAAAGTCCATGCTAAGCATATAAAATTTTCTAACATATCATGTGGATCCCCATTTCCATCATACTTGTCATGTTTAGGAATTTTCGCATCCCTTGGAAAAGGCATCATGTAAAGGCTCTTGTCAAAAGGTAGCACACATATAGTTTCAATAAACGAAGCTTGATGTTTCTCCTTTTCCATCTTCGTGCATGAAAACTAATTTCATAAGTCTTGGACTTCTTTCTTTAAAATCTCACTTTCTATAGGTTCTCTCTTTCGAATGATCCTTTGGATGTCAAATTCATGGGGTAATTTCCAACTTTTAGAAGTCATGTATTGGAAATATTGATTTGGATTTTGTTCCAAGGCCTTAAGCATAAGCCTTTGATAGTAAAAATCTTGTTGAAATTTGATGGGCTCTTCACTATTCACTTCATTTTCTCCTTCACTCTCATGATGTGAAGGTGGTTCTTGATGGGAGCATCTAGTTGGTGATACATAACCCTCAACATGAGATCTTGGATTCCTTGGAGGAGTATTGCTGCCATTTTTGTCAAAGTTAGCATAGGTTACAAAAGGATTGCTATAAGTGGAATTATCATTATGATTCTCAAAATTGTGTTGTGTGATGGCCTTCAAAACCATGAGCATTATTTTCATCATAGATATGAGTGGTCACCCTAGAGGCTATGTGCCTCACTTGTTCAAGCCTCGCTTGTTCATCTTGATAGCCTTTCTTTCCCTTCTCAATTTCTTCACTTCTATATGCAAAATAGTTATCTAAGTGATAATTTCTCTCTTTTGGATTCATGGTGGAAGACACATTGTTTTCAACTCTAGGGGGTATCAAGCAATGTATCAAAAGAACTACCAAAGTGGCTAAGTGGATTGTATCAAGTGGCAAACTTATCTTCCTCATCTTTGTCAAAAAATAGGTTCACCTTCAAACTGTCATTTACGTGGACACCTAGTAGGAGAAGATAATTTCTCAAAGCTAAAATAAGGATGACTACCTTGACCAAATTGAAGCCTTGTTGTAACTGGCATGTAATAGCTTAGCTTGTAGCCTAGCATGATAATGTAAAGTGTTTGGAGTTCAAACTTGGAAAATCAAGATGTTCACTTGTCACAAGAGGAGATAGTAATGAAAATAGCTTGTCAAAAGTGTCCAAGCATCTTACAACACTAGTAACTTGAGCTAGGAGCTAGGTAAGAATCCCAATAAAAAAATAGATGGAACAAGTAGAAATGACAAGTGAACAATCTCTCAAATCAAGTATATATCCAAAGAGCCTAGGTAATTTTATTCAGCCTAACATGAAGCCAATCATGCAGATTTTAGCCTAGGAATGAAATATGATCAAGTATGGACACTTCTAAACTAGCTAGAACCTAGTTAAAGTCAATTTTGAGCAAGCATCAAGTTTAGATGACAGACTTCAGGAAGTAGTATGATAAAAGTTCAACATCACATTTCGTATGATAGTTTGCAGTTTTGTCAGATGACAATTTATAACAGTACAATTATTTGTAGGAGACAATATGATAGAACATAGAACAATAGTACAATAGAATTTGTATGATAGTATATCACTTTCTAGAGTCTATAAGTATCGTATGATACTTCTCAGATAGGTAGTATGATAAAAGTTTAGTAGATACAACTTTTGTGACTTTTTGCTTACAAGACCAATGTTTTAACTAAATTTTAAGGTCAATTTGAGAAATGTGACTGTTGTAGTAGAGTATGTTTCACTTTGAACAACAATGTAGTGTTTTTGAAATTAATTGTGGCACAAACACACATCTTCAAGCAATTCGACAAGGGACAAAGCAACCTTGCCAATATAAACACTTAGTAGGTTTTAAAGAAAAACCCCTATGAAAACTATTGTCATGTGTATGTTTAATTTATTTCCATGGGTCTAGCACATTTGAAAACATACCAAGCAATATCTACCTAAAGGACACAATTCATTACTCAATACCTTGGCCCACAACTTGATGTCCCCTTGCCTCACACAAAGTGGTTACCCACAATAGATATTGGCTTTGTCGTGGAAGTGTTATTAACATAACCAAATGGACATATATGGTGAGTCAAATATTGGGGTGATCCATGTAGTCCACTAGGATCAGTCCTTACACAAAGATACTGAGTGGCTATAAAGGGTGACCTCTAATCCTAAGGTGTCTAATAAGGGTTCCATTTGCAACACCCCCCTTGTTCCCAATATGGGACATAATAATGAACCTCACAACCACAAAAGTACCTTAAACATACCCACCTATTGATTTGCTCATGGTCCTAATCCCACAAGTAATCTCGCCAATTTAAGTTAAGTGTTACTCCCCCTAAGGGTTTCACCTTTTTCAAGAGGTTTATGATTATAGTGGGTCAGATTATTCAAGTTTCACTTGTTCCCACTTTAGGTCATTCTTATTAGTATCTTTCCACCAATAATAGGCCCTCTAAAGGTGTTAATCCTACTGGGAGATTAAAAAAATGGATCCACACCACGGAGGTCAAGAGTTATAATTCACCAAGAGGTGAAGAGCATACTTTCCAACTTATTTGATTAATAAAAAATTATTAATCAAGAATGAAAGATACCAAAGTAGCAATGATAGTGTATTCCTAAGGAGAAATACCAAGCATCACATCTAGATATATGAACAATGCTTTGATTCCAATGGACCGATATAATCCTGCATCAATTACTTTGAATTAGATGGGGACATTACCCCAAGAATACCTCTAAGATACTCAAAGGTGTCCTTAGCCAATGGTTTAGTAAATATAACTATTATTTTTCACTTTGTACTTACATATTCCAATCTAATCTCTTTTTCTGCAACTTTCTCTCTGAAAAAAAGATACTTAATAGTAATGCATTTAGTTTTTTAATGTAAAACTAGATTCTTCAACATGGTCACAGTACTTGTGTTATCACAATGAATAATTGTAGGTTCTAAATTCAATACCAATGTCTTTCAACATTTACTTCATCTACATAATCTAATTAAAAATATTTGTTACTACAACATATACTACCTTTTTTGTGGATTGCGAAATACAATCTTGTTTCTTACTTAGCCAAGGTACCAATCTTCCAGCAAGAATGAATGCACCACCACTTGTTTTCTTTCTATCATCAACATTGCCTTCCTAATCAACATCATTATATGTACACAATGTAAAATCATTAGATCTATCATACCATAAGTCAAATTCTAATATTCCCTTCAAATATATGAATATCTTTTTTTATTGCTACCAGATGTGTCTCTTTACGGTTTGCTTGAACTCTTGAAACTATTCCAACTACATTTTATATATCTGGCCTAGTATGTGTTAGGTATTTCAATCCCCCAATCATTAATTTAAATCTAGTTTGAATTTTACAAGGTGACTCGTCCTTGTTTGATGATTTGCATCCAGTTACCATAGGTGTTCCAAAAAGTCTACAATTTTCTAAACCAAATCTTACCAACAAATCCTTAAGATACTTAGCTTGAGATATAAAAATCTCAATCTTTACTCTATGTTATTTTCAATCCTAGAAATTATTTCATTTCTCCAATCATAGACATATCAAATTCATTCTTCATTTCATTAGAAAATTTCTCACTGGCTTCATCCTTTCCTCAAAAAATAATGTCATCAATAAATACAACAATGATCAACAAACCATTTGAATTTGTCCTTAAGTAAAAATTATTATCTACATTACCTTTCTTGAAGTCCAAAGTCTATAAGTATTTATCTAACATTGCATACCATGCTCTAGGTGGTTTCTTTAACCCATACAATCCTTTTTTCAGCTTGTATACCATGTCTTTGTCTTTGGTAAGTGGAAAGCCAAAGTGTTCAATAAGCATCTACTTCATACTTCAGACACTCATCCCTTATGATCTGTCACTATAACTCAAATCCCAAAGTTTTCATGGATTTAATCCCATTGGAAGATGCTTTTATCTTCATGTTGCAACACGCTCTTCAAGATATGTTATAACTTCTTCAAAGAACAAAGATTTCATGTCTAGGAGACATTCGCTAATTTTCAAGACTAAATTATTCATGTGGTCTCTACTTTCCTAATGAAAGCCTTGGAACATGAGTTCGTATGGGAATGCACCAAGAATTTTGATCCAAAATAAATAAATAAATGAAAAATCAATTAAAGATGTTGATGGGAAAGTTGTTCTAAGTTTACATTCAGACATCATTAAGAAGGTTTTCAAAGTGTCACAAATTCCAGAATGTGCAAATTTGAAAAAGAACAATTCATAAAAATTATAGAATGAGAAAATTCTTGATTACATCAATTTTTCAAATGAGAATTGGCAGTTTATCAAAGAGAATGTAGTGATGCAGAATACAGGAACTCTCAATCTCATGATCATCCACAATTGCATCACCAAGTACAAAGTCCTTGTTGATAATCTACGAGATTGATTCAATGATTCCAACATTATCTCCATGTTTTTGTAGTTGTTGAAGATATATTACATGCAATAATAATTTCATGTAATTTGATTACACAGACCTTCAGTTATGTAATTTTTAATAAATCTTCTTTCCTAGTTTTACTGGGTCAAGGTGTTTGAGTTGCTCCCACTTTTTCCTCCTTCATCTCACTTCCTTTTCTAAATAAGGAGTGCCCATCTCATTGTAAAAATCATCTTTATTTTTATTCAAGAGAGATGTGACCAATTTGTGCAACCATAACTTTGATTGTATGTATTAATTTGGAAGAAAAGTGAATTCAAAGAAAGAATTGCAACTAAAACTTTGATTGAGAACAATTGTGATAGCACAAATTAGAATATTTGATAGTAATTTGTGCCTATTGTCTTTGATTAATGTTATTGTTATGTGTTAATATTTTAACATATTGATTTAAGAAACAATCACAGTCAAAGCTTTGACTGTAGCTTATATTATTGTTCTTATTCACAAAAATATTTAGAATTTCCCTACTTCTAGAAGTATTTATGCCCCAATGGTAGATGTTTTTCTTATAGAATAGATTAAAACAAGACTTAGATCCAAATCAATATGCTTTCAATCAACCTTTTGAGTTGGTGTTAGTTTATTAGTATCATTGTTTCTAGCTATTAGATAGAAGTGTAGTTTAGAGATTTAATCTTGCCCGTTACTTGCTTCACAGGTAAGTGGATTCTCTTCTAAAAGCTAAGAGAAAAAATATTGGTAATGCCCCTTACAAAATCTCGCAACTTCTTTCTTACCTTGAGTTGATCCAAGCAATGATGAGAAGGGGAGCCTTCCCTTTAAGGTAGAAGATACGTTGTCTTACATGTTGTGGTTTGTCATCCTATTTTGCGATGGAATTTGTACAAACTACCAGTTGAAAAATATCCATTCAATAGTTTTTGGCAACTCGATTGGGGACATTACGTGCATTTGAGGGCTTCCTACTTTCAGTTGAATCACACTTGTATCATTTTTCATTGTAAATATTCATTCTAACCCTTGCAAACATTTACCAAGGACATGTAAATGGCCCAAGATCCTTAGGAAAATGCTTTTGGATAGTTGAATCTAGCTCCACCTCTACATGATCTTCTTGATGGGTCACAAAAGAATTTTCCCAAATTCTTTAGTGATGAACAATAACATCTTGATGAACATATTGTTTCTTTCTACATTGTGTGTAGTGTTCATGTTGTTGGATACAAGGACATGTATGTAAGGTTGTTCATGAAAACTCTCCAAGGCATGGTTGTTGATTGGTTTTACCATTTGCTACCACATATTATCACAAATTGGGTTACTCTTATAGCCAAGTTTGAGGAAATGTTCAAGCCTCCTGAATATGCTCATGCATTGTTGGCCCAACTTATAGTTGAAGAATTCATCTCATGTGCCTATGCATGGTTTTTTTTCTCATTTCAACAAATTGACATGAAGATTTATAGTTGATGCTCAACCTACATTTATAAATTTTAAGTTTTTCTTTGTCAATGCTCAAATTCCTAAAGTCAGTTTTCTATTAAGAAGAGTAGCCTCGACTACTTTTACAGTTGCACAAGCACTGGCAATTGAAACTGAAGATAGTCTTATTCTTGCTAAGAAGATAAGAATTGAAACCAGTCTTCCATGCCTTCTATATTAGTACCACACTACATAGCATACACATGATGATAATCTATTGGGGATGGGGGGAGATAAAGGGTCGACTAAATATCTAAATCTACACCCTACCACCTAGGAGGGTTAGGATTTGGGTGAAACAATCTAGAGGAAGGGCTTTCCTATGGAGAAGGGGAGGGGACATGCCAAGCCAAGGGGGAGGCCTTTGAAGGACCCATAAGAACTTTGTTGGACCCGGAAGAAAAGGAAGGAATAGTGGAAGACAAAGGGAAATCCCATATCTTGATAACCTTATGGGGGAGATTCAAAGACACAAAAATTGAAGAAATGGGGATAGAGGGAGATCACGTTCCTTGAAATTGAGAAGGATTCCTTCTTTTGAAAATTGTCTTTTTTGCCATGAGGGGATTGTTGTGCCTTTTGCTACCCCTTCCTCAAGGATGTCCATGAATTGATATTAGGGTTGCAAACTTGGCTTCTTTTAAGGCCTTCCTTCTTTGGAATTCGCTAGCTACCACACGTCATTCACAAGAGAGATCTTCCAAGGAGGGATGAGACTTAACATGGAAGAATATACAAATCCTCGTGATCTATTTAAAGGAGAGAAAACTACCAGGGAAATGAAGAGGAACAAGAGCATAGGAAAAAAACAAATTCATAGTTCACAATACACAAATTACTATTCACATTCACTAAAATAAATCATATATTATATTTTAAAAATATCTTGAATTAATCCAAATATAATAATAAACATAGAATAAATATATTATAAAATAACATAACTTACCATACATTTATATCGTACATATTATCAAATTACCTCTAAATTCAAAACCAAATGTTACCTAAGGTTAATTTTATTGTTGAACTAGAAGAGGGCATTTTCATGCACTTTTTTTCTAGTATGTAGTCATAGGTTGAATATTAATTTGATGGGCAAACATTGTTTTGATAGCGAAGCCACCATGAGAATTTTAACTATCAACCCGTGTTATTAATCAGGATTTTCATCATTAATAGGCTCTACTTTTTGCTTATATTTTGTAAGTTTTCTACCAATTCTTGTGTAAGAATACTGATATATTACCTTCAACCTTCCTAGGAATGGTCCTTAGATATTCTAGATAGAATACTAATTGTTCTTAGAGAATGGTGAATAATTCTGGAAATCATTTTTATTCCTGATATAAAATCGCTTAAGGTAGTAATGCTAGAAGAGCATACTTGTTTTCATTGTGTGCCTTTTATCCACATACCTTCCTCTCTTTATAGTAAACCTAAGGGGCATGTCCTTGGAAAGGACATGACCCTTTCTAGGTTGGCCCTCTATAAACCTCCTTCTCCTCTACAAATCGATGGTCTTAACCATGAACTAATAGTTAAATGTTAATTAACTACAATAGTAAAATACAAGGCATATAAGTATGCCTAGCAAATTGGTGATTTGTTCTAGGGAGATGTATCTATCATGAGGCCCTATATAAAAGAAATTACATGCATTTTAGATCTGTCTAACCTAAAAAATTAGATCATTAATATGATCAAGTTATCAAGATTTAACACTCCCTCTTAACTTGATAATATAAATGAGAGGAACATATCTAGCAACATTGTTAAGCATAGATTTGTACTCTATATTTATCTAATTTTTCCAAGCATGTAGTATCATGGTACACGTGAAAATTTTTCATAATACTAAACCTATAATATGAATTATTACTAATACTTGTGATAAAAGTATTACATGTGATGCAATACACATGATAAAATCTGGAGAATAATTGAATTCTTCCTTTATCCAAGTTGTGAGTCATAGGTATTGACATCCCTACATCACAATATGATCCTAGGTTAAGATCCACTAGTACATAGGATAAAATGTGGAGAATGATTAAATTCTTCCTTTATCCAAGTTGTGACTCATAGGCATAGCAATGTCTACATTACAATGTGATCTTGAACTCATCCTGATTTGATAGTAGTTATCTATTGTTTAGTACATTATCTTAGAGATTGCCACCTCTTAGATAATGAACACAAATGGTGAAACCCATAACAATCAATAGCCTGACAATAATAATTTTAACACAAAATTATTTCATTAATAATTAAAGAATACAAATGTATTATAATTCAACCATACCAAGTCTTTTAAGAAGTGATCTATCTCCACTTGAGAGAGAGGTTTAGTAAGAATATCTATTGTCTGATCTGCAGTGCAAATTTATTCTAACTTGACAATTTTCCTATCTACCATATCTCTTACATAATGGTAAGGAATTTCAATATGTTTGGATCTGTCATGAAAAACTAGATTCATAGAAAGCTTGATGGAACTCTGATTATCACAATGAATGATAGTGAGATTCATGGGTTGATCAAATAATCCCTTGCAAGTAACTTTCTAAGCCAAACTGCTTCCCGAGAAGCCATTGCAACTGTAAAATATTCAATTTATATGGAACTCTATGCTATTGATGACTACTTTCTGCATATCCATGATATCATTGTTGAGCCTAAACTAAAACAACATCCTAAAGTGCTTTTCCTATCAGTAATACTTCCACCACAATCTGAGCATGTGAATCCATGTAAGTTTAAGTCAACTTTCTTATACTCAAGCCCAAGGTTAAGAGTGCCTTGTAAGTATCTTATAATGTGTTTGACTACAACTAGGTGAATCTCCTTTAGCTCACACATAAACTGACTTAAGGCATTAACAGCATAGCAAATATCATGTCTTGTATTTACCAAGTACATAAGAGACACAATCATCTATCTACAAGGAGTAGAATCTATGGAGGGTGATTTTTTCGTTGCTTCCTTAAGTTTATGTAGATTAGTCTCAACTAGAGAACACATATGTCTATAGTTCCACATTCCAAATCTCTTCGAGATGTCTAATGTATAATTTCCTTGATTAAGTATGATGTTGTCAGAGTTCTACCATACTTCCAGTCCTAGGAAGTAATGAAGGAGTCCTAAATCTTTCATATCAAATTATCATATCATCCTTATCCCTTTTATAATAGAGATTTGGATCAACTTCATTCTCAGAGAAACCTAAATTGGTGAGATATGTATTGATTCTTTCATACCATGCCCTGGAATCCTATTTAAGCCCATAGAGAGATTTCTTCAGTCTACACACAAAGATTTTTGGATTACGAGTTTCAAATCCTTCAAGTTGTTCCAAATATATCTCTTCAGTAATCTTTCCATTTAGAAATGTTGTTTTCACATCCATCTAATGTACTTTCCATCCCTTCAATGCTATAATAGCTAGGACTATTCTTACAGAGGTATATCTGGCAACTAGAGCAAAGGTTTCTTCATAATCAATTCCCTCCTTCTAAGAGAATCCTCTGGCTATGAATATGGCCTTCTATTTTTCAATGCTTCTATCAACAACATACTTGATCTTAAATATCCACTTAGAATAGAAAACAAATTTTCCCTTAGGCCTTGGAACAATTTCCCAAACATCATTCTTAATAATAGATTGGTATTCTTCTGGCATCCTTCCAAATTGTATGTTTGATAGCATCTAAAAATTTTTTTGGTTATGATTTAGATAAGTTACTCATGTTTTCTACATAGCTAAAAAATATTTTGGGTCTTTTGCTCTCTCTGAAGGTTCCAAATGGTGCAGCGAAGTCTTGTGCTTCCTCTACAATCTTAATAGCCCAAAGTGGTCTTCTCATGGGATTTTTAGTTTCCTCAAGATTAAGGTTTTGAATCTCACCTTCGATTTCTTCAATGTTCTCCTTTTGAAACTTAGGATCATTATTTTCTTTAGAACTAGGTATATGTGAAGGATCTTCAGGACTTAGGGCTCTTTTGAATGCTAAATCTTCTTTAAATATTACATCCCTGCTAGAAGTTGAGTGTTTTCTTGACTAGGTATGTAAACTCTATATGCTTTGGAGGTTTCACTATATCCAACAAAAATGCAATTCCTTCCTAAAGGTTCTAACTTAGTTCTCTTTTCATTTGGAACATGTATGTATACAGGGCACCCAAATATCCTAAGATGACATATATGTGGTTTAACCTTATAAAAGACTTCTTCAAGGGTTTTATCTCTAAGGTGGGAGTGATGACTTCTATTTTGAATATAGACAACAGTACACGAGGCTTCTACCCAAAGATAAAATTCTAAGTTTAGATCAAGTATCATAGCTCTTGTTGCTTCTATAATTGTCTTATTCTTCCTTTCTGCTACCCCATTTTGTTGAGAATTATAAGGAACAATATACTTCCTCTTAATTCCTGCTTCTTTACAAAAATATTTAAACAATTATGAAGTATATTCCCCTCCATTATCAGACCTAAGAGTTTTAATTTTATGTCCTGATAGGTTTTTAGTTAAGGTTTTGAATTCTTTAAATCTTTTAAGGATTTCTTATGATTCTTTACATTTCAAGAAGTAAATTCATGTCTTCCTAGAGAAGTCATCCATAAAGAGTACATAGTACAAAAATCCTCCAAGAGAAGGAACATACATAAATCCACATAAATATGAGTGGACTAATTCTAAAACATTGTTAGTTTTTCTAATGCTATTTTGAAATGGACTTTTGGAGTTCTTACCTAGTGCACATCCTTTGCATATGCTTGAATGACCTTTTTTCAACTTTAGTAAACAAGTAACTATCTTCTCCATTGTTGAAAAGGCTTTGAAGTTTAAGTGCCCTAACCTTCTATGCTACACTTCATTTATATCAACAACTTCATGGATTAAGACTTGAATAGGTTCTATATTTAATTCATACAAGTATCCCTTTCTTTGACCAATTAACTTTGATTTTTTAAATGAAGAGTTCTTAGAACAGGTCATTACTTTACCATCCATGAATGCAACCTCATATCCATCAACTTCAAGTGTTGTAATAGAGATTAGATTCCTCTTGATTCTTGGTACATAGAATACTCTTTTGAGATGAAGAAAAATACATGACTTCAATTTGAAGGTGTAGTTCCCAATTCCTTGGACAGAATGAGTGGAATTATCACCCATGGTAACTTTGTCATTGACTTATTCTTTCTCTATATCCTATAATGTGTCGAGATGATCCACTATCAATTATCCATGCTTTGCTTGATACTTCATTTGATAGCATTGAATACAATACTCATTTCTCAAGATCATAGTTTTCCTCTTTCCTAGTAATGTTTGTACAATTTACTTGTTGTTTTGTATTCTCTGGGCAATTTGCATAGACCAACCTCATGTTTCTTTATATTAGAAATGCCTCTTACTTTTCTAAATTTGCTTATTTTCACAAGGTTATCAAAGTTCACATGGCACAACCTTCTATGCCATAACCAACTTTCTTCAACTTGAGCAATAAAATATGAGCATTCACCAAGTTCAAGATAGAATAAGTTACATTTTGTCTGTGTGCCTGATCCAATCAGCTTTCCTTTGTCATCTAGCAATCTTGCTTTTCCATGCATAAATTCCACTTTGAATCCATTATTGAGTAGTTGTGCCACACTCAAGAGATTGTGTTTTAGTCCTTCTACCCAATATGCATTATCACATACAATCTCTTTGGTTAGTGAGATTCTTCCTCTTCCTTTTATGCAACAAGGTTCATTATTACCAAACCTCACACTACCACCATCATAGTCTTCAAAATGTTCAAACTTAGTTTTATCACCAGTCATATGATGAGAGCAACCACTATCTATGATCCATGTATCATTTTTTCTCACATGAGAGATAAGTGTCATTTCCTCATCATTATCAGGTTCATCTTTCACAGCAATGTAAACAGTCTCATCTTCTTCTTCATCAAAATCATTAGGATCCTTAGCCATGAAACATGTTTTCTTACCTTTATGCTTGAATGATTTGAAGTCTTTCTTTCCATTACTCCTGTGACCTTTCTTCTCATCCTTGTTCTGCTTAGTTGGGCACCTAGCAGCAATATGTCCAATTTCCTCACAAGAAAAATAGATTAGAGGAACCTTACCTTTTTATTTCCCTTTGCCTCTAGAATATTTTCTTGCTAGTAGAGCTTCAACCACCTCAAGATCACTGTCAGAACTCTATTCTAATTCTTCTTCACTTTATAACTGAGAATCCTTTATCTTCTTGCCTTTCTCCTTGAGTGAAAGCTTGGCTTCAAATGTTGATTCAATGTTCTTGGCAGCTGGAACATAGTTATCATAGTTATCTAGCTCAAATGCAGTCAATCTTCTAACTATGGCCTCTAAATTTATCTTATGATTTGCTTCACGTCTTCTTTCTTGAATTGTAAAAACTCTAATTGCATAAATGGGAAGTAGTGTTCTAAGGACTTTACTTATAATTGTTTCCTCCTTGATATCTCCTCTAGAAGCTTTGATTGCACTAACACTTGCTTTGACTCTTTCAACATATTTTGCAATGTTTTCATCCTCTCTCATCCTCATATTATCAAATTGACCTCTTAGACTTTCTGCTTTGGCTCTTCTCACATTATCATCACCTCCATAGATATCTTTCAACTTGTTCCACATTTCAAAGGTAGTTTTGCAATCTTTGACATCATCAAATTCTTAATAGCTTAGGGTAGATGCAATGTCTATCATCATGGTTCTATGAGTCTTCTTCTCAGCAATGTCATTGGTAGGTAATGTACCAGAAAGAGTTACATATGCTTCATCCAGATATTTCAATCATGTATCTCTAATGGAAGCTAGATGGAGTCTCATAAGACCTTGTCATGCTAAAAAGTTATCCCTATTAAGCCTTGGAATTTCCCTCTTGTGAGACATCCTAATCTTTAGCTTAGATCCTTGAAATCCTTTTTGCAAGCACCAAAATCTTAGATACCATTTTTTGGAATTATAGATGGAGTAACTGAGAGTGGGGGAGGGTGTGAATTAGTTACCACAAAAACAAATCCATAGATCCCTTAGATGTCTTAAATAACTAGTTATTGTTGTTACTCGGTAGCCACATAGAAAAGTGTTGTAACTCGGTAGATTATCTATGCATAGACTTATTACTGATCTTTAAGCATTCATAATTAACATGCATGCAAAAGAAAATAACATGAACACAAGAGACACCAGATTTAACATGAAAACTCAATATGGGAAAAACCACCAAGTAACTAGCTATCAATTTTCACTCTTCTGAAGTGAGCCCTGTTAGGAGCCAACCCTTTTAAAGGTTACATAACACACTGTTAGGTGTGACCTAGTTAGAGGATTTAATCACCTTGTTAAGAGTGGCCTTGCTAGAGGAGTTTAGAAAAATTCAATAGAACTATCCACCTTGTTAGAGGATTTACAAAATGGCTATTAGACCAACTCTGTTGGGAGATTTAAGATTTACTACTACAATGGTGAGAAAGTAACAATAAGTGACTTGAATGAGATGCAACTGAACTTTGTCAATACAGATCTTTTCTTTGCTTCACTAGATCCTCTCTGATCAAATACAACTTTGCTACTCCTCAAGGATATCTAATCCTTCTTCAAAATTCGCTCACACTTCCTTTTCACACAATCAACTCACTTGCATATTCGCTCATTCATTCCTCCATACATTTGAAATCACAACTTGACCTTTTATTTATACATTACAAATTGTCAAGTCGACTCATTTACAAGTTACATTTACCAATAAACAATACATCATTTGGCTACAAACATTACATGAAACAAATAAACTTTATTTCTCAAAACAATGAAATCCTTCATTGGCCAACCCTACTTAGTAAACACTGCTCCAAAAATGATTTCCAGTGTTAACCAAGTGAAGCTCAGTAAACACTGTGAACTCTACAAAATCCTTTGCAGATTGAGTGAACTCGGTAAGAACTAACTTTCCTTCGCTGACCTTGTGAGCTCAGTAGAAACTGATTTCCCTTTGTTGACCTTGCTAGCTCGATAGAAACTGTCTTATGTCATAGAAGTCTTCAGTGCCTGAGTGAGCTCGGTAGACTCTATCTTTTGCTTTGCTGACCAACTAAGCTCGATAGACTCTATCTGATGACTTATATGACATTTGTGTAACATCAAAGACAACACATAATTGAACAATTGTATCCAACATCTGGTAACCCATCTATAGCCATAAGTGATAGCTCTTTGTCTTCAATTATGGTCCCTATACTTGCAAGTTCATCTCTTGGACTAGCCACCCTTAGGAAGTATGAATTCATAGATTCTCCCTTCCTTATCTTTATATGATTTAGTTGTCTTTTTATTGCAAGGGTTCTAGTCACATTGTTAACCTCATATACATTTAATAATGCACTCATCATATTAAATGTTGTCTGATGTTTCATTAGCATAGGTACTATTTCATTTTTAACTCCATCTAATATGATTTTAATGGCTTTCATGTTCCCTTTAATCCAAATAGTTTAATGAGGATCAGCATTAGGTTGCTTGGATTCCTTATCAACAAACTATATTACATCATTGTCTTCAAGAGTCATCATGATTTTGAATTTCCAAGCAACAAAGTATTCTTTTCCATCAAACCTATCTTTGGGTATGATTGCACTGGTCATTAAAGGTAGAAGGATGTTGCTAGATATTTTTAAATTTGATTGTCAAATTTTAGATATATATATATCTTGGGAAAGTATCTTTCATAAATATATATTTTAAAACAACAAAAACTTATAAAACATATAAGACATAAACTAAAACAAATTTAAATATTATAGTGTTTCTTATTGGTTATGGATTAATATGGTATTAATTTCATATTATATATATATATATATATAGAGAGAGAGAGAGAGAGAGGCTCTGATCTATAATATGCATAGTTCGTATAACTGACGTAATTACTAGTTTGTTGAGAACTTTATAAAAAATTTACAAATATTTTAGATTTATAAATGTAACTTCTATTTTTTTAAACTTAAAAATTTAAAATTAAAAAAAAAAACTTTTTTCGATAAATATTAATAATAATAATAAAAAAAGTAAACTTTTCATTCATAGATTAAATTTTACTAAATATTATTTTATGTTTTGTAAATAATAAAATCAAATTGTAAATGTTAAAATTTGTAATGTTGATCATAAAAATCTAAACTGTAAACAATAATTAATAGTAATAATAAATGTTAGATGTTAATCATAAATGTAATAAATGTAACAGTAAATCTAACATAACACAACTCTAACCTTATATTAATTCAAGATAAATAAATTCACATTAAGTATAACATGCAAACTCTAAGTCAACTCAAACTAAATTGTAAATTGAAGCGATTGATTTAGTTTCATAAATTTTAAATCTAAAGACTATTTATCATTTACAAAATTTTATATCTCTTTAATTTTGTAAACAATTGTATCCAACTCATTTCCTTTAATCTTTCATTCGTATTTTATAATATATACAAATATTTTATTAAAAAATTATAAAGGGACTCAAGCTTTGTGCACAGAGCTCTTGTTAGTTCTTGCCATGGCAAGAAACTTATGCATTCGTTAAAAACAAATGATCTTATTAGTTTGTCCAATCAGGAGCTTTTATTTATTTTTTTCCATTTTCCACTATAGACATATCTTTTTCTTGACATTTTTGCAAACTTAGTAAAGCTTATTTTCATGCAATTTGATTGGTCTATCTGTGCTACAGTCATGAGTTTGAAAGTTTTTCATTATTGTTTTGTGCACACAAAATAATTTTTTATTTTTATCTTTTTCCAAAACTTCAGATATCAATACTAATAATAACAATAACAATAATAATCATAATCATAATAAGAATAAGAATGAAACATATTGTCAAAGATTAAGAAATCTTGAAAACTACAACCACAACCTGGCAAGTCAGATGATTTCTCTCCTGAGTTGCTGGTAAACTTAAGGACAGGGGCTTGCTGGTGGAGGAGGGAGGACAGAACAGGGATAAGGCCAGGCTGGATGATGACAAGGCCACAATCAATACTCTCACCAGTATGGAGTAGGGCATGGAGAAGGTCCAGGATCAAATGGCAAAGGAGTAGCAAAAGATAGTCGAGGCAGCTCAGACTATGCAAGAAATGGAGAAGATAACTAAAGACTAGTTTTCTTGTCTTTTGTCTTTTCGTCTTCCTAGCTTTTGGCTTTTCGACAGGCTTTCTATAGTTTGTTTTAGTTTGTTTGTTTTCTGGCCTTTCTGTGGGCCTTTGTTTTGGGCTGGGCCTTCGGGCTTATTTTCAGCTGTTGGACCTCTATTTTGGCTGGGCTTCTTTGGCTTATTATCAACCTTGTTTTTGTAAAACTTATGGGTTTCAGGATCCCTTAAAACCTGTTTATCTTATCAAAAACATATTGTCAAATATTTATAGATTGTGGTTACATTTTTATTCCATTTGTAAAAAAATCAATAAAAATAAACAAAACAAGACAACATGATAAGCAATTACAAAGATGACATTTCTTGTCGTTTATTATTGTTGTGGTTATAGATATATTCCATTTCTAAGAAATCAACACAAACAAACAAAACAATACGACATGATAAGCAATTAGAGAGATGACATATCTTGTCATTTATTATTGTTGTGTTGCATAAGTTTCCTTGGAAAGGATGTTAGGGGATATTTTTCTTTATAGTTGTGGCTTATAAATTATTTTTAGGTCAACATTTGTCCTATGAGCATTGATTATGGATGTCAGATAATATATTTCTTTATAGTTGTGGCTTATAAATGATTTTTTAGTCAACATTTGTCCTATGTGAGAATTGATTATGGAATCCTCTAGAATTGTTATTTTCTTATTTATAGCAGTGGTTGATTACTTTTAATTCACATTTCTAAAGGCTTGGCTTTCGTCTCTTCCTACTAGAGTACAAAGTATGCCAAAGATTTTTCTATTCTTTTTATTTGAGATTATATTGTGTTCTAGTTGTATTGTTTTTTGTGATCATCATATGTACATGGAATCTTGTCCAAATTTATTGTTTAGAACATATTGTGTTGTAGTTGTATTATTTTTTGTGATCATCATATTTATATGAAATCTATCTATGGAAGCTTGTCTAGATCTATTGTTTAGAATCGATTTTGTTGTAAAAGAATTGAGTTTTTTTGTTTGAAAATTTGAGATCCATTGGTCAAAATTTGAGATGTATGATCTATTGTGTAGAATCAAATTTGTTGTAAAGAATTGAGTTTTTTTTGCGAAGATCTATGCAGATATGTTAGATCACAATAATTTTGTACACGGATAAAATTTTGAATAATATAATATGCTTGATATATGGCTTTTGATTGTTGTGGAAAACTATATTGGAAATTTGAGTGCAGTATGTTATTAGGGTTTTGATGTTTGGTGGTGTTTTTGTAACTTTGTTGTGTTTGTAGAAAAAGCCTTGAAGCTTTTGAAATATATGAGCTTGGCTACTATAGAATGAACCTTGGTAACCTTCAAATGCATATTCCCAATAATTTCTATAATTTAATCCACAAAATGGTTCAGGAGTTTACCAAAACACAATCAAACATGGATATTTTCAAATTGTTGGGGAAAGTCCCCTGAGAAAGGGTGTAAAGCCAAACTCAATGAGCTAATATACCATCACTAGTAGTTTATTGTGATTCTAGTATGTTTGTGATTGTTGCTAGTGGAACATTATGGCTCATGACTGTTTGTCATTAGAAAGATCTCCAAGTTTTATGGAGATAAGGTTTGAATGAAAAAGAATATCATTTTCTAGAGGATACAAAAGTTATATAGTAATAGACCTATGGAGTTTTTTTTGAAAGATTAGTTTCTATTTTGATTGAAATAACAAATTTTGAAATAAAAGGTGATAATAATATGTCATATTATTTAATATATTATTATTGTGATTTATCATTAAGATTGTCCAAGGTTATATTAAACTCATATTGTTCAAGATTTTATTAAACTCATATATTGTGCTATTGAAATACTTATAAAAAAAATGAACGCTTTAGAGTTATATTTGATGACATGACAATTGTATAAAAAGAACCAAGCTATGACAATAGGAAAAAAGAATTGTATGCTAACTTGAAAATACTTGGATTCTACAATAAAATGGTTTAAATACAAGATAATTTTGTATTTTTTGTTAGTATTTTGTATTTCCTCTAATTATATCATTTCTCAATTATCAATCTTGCAATCAGCATATTGATATGTCTATCCTTATTGCATTATTCATCATCCACTAAATTTAAGAAAAAGACTTGATGTGAACTGATGCCCACATTCTCCTCATTATGTGGAAGAGCTTCCATGATTTAATTCCTTGTAAGGTCACATTCTATTGGAGTTTTGAGAGGGGACAAAATTAGTGATGTAAAAGGCCCAACAAGAGACCTTGAAATAGCATTCACATAATAGTGACAATTTGTGCTAGTGAAACTTATATATTATTATTAGATATTTTTATTTTGTGTTTGATTCTACATTCCACTAATTCATAGGACAATAGGAAATAATAATATATTGACTTGTGAATAGTTGGATTCTACATTCCACTACTTAGTACAACAAACAAGATCAAAATCAATGGTTGTTAATACATAATGAATAGAAGAGTATTGTGCCTTAAATTTGACTTATAATGAGGTTCAAATTTAAAAGCAAGGTTTATGCAATTGAAAACCTTATAGGTTGCATATTCACTTCTTCCCAACAAGTTCGCTCTTCTTCCTCTTTCTCTCCAATATTTTCTTGTAAGTTCATAACTCTTTTTGCTTTTAAAATAAGCGTCCTTATTTCTTTTTCTTTTTTTTTTGACACTTTCAAAAAGCTTGAAGTATAGATTGAGTGGAGGTTCTTTACTTTCGGGTTTTTTAATGGAGAATTTGTAGGGTTCAGATTTAGTTTTGGTTATAAATTTTCTGCATCAATAATTTGTACATAATTTTAGGTGTGTAAGGCTTTGAGGGTTTGTTTAGTGGAGATGGGGTTGAGATGTATAGGGCTTCGAGGGTTAGTTGAGTGGAGATTTGTAGGGTTTGTTTAGTGAAAATTTTCAAAAAATTGTTCAGTCATTTTGTTTACTATGTTTGATGTTTGAATTTTAACTAATAAGCTTCAATATGATAAAGGTTTTGTTCTCTACCTTACAGAAACAAAACTGAAATATACTGTCATTTCCACTATTAGGTTTCATTGTTTTGAATGTTAATGATTGGGGATAAATATAAATCTATTAATGAAACTAAGCTCCCAGTGTGTCTCTTTTAACTTTAGTCCCACGTTGCATTTTTCCTTTTGCTAAATATTTAGTAACTTCTTTGTTGGATTTATGAGGGTAAATATGATCCCTAATATTTGCTTTAAGAAAGTCATTTAACAATTAGATACAGTCATCATTTATCAAGGCTTGTAATACACATTGATACGATGTTGGACTTAGGATTGAAATATGGAAAAGAAATTGTCCTAACAGCTCTGTAGATATGATCGATCCCTTGATAACAAATTTGGCTAGTTTCATAAATATGAATGTTCCTTTCGATTACCTAGTCCTTCTAGTTGGGTATGGGGAAAAAAATCACTCGTTGGGAGTTTATGGAGTTCTTCCTCCTTTTGAGCTAAGCTTGGTTTTTCCTTTATGAAGATTCTAATGTTTAGAAGTGAAGTTCTTCTAAATGCTCTGGTTGCTAGTGCTTAGTAGGTTGGCTTTTTTTTATAGATGAAACAATGTCTGTATTCAAAATATGTCAATGGCTCATCTGAAAAGGAAGAATCCCTTGATGAGAATAGAATTGAATTCAAGCCAAAGTAATGCTTCCTTCATGGTCAAAACATATCAACACACCCATGAATATAAAACTAGAGCATTTGGTCTTCTTCATTGTACAAGAAAGGGGAATATTGTTGCTCAGAAAAATGAGGGGTCTGAGTCACTGAAATTTGATTTTCTCTGCAAGATCTCTGTTGGCTAGATGTGAACCAAATATCTTTCCTCAACGTCAATTCCATTAAACCGTGAATTGAATAAAAAGAATATGGTAATCTGTACACATTTTTTATATCTACAAAATGGTTCATCTCAATCTTGAGCAACTAGACTATGGACAACACCCTTATCCTCTAACCTTTCAGTAAAACTGTGCTTTCTTGTTATGATATCAGGAAGTTTCTTGAGAGATTTTTGGGGTCCTATGGCAGCCATTAGATCTTGTATCTTTAATGTACAATTATCATCAAGATTAGAGGCGACTATCTACAACTTTTTCACACAACGTATTTAGTGGCATAGTTTTAGAACTATCTCTATTTTCGAACTTAGTACTAGTGCATCTATTAATATTACAGCTATAACAATTAGCTCCCCTAAAAATTTCTAAAATCTTGCTAAGGGATCTTGCCTCTGAAATCCAAAATACTATCAAAAGGGACAGGTTGAGGTCATTGATTGACTGTCCAACTTCAAATCAATCAATATGTGTACTGACAAAAGCACTTTGAAGAGATAAAATTAAAAAATTCAAAGGCACAGTTGATCTCACTATAACCCCTACAAATTAACAGATGTATGTAATATTATGTAAATATTACATTAATGATCCTTTGGTTATTGTAAGATTTGAGCAATCATTTTGAAATTGAAATGAAGATTCAATGAAGAATGGAAAGCTCACTTCACTGATTTATTTGCATACTATCTCATTTGACTGTCCTTGTTCATTTTTAGTTTGTTCCTGGCCTAACAAATTTGTCATCTACTCATCTAAGTTTATCATAGAGAAAATAAATCACTATAGAGTTGAGTGCCTTGCCTCAAAGTATAGGTAGTGTGAGAAACCACTACAAAGAAGTGGACTTAAAACCTCATTTAATCTTCTCAAACCATGGGTAGTTGTCATTGGCATTGAGGTTATTTTCCTTATGTATCCTCCATAAAGACAAAAAAAATTGTCTTTGCCTCTACATGAATCCAGAATAAAATATCAAGGAAACATGCCTTGCTCCAGATTGTCAATGGATCCATCCACAACTCATCATCCAACCAATTCTTCATAGATAATTCTTCCACTATGGAAGAAAGCAATCCAAAGAGAGGAAAAATATCACCCAATTTGATCTTCTCAAACTAAAAGAACTTTATTCTTGAACATTGTTGACTCTACATTGGACAGGAGTGAATGATATGCATTCCTCTGTTATTAGTCTGTGTAAGAGGTCTCTTATTATAGAGGTGAATACATTTGATTTTCTCCTTGCTGAGGACATGGAGTTCCTTCTCCACTTGGTGTGTCAAAGTGATGTTGGGATTGCTCCCCTTCTATGCCATGCTTTAAGTTGTATTGATCTTTTGCCACTTTTAGGATCCCTAAAAGTATTGTGGTCAGATCTTATGCTGGATTGCTTTGATCTCTACCTAACATTTTTGTTATTCGACTCTAGACGTCTAACATAAATTGATGGATCTCTTTGGCTAGTTTTAGAGCCCCTTAATAGGCACAAGCTGGTAGCACACTGGTAACCGAAACACCATCAGGATTCAAGCTTCAAGAATTCTAGAGAGTAATGATAATAGCCATCTTAACTAACACAATTTGTTAGTATTAACTTCTGGGCAAAGCACTCAATAAGAGACTGCGTCAAATATTTGTGCTAAAGGCACATTCATGTTCCAAGACCTAAATACTTTTCTTGTGATATATTTTAAGGTCAACTTTCTCAAAAGGAATGCAAGCAACCTTCCCTTTGCTTAGTTGTGAAGTGGAAACTAAATAAGCACATAATACATCATTCCTATTTCCTAGGAGACAAGAAGTTTAAAATAAATATTGTGATTGGTGACTCCCTAATCTTCTTTAAATTGAAAATTAGGACATACACCAATGGTTTTGCAATTTTCTTTTCGAACAATGTTCTGCTCCTAAAGACTTATAAAGCTTACTAGTTGTCAGCCTTCAATCAGCTCCGCAATCCACAGTGCAGATGCTAAAAATGGGAGATTTCCCTATAAAGTTTAATTTTTTTTTGGAAAATAACCATAAATTCTTAAAAAGTAAGAAAATTATTTCGATTAAAATGGTGGCAAATATCATAAAAACTTTAGGCAAAAGACAATATATCTTAGGACTTTATTACACTCCTAAGTTTTTATTTATTATTTACGTTGTACACTAATTACAACTATTTAGTATTACATAATCTGATCAAATGGATTACCATGTTTCTCTTCCAATTATTATTATGTTTTTACTAATCATACTCTTCTCAAATTCATCTCTGTTAGAGATTGTTTTAGTCATTAATATTTACAAATGAGCTAAATTTGTCATTTCTTTCCAGTTCATCAGTCTATTGAAAATGGAACATCCCCTCAATTTCAATACAGAAATGCGGATGATTGAGAACTTTCTAGTTTTACTCTAAAAATGTTCAGCAAATCCAGGTTATTAAAACCTATATTATATATTGTCCACAAAAATAAACATAGATTATCAGCAGTAAGAATGTTTACTAGAATTAATGAGCTTCTGAGTATATTTATCTTTATACCATCTATCTTAACCTTGCCTTGTTTCTTTTTTAAGATTTCATAACATATTAATATTGTTTACAAACAATTAGATATTGTTATGAGGGCCAACATTAACACAACTCTATCAAGCCAGTTTTCCAGAATCAGCCTGTGCTTAGCAATGAAGTGGTGCAATTGAAAAGAGGATAGATGAAAATTAAATCTTTGATTTGTTCAATTAACAACTGCAATAATTAAATAGAATTCCCTATCAAGAACATTGACCTAATAGCTCAAAATGGCATAAATAGAAGGGGGGGGGGGGAAACCCTTACCTCAAATACTAATTATTTTAAAATAATTTTAATTAAAATATACGTGCACATTTTGTGATACAAAGTTTCAAATAGCTAAATAAATAAATAAAGTAAATTAAATTTCTTGAAAAAATAAATTAACTTTTTTTTTTTTTTTCTAGATTTGATTGTGTGAACATTTTTTTACATCAACGTTTCGGATCACACTTTGTGATCCATCACCAGGATGCTAACAATTAACTTGTCAAAAGAAAATCAAATTGAAAAAATAAATTATAAGAAAACAAAATTCTTTACTTCAAATACTAACAAATTTTCATGGACAATAAGCATGTCACATTAGTCCAAAAAGAACTAAAACATAAAGAACTCATGTCAAAATTTTAAAAACAACTCACAAGAGAAAAACTCAGAAGATAAAAATATGCGACAAATAATGACTTGTTTTAGTACTCCATGACATGCTAGTACATGTCATTAATATGGACAAAATTTAAAGAATTGATCAGGCAAAAAATCAAACTATAACTGTGGAGGTAACGTATCTAACAAGGGAGACCAACCCATGTAGAAATTCTAGTAGAAGCCATAACGTTTGCGGTTATCTTCCCTCCAAAATTATAATGTTAGTTGCTCCATAACTTCTCTCCATGTTCATGGTTGTTGTAACCACATTTTGTTTGATATTTATATCCTTATCACATTATTCATTGAAGAGAGAGACTCAATGTGAATTGATGCCCACATTCTCCTCAAGATTTATGTGCAGGGACTTCCATGATTTAGTTCCTTGTTTGTTTATGCTTCTTTATCCAAATAGTTATCTAAAGATTAGAGAAAAATATTTTAAAAACATACCTTGTATTAGTCTCTGAAAGGAGCTTGCTATGTTCGTCTCACACTAGAAGCTTTCTAGGTAGTTTATTCCTTCTCCTGCGATTTAATAAAATATGCAAAGCTTTCCCTCAATGCACAAAATTTACATACAGCTAAACTATCAAGGCATGAATTCATAGGCACTCTTGCAGCCTTTCTATATTTTCATTTATAATACAATTTTTTTGTGCTCTTGCTGTCATTCTTAAGAGTTGATTGTAGTGAATAATGTTGTGATGAAAACTCTAGGAACCATTGGGAACAAAACGTAAACCAAATCTCCAAGGATGACCAACAGGCTGTGTTTTATGCTCCATCGAAATTGGCTGAGATTCTATATTTGTCGTAGCCCAACAATATGTAGACTATTCACATCAACCTTGCAGTGATGGATCCATAGAAATATTTTCAAAGTAACTTTGTATTCGACTTCAATCACTGCCTATGTTTCTTTGAGTTCTCCTTTATGAATGCTTTTTGCTTGAAGGCAAGGATTCACTTCCTACTCATAGGTATATAAAGGATAGTTGTTCTAGAAGTATTGAAAATCATAAGCATACACAGATAATAATCAAAGTATAATTTCACTAAATCGATAACTGTATATTATAATTAGCAAAAGGCTATCATTTGTGAAAAACCTACCAGCAAAAAGTAATGTTTGACACCAAGAAACAACAATCATTCTGAGAGCTCCAAATTATTTTGGATGGGATCTAATTGAGATTAAATTGCTCTGGCCATAGATGCCTTTCATCGAACCGTAAGGTAATGCTAACCACCTATTTTGTTAAAGCATTAGAACTAATTAGCCCCCTTTTCTTCCTCTACAGAATATCATCCTTTGTGCTTAGGAGTGGCAGATGATAATATAGTAAATTTATTTCTTGTTTTAAGTTCACAAATTTTTTTTAAGAAGCCAAAGCAAAGAGGTGAAAGGAAACTCGATGTGGTTGACTTCCCTGTCAACCACACATACTTCACTATTGGACCTCAAAATTTCCAATTAACTATCTCCTATGCCATCCCTGTTTTTAACCCTATCAGAGGTCCAATTTTCCTCAATTATAACACTCTCCCTCAACAGGAGCCACACCTTTGCAAGGTTCATATTTATTTGCCCATATTTGATCCTGTTAGAGAATTTCAATTGAGAAAATAGAGAAAAAAACATTATGCTCCTTTTTAAGGCTTAGGATATTGCCAAACACAATCTCATGAATCTTGATATTCTCATTAAATGAATAACTAAACAGCCTCAAAATTTCTCTGACAAACAAACATTCAATGAAGAGACACTTCAAAGTCGTAGGTGTTCTACAGAGTGTGCACAAATTGAGCTCACCATTAGGAAGCTTGTGTGGAACTCTGCGTATAATTAGTCTCAAAAAAATATTTCTTCTTGGATTCAACTTGTCCACCCCAAATGTTCTCAATGCATTTATGCCACTGAGAATGCTCAAAGTTTGCAACTCACCAGTAGTTTAGGTGGCAAAAAATATGATCATTGTGCTTGAAACAGTGCTATGCCAAAATATCAGGTGTCTCATCTGATCCCAACTCTCCAGATTGCCTTGAATCTTTAGATCTCGTGATCTCCAGTCACACAGCCTAAATTGGATCCAATGCTTGCTTTCTTTGTACATTTATGCTCCAATTTTTCAATTAATATTTTGTTGTTGCCATTTTTTAGGTTTTCCTAGTGACTGTTAGGTAACTAATCATGAAGTATGTGATAAAATGTTGATGATAAAAAATGTTAAATAATCAAATCCATCAATATTTCCAATGCGAAAAATAAAGAAACCCCCATTTTAGGAAACCTGTCATTCTTAGGAGCAGAAAAGACAGGAACTGTCGGATAACTGATCGATCATCAAAATGAGATACCCCAAAGAAAGAAGAAATGATGGATCATGGACTATGTTATGAAGCGTTAATGATAAAAAATGTTAAATAGTCAAATTCATCAATATTGCCAAATGAAAAATAAAGAAAACCCTATTTTAGGAAACCTGTCATTCTTAGGGGTAAAAAAGAGAGAAACTATTATATTTGAAGAAGCTGGAGAGGATGTACTAGATATCATTAATACTATCAAAAATGCAAAAACCCCCCATTTAGACTTACAATCACAAGGTCAATAACCCAACCATTAAAAGGGGATATCAGACTAAGACAACACTGTACAAGAAAATCATTAAGGCCCTTGTAAATCATATAGAATTGATTTTAGTTTTAATAAGTTGTCTTAACTAATAGATTCAATATTATGGCGTAAGGATGTAATTGCTATTGCCTCCCACATATAAGGCATAAGGGTGTGTCTCATCTCTGTGATGTCTTTGTAAGAGCAAAGAAGAATGTAACTTCAAATATCTCCATAGATGAGATTCATTCTAGAACTAACACAATTAGAATAATCTTCTTTGAGTTTAATAGTTTTCATGAGTCTTTGTAATGGAAAAAGATGCAGAATTTCAGAGTAATGTATGTGGCTACAGATTGGTGATGTGGCAACATCCTGTAATGGTTGTCTGCATTGACAACAATTA
Source organism: Cupressus sempervirens (assembly GCA_028749045.1). Taxonomy (NCBI): domain Eukaryota; kingdom Viridiplantae; phylum Streptophyta; class Pinopsida; order Cupressales; family Cupressaceae; genus Cupressus; species Cupressus sempervirens. The sequence continues at coordinate 187,077,096 of CM053791.1, read as the reverse complement.
TGAACAAGAGTAAACCTTGAACCGATTGTGTTCTTGATATTTTCCAATTTCACAATTTTAGGAGATGAATAGTTTTGATAGCATCTCAGTAGTGATACTACTTGGAAACAAAAAGACAAGTGTTTGGACACTGCACTTTGCAGGTTTAGTCAAATTGATCAGATTTTTAAGCGATATAACACATTGTGTATATGTAAAAAATTAGCAAAAAATATCGAATTAAGACACAAACTGAGATATCCGTTGCTTTCAATTTTTTGAGATCGTCATAATTCTAATTAGCTATTTCCTAATATTGTGCATAAAACTCCCAAATAAAATTGGGAGGGAAGTCACCAACAAGCAACTTCCTTTGGCTGCAGATGAGAGCTTGAACTCAACTGCTACTACTATCAATGGATTTACTGGTTATCTCATGTGCTATTTGTAATGTATTATTAAATATATTATAATAGTTTTGATTCTACTACAAAGAAGATCTAACAAATATAGTAAATGAAGCTACTTTGGTGGCTGGGAAAATACCAACAATGGATAAACATGCAAGGTTGCCCCTGTAGAGCTATAATTTATATGCTTAAGGAACACAATGTTAGAAAGAAAGCATTCAAACACATAAAATTAAGCCACACTTATGATAAGACAAAGAAAACAATTAAGGAATGCAAACCAAAAGGAGGAAACACTCCATGCTTCCTTGATTTTGTAGATGTGTCCTTTGATGCCGATGTATGCTCAAGCTTCAAAGTTACTTCAATGGTGGAGATGGATAATAGCAAATTGGTAGCCTTGTGAGCTCTCAATTTGGCATTATGAGGGTATTATTGATGGCTTTGTTTCTCAAACTAGCATGATAACTTTACTAAAAGGGGTTGTGATAAAATGGCTTGGGAGGGGATCTAATTTATAGGCCAAGGGCTTGAGGGATGGAGGGTTAAGATGCAAGGAGAGATGAAAGCTTTAGGGAGGGCTAGGATGCACTCAAAGGGGAGCACATGAATTGTGCTTGTTTAGCACCAATCAAGGAGTGACACATGTCACAGGGTCATTGGGTGGAGGAAAGGGCAAGGATGAGTCAAAAAAGGAGGCTCAAGGCCTTAAATGGCCCTCATAATGGCTTGTAAGAGCTTTTAAGAGTATGTAAGAGCATTGAAAGCTTTGTGGTTGGGATAAAGTTTTATGGTTGGGATATTTTGAGGGAGGAGACTTTGGTTTGGCTTAGGAAAGTCTTAAGCTTACTTAGGGAATGTGACAAGGTTAGGGGGGGGATTAGGCTTGAGTTAGGATTAGATTAAGGATGTTAGAGATGTGCAAGTGGATGGCATTCATGAGGGTCGGTGAGTTAGTGGCTAAGCTACGTTAGTATGGGTGGATGGGGTGGATTAGGCTAAATGGAGGATTTAGGATAGTTTAGGGGCTATTAGATTTGAGGGATAGATTTATTAAATGGATTTATTTAATAAATAGGGATTTGGAACTAGATAGGAGAATATGATTAATTGATAAATAATGGGTTATTTGATTTATCAATTAGGACTATAGATGATTAATTGAATTAATCAGCTAGGGGATGACAAAGGATTAATTAAATAGGAATTTAATTAATGATGCCTTTAGAGATAGCTAAATAGGATTACCAAAGCGGTGTAATCGAATTTAGGTGTCTACAGCCCCACTATCCAAAAGGCCTTTTGAATGCTTTCTTAGATGATATTATATTAAACTTATATTACTCTAGAAATGTAAATACAAGTATGGAGATAGGCATGGACAAAGCTCAATTAATTAATGGTCTTTGTCACATTTGGAACCAGTGTATACATTTATGGAGCTTCTTCCTAAATGTATGTCAGTATTTTGTATTTTGTCTGATTATATCATTTCTCAATTATCAATCTTACAATAAGCACATTGATATGTCTATCCTTATCACATTATTCATCATCCACTAAATTTAAGAAAAAGACTCGATGTGAACTGATGCCCACATTCTCCTCATTATGTGGAGGACCTTCCATGATTTAGTTCCTTGTAAGGTCACGTTCTATTGGTGTTTGGATAGGGGACAAAAATAGTGATGCAAAAGGCCCAACAAGAGACCTTAAAATAGCACTCACTCAAGAGTGGCAATTTGTGGTAGTGAAACTTATATATTATTGTTATATATTTGTGTTTTGTTGTATTTAAATTACACCATGTTAAATATATTAAGGAACTGTCCTACATTTTATATTTATCATTTATTATTATCGATTATATTTGCATCTTTGGACTTTTTAAGACCTTTATACTATTTGTTATTACACAAACAAGTACATGTTTATATTTAAATATTTTATAATGTATCTAATGTCATTTATGTGTCTTGAAACCATTAAGGAATACTAGAATGTGAAAAAGAGCATCTAGGAAACAAAGCCTTAATGAGAATATATTGCATTGTCTACATGTGACATATTTGGTGTTTGGGCAAAGGACAAAAATAGTGATGTAAAGGGCCCCACAAAGGACCTTGAAATAGCACTCACAAAAGAGTGGCAATTGTGGTAGTGAAACTTAGATTATATTTGCTTGTTTGGAATTTTTAAGACCTTAAGTAAATTAAGTTTTCCTATTTTCCATCATTAGAATATCTCATTGGTAAAAGAGAATATTTGATTTATTTATGAATACAAAATTTCACCAAATTTCTTTAAAAATAATAATAATGAAAATTTCAATGCTAATTATTGTTTCTTTGAAAGTAAAGCTACAAGCCCATATTTTCATGTACTGCATCTTGAATGTTAATTGGTTGCCATAATAAATAACAAATAACAAAATAACACAAAACTAAATAGTATTATTGTGCATCCTGTTGATTTTTCTTTTCAATTAAGAAAACTTGTGCTATAGACAATACTTGTGACGTGTGTTTCAAAATCTTCAACAATTACTTTCTCTACTAGGAGAATTATACTAGTGACTAATATAACTAGCTTTAGAAATTTAAAGGACTATAGAATTTGACAATTGGAAAGTTGATAACAAACTTTACAACTTGAAATGGATAAGAAAGTATGTATTACAAGGCCGCAGTGGGATAGTCCCATTATAGGACCAATTGAATCAACCACAATGCGACATGTCTTCATATTTGACTGCTCATCTGTCGAGCAATCTCTAAGGACACTGATAAATGAGGAATTTCTGAAAAATGCTTTAGGAAAAATTGTTTATGCTGATATTGTTTCACGATTCTTGTCGAATTGTATGGACTTTGTACAAGAAGTAACAATCGTTGAGAAACTAGTAAATGCTTATGTACGAGAGTACTTTGTGCTACCGATGGGATACCATGAAGCAATTTGTGCATATCGAGGAACTCCACATGCATCTATTGTTGGCCGCCTCTTTTCCCATAAAGCAGTTGGAGAGTGTGAGGTTGCATCATGCATTTATAGTGCTGTGCATCTAGCTATTACTAATGAATGTGATCTTGTTCTAGTTCATGCATTAAATACACACGCTGCTCATTTGGGTGAACGTCTTGTGACAAGAGTGACAAATTTGTACAATGCATTGATGTCTTTGTACACAAATCTACCCAAGGAAACCAGTGTTCCATGTGAATAGAAGCATCCAAGTGACAAACAACTGCCAATTGAAGCAAATTTGACTGCTCGAACTACAAATTTGACAGCTCCAACTCCTTCAACTACAAGTTCTTCATGAACTATTTGATTGTCCAGTAGTACTATAAATTGACTTCTGCTCATAAATTGGAAGTTCTAATGTCAAATTTCAATTATCACATCATCCTTATCCTATGGTTATATGTATGTATGAAGTGTAAAAAATAGCACAAAGACTATTGTGCTTTGCCTATTGTTATATGTATCTACAAAATATGGAGAATACTGCGGAGACTAGGTGCTTTATTTAAGCACTTTATGTTATGAATGAACAAGTATGTACAAGTAATGTGAATATGATATCGATATATGAATAAAAAGATTATTAAAGTAATGTCTCTTCTAGCTTTGTTATGAATATAATTGGTTGCAAATTTATGATATTATAATTACTATAAAGAACTCTAGAACTTGAATACTAATTATACTATTAAGATGCAATGAATAGTGGAATGTATTAATGCAAAATTTAACATTGTAATTGATATTCATCCATTGCACATTTATTGAATAGTATGCTATTAACATGCAATGAATAGTGGAATCCATTGATGTGAAATTAAACATTGTAATTGATAGTCATCCATTGCACATTTATTGAATAGTATGTATGGAATTAGTTATATTAATGATGTGTGTATGATTATTGCCATAAAAAGTATATTGACAAAAGAATGACACTAAGTGCAAGATATATCTTAGAACTAACTGATGCTCGGTAAATTCTAAGAAATGTTCCTCGTTGCAAACAGGTTTTTCATCTCCATATTACAAAAGAATGGGTTGTCTTGATGCATTCGTTTCATTAGATCGTGATACAAATCACCTCTCTGAAAGTCCGCAATCTAGTATTCTTGAAAAAATTCTACAACTTCTAGATGAATGCCAAAGGAAAATATTAGAAAGATATTTTTATGATAAGCATGTTGTCATGTTCAAATATGATGGATGGGGAGACATTCAGCCAATACCACACACTAATCAAATTCGTGTTCTATCCCCATCCATGACTAATGGTGAATTGATTTACTTAAAACATCTAGTGCGAAAATATAGGGAAGCTCATATCATAGTTCATTGTGAAGATATCATAAGACATTTCCCTCCTGGAAATCACACTGCACAAGAATTCACAACCATTTTCAATCCAGCATGCAAGACACTATTTTGCGAACTATCGCCATTTAGCATGGTTGCTGAAGAGGAAACACTTTTATCCATAATAAACCTTGTGGTAACATATCCAATGTTTTCACTTGAATGGATTATAAGACATGACAACATAGAAATTCTTGGGCAATGGTATGATAATGATACAGGAGCATTGGCAACTAAGATCATAAAGCACCATTACTCATGTCATTTTTTATTTGTATTTGAGAATAATTTCGAGCCACTTGGCATTCATCTTGTAGCAGATATTGGGAGATGGCACTTTCTTTATTGATGAACTAACAATTACAAGATGATAATCACCAAAAGAATATAGTAATGATGTATAAGCTTATGCTTACTATGAATGAAAGTTCACAACTTGCATTTAAAAGCTATAACATTTTTCACTATGACATAGCATAATATGTATCTGGCTATTTCAATGTCATTTGCTTCTTAGTGAAGTATCCATTGAGGCTTCAACAAATGTATTACAATATGTATCTAGTAATCTCCATCTTATTTTATAATATATTAGAAGTTGTTTTGAACTTTGACTGTTGCAAACATGCAGATAGCTTTGTTTAGCTAACCATTTTTTTTGCAAAGCTGACTAAGAACTAGTAAAAGTTTGATCTACTATGTTCAATGTGTGCACAATGATTATGCCACACAATAGATTATTTTTTGCATATCTAACATTGTAAAGGTTTAATTATGCTTTTCTTAATACGACACTTTGATTGCAAATCAGGAAAATCAACAACAATCAAATACACAAGCTTGGCAGTTGAGTGAAGAAAAAAATAGTAAGTAAAGTTATACCTTTGATTAGAATCTAGAAATTTCAAAGTTACGAGTTTCCAAAATTTGCTTGTTTCTTTTTGTATTATTTCCTTAAGATCCATGTTAGAATTTCATAAGATCTCTATTGGCATAAGTTTTTGCGTTCAAAGTAATGATTGCCAACAAAAGAAGTCAAAGAAATGATGTGCTTGAATAGATCTCAGAGAAGCAAAATTACTAATTGTATTGTTTTCTTGACTACAAAATCTACAATCAGAACGTCATAGAATAGATTAGAATGCATATATACATTTGTAAGTTGAGACCACCCATAGTCGAAGAATTTGTTTTTTGCTTTTTGAACAATGTCTCTAGATTGCTAACCCCCTTGCAATGAATGGAGCATATCCACAGAACATGATGACTAAGTTGGCTGAGAAAAAATTGAGCATGTGCCTACCTATGAAGAACTTGTAATAAAAGCATGGATGACACTAATTTTGATAACATTAGTAGGTTTTACACTATTCTTCATAGTGGACAATACTCCATGGTTTGTAATGTTAGTTGTAGTGTGTACAGTAGCCATATTGTATGCATTTGGTATGTAACCGAGAAATGTACAATAATAGTAATGTCACTAGTCATGACAATAGTAATGGCATTTAGTATTTATCGGCTGGTAGTGTTCTACTTGTTCATAGTATATAAATAATGTTTATAATGCAGATAAGCTACAAGTAACTACTAACAAAAGATGATTATGAATAATATGACAACAATCATTTTTGAGCTACTATTTTCTGGAATTGCATATCGTTTTCATTTCTTTATCATTGAAATTGTTGTTTGAGAGGATTGGTCATTTGTAATGTAATGTAAACATGTGTGTATTGAGACATGTCTTAACAAAATTTTAATTGTGCTATAAAAACAAAAAAGAAGAAATGGAGAAGACATACAGGGGTGTTCGCAAGAAATCATCTAGTCGATTTTCAGCAGAGACAACATTGCCCAAACTATGAAGACAATAATGGCTAGGAACATTTGACACAACAGAACAAGCAACCTTTGCATATGATATGGCCAACATGTCAATGAGAGGCAGCAATGAGTACACCAACTTTTGCCATGTCAATTATACACCTCATAGTCAATCTTCCAATGTGCAGAGCACTCAGATCTCAAATGTAATGAGATCAAACAGGAAGAAAACTAAATACATGAAATTGTCTAAATTGCAAGAACATTCTGAAAAAGTTGAAGAAAACAAAGGACATATGTCATTTTGCAATGGATCTAAAATCTGTCCAAAATAAAAGTCATATCGAGGTGTATGGAAACGTTCAAGTGGTCGTTATGTTGCACAAGTGTGGAATCCTATACAACAAAAGCAAAAATGGCTAGGAACATTTGATACCAAAGAGGAAGCTGCTATCGCATATGATCTAGCTGCAATATCCTTCAAAGGATACAAAGCCATTACAAATATTGTGTCTAGATACAGAGATACATGAAACAAAAAGTATCTCTCACTTAGAGAAAGATCAATTTGGATTGACCCTTCAAGTTGAACGATGTCCAATAGAAATAGGAAGAAATGGGTCCAATGTCAATGGTCTATACAAATGATCATTTTGGTCAAACAATACCTATCACTGAGAACCATCACTTTCTAAGCATGATGCACATGAAACCTAACATCCTTGAAAGTTTTCATAGAAATATAGTACAAGATCTTCCATCGAAAGCACATATCAATTCCATATATGTTGCTAACGTAGATAGCATGTATTCTTCAAAAAGTGACACAAAAATTCATTATCCATTATCTGAATCAACTTATCCTACTGCAATTGGACTACCCAATTTTGAAATGAGTTATCATAATATACATCCCTCAAATTTGATAAACTCATGCCCATTGTAACAACTAGAACAAGTTGTTTCCCCCATGCACCTATCTCACAAAAAATGGAATTCTACAATTCTAAACATGGATCCAATTATAGAAAAATGTGATAGTAATGTTCCCAATGAAAATGTTCCTTCATTTCTAAACAATCTTGCTACCAATCCTAACAATATAGACATGCATGGTGTTAACCATGACACATTTGACTTCTCCAGTTTCCATGTGACATCAAATAATAATGTCATTGAGCTTCACCATTGAATTTATGATTCAAATGGTACAGACATAGAGCAATCTCAACATTATTTCTATTGTTGGATGACATAGTCATCATATCATATATGATGTGGAGATGTGAAGAGAAGGTGAAAAAGCCATAAAGATAACATGGAGGCATGATTGAAGAAAATAATAGTAGCAATTTTTGTATTCGCTACTTGTGTTTTGTATTAGCATTTTTCTTTACTTCATCAATGACTGTTTAATATTGTGGTGGTGATGTGAAGAGGAAAGATGAAAAAAGCATAAAGATAACATGGAGACATGACCAAAGAACAAGAGCAGTATCAATGTTTGTATTTGCTACTTTGGTTTTCTATTAGCATTATGTTTTTTGAATATTTCATCAAGGGATTCTAATGATACAATATGTTATGTGTTTTTTAGTCTAGTATCATAAGATATCTTTTTTTAATATGCAATAGTAGAAGAGATAAGAAGTATAAGTTTTTGTACTGCCTACATGTCTTCAGGTTACATTTATCATTGTGAAATAGTGTATGCAATTATTCCTCTATAATAATATCAATGTGGAAGTACACTTTTCTTGTCATGACAACCATAGTCTGAATCTAAAAAATCATTCTATGAAAGTTGAATTATTCCATACTAGATACTTGTGAATAGATGGGAACTTAGCATTTTGTTTTTTGAATATTTCATCAAGGAATTTTAATGATGCAACATGTTATGTGTTTTCTATTCTAGTATCATAATATATCTTTTTTTAATATGCGATAGTAGAAGAGATAAGAAGTACAAGTTTTTGTATTGCTTAGATGTCTTCAAGTTACATTTATCATTGTTAGATAGTGTATGCAATTATTCTTCTATAAAAATATCAATGTGGAAGTACACTTTTCTTGTCATGACAACCATAGTCCAAATCTAAATCATTCTATGAAAGTTGAATTGTTCCATACTAGATACTTCTAAATAAATGGGACTGCATATTGCAATGTATAGTATAGTTTCTTATGCCAAGTGTAATTTTAAAGAATACAAAAATCAGAGTAAATAATCCAAGATAATTTAAAATAGTATATTGAAAAGATGCATCTTGTCATGCAGGAAAGCAATATCCGCATGTAGAAAAGAAACATTGTGCAAGTATACAAGTGACAAGAAAACCAAGGTCGTACTAGTCCTTCTTGAAACATAAAATGATACAAAATCAACTAGAAATTATAGACTTAGAGCATTACAAGCCAACAGGTCAAGATAGAACTTGCAGTATTGACATTGTACTAGAGAACAAAGGATTATGCAGAGTACCAACATTCAAGTACAACATAGGAGACTGCTTATTTGACTCCTTGGAATTCCTACTAAATTATAGATATACATCACTTGAGCTAAGAAATGAAACTATTGATTACTTCTTACAATGCAAACAAGAAGGTGAATTAGAAGCATTACATTCATATAGTACAGAACTTCATCTACAAACTCTATATGAACTGCACTGAGTACATGATCCAGAAACATATTTGCGAAGAATGCTACTTTCTGCAAAGCAAAACATACACAATGGAGAAGTTAGACTATGGGGAGATATATTCTGCATTCATTGGTTATCCAAGTGGTTAAAAATACAAATATGCATTTGGTCAATGACAATAGCAAGAAAGTACTTGCACTTCAATGAATCAACAAAAGAAGAAGCACACTCAATCCTTTTTCATTATACAAATCCTACTACTGGTCACTTTGAACCACTACTAAGATTACAGTCAGAAAGAGTCATTCATCGAGCACAAATGCGATACAACAAACTGAAGAGATTTATAAAAGAGCATAACGCACAATACATTGTAGAAGTTGCAAACAAAAATAATATAGGACATGACAAGGTGCACATTAAAAATATCAAACTAGAGAGCCCTAATAGAAAGCATGTACTTCGATTATGTCGCCTCAAGAGATTTATTAGAGATTTTCCAAGTAATACTAGGAAAAATACAACAAATGTACTTCAACTATGTCATCTTAAGAAATTTATTAGAGATACACAAAATAATACAACGAATGGTGTAAATCAGAGCAAGAACACTCAAAATAAGTCAACATGCACATCTAGAATCCAAAGAACAAAAAAAGAGGCAGGATAGTGTCATCTGCTAAAAAAACAAAAATTGGATTGTCACTAATAGAGATATTTGAAACAACAATCCAGGATACACCAAAACACACATGCTCAATTTGTCAACTATTGTGTTTCATGAAAGACATCAGACCAATGAAACAAAAGGAAAAGAACAACTATTATACTCTAATGCAAATAAAATATGAAGCGCCAAATAATTTCATCTATCGAACATGCTTGCTTGCATTGAAACACTTCAAGCTCCCAACATATATATAGTACACCAAAAAATATTAGAATTAATGAACCAATAGAAGATGTGAAAATCCTGTCACAACTGGAAGAACGACTAGTGACAGTGAGAATTGCATTTACTCAGATATGGGAATTGGGATACAAAAGATCACAAGTGGGACTGACAAGTTCTATTATCAATGTTCCTGTGAACATGAATATCATACAAAATGCACTACCACAAACAACCAATAGCACAACAACTATTGTCGTTGCTCTCAAAAGGCACTTAGAATACAAAAATACATTTCAAATAGGAATGGTGCGGCCAAATGTAGTGATGCAAGCACTCTCAAAACTCACAAGTACACCACTATACATAATGGAAAATGTTAAAATAAAAGAAGATTGGAAAGAAGCTCTTCAGATTGATGTCAAAATGAAAGGACATATGCAAGTTTCAAAGATGAAACATCCTCTTTGTTTAGTGAAAATGCAACACAGTCAGATGATGACGAAGAACATAATGAGCCTTTAGAAACCTTGGTACATGGATTCACCGAATCTAGATCCATACATTAAATGCAAGACAAGATAATTGACATTGCACCTGCACAAGAGCACCACCCAATTGGAATATTCAAAGACAAATATGCTGAGGAAATGAATTTTCCCACATTATTCTTTGGAAAATCGCATGACGAAGACATCATTCAAAAATTTTCTTACCAAAAGATTGCATGATGGGAACTCCTACAATTAAAAAGGTACTTTGCATACCACACGACAAATATCTTCTTTAAGACTATCAAGATATTGGTGCAATAGGTACTCTCTACAATGTGGATAAGAATATGAAAGGGACAATTAAAAGGACACAAATTGCAAGCGAAAGATGTTAAGAAAAAACCCAACTTGTAAAGAATTCTTAAATCAGACATTAGATACATTGACTTCAAAAGAATAAGAATATCACCAGACTACATACACCAACTTAAGAAGAATGTTTTTGCAATGATACGCCAACTAGGGCCTCCAACTTTTTTTGTTACTTTTACTAGTGCAAAACAAAATTGGGATCCACTATTAAGTGCACTCGAACAATTGCACAATGTGCATCAGTCAAAAATTGAACAACAACAACAGTATGAAGCAAAAGGTGACAAATTCAATCTGATAAAGAAAGTTATAGGCACAAAATAGATGCAATGAAGAAATTAATTTTAACTAATGAATCATTCTTTGGAAATGTTGTGGATTACTTCTCAGTAACTGAATTCCAAAATTGAGGAAATGAACATGATCATTTCCTACTATGGGTAAAAAATGCACCAATATATGGAATAGGTAGCAATACATCCATTACAGAATTTATTGACAAGTACATTACTTGTGCAACTGAGCATATAGAGCCCAGTCTTCGTACAATTCACAAGCACCACCACACAAAGCAATGTAGAAGACCAAGAAATATTTCATGCAGATACAATTTTCCTTTTCCACCCCTCCAAAGGATAGTAATACTTGAACCATTGTTAGAGAAGAATGAAGCAATAAGTTCAAAAGCAACAAGTATCTTTGCAATATTAGAAAAGGCAAACTATGACCTATCATACACATTTCAAATATTCTTAGATGAAATTGGAACCAGTGAAGAAGAATATATCTTGGCTGTAAGATTAACTCTACAACGATCAATGCTCTTCTTGCGATGAAAGCCATCATAAATTTGGAACAATAGCTTTGCAAAGAGAATTCCACAACTATGGAGAACCAATACTAATGCTCAATTTGTACTGAATGCATATGATGCAACAATGTATTGTAGCTCATACATGACAAAAGTGGACAAAACAATGACAAATACATTTAAAAGAATACGTAATGACCACAAAAAAGATAGTATTGATGCAATATGAATGATAAAAAAGCTAGGAAATGCGCTACTAAATTTACAACAAATGTCATCACAACAAGAAGCAAACATATTTCTATCACTGCCACTAAGTCATAGCTCAAGAAAGTGCATATCCATAGACACAAGAGATGATCACAATCGTACATTTATACTGAAAAGCAATAAAGAATTACTTAAAGAACCTGATGAGTCAAAAAATGTCCTCTTAAAATCCTTAGTGGACTACTATTTAAGTCGATCTCCAATCCTTCAGACCATATGCCTTGTAGAATTTGTCTCCGAGTATAGCAAAAATGACACAAAATACACACAAAAAGAAAAACCGAGTATAATACGATTTATCAACTTCAACAAACACATGGACCTAGAAAACTATTGTAGAGAACAACTAATACTCTATGTGCTATTTGAAATCAATGAGAGCACATTGAAACAAAGTTTTACATCATGGGAACAAGCAAATTTATACTATCAACAAATAATCATAACTAATCAAGCAAAGTTTAATCATAACACAGCTCTTGCATGGGGTGACATGGAAAAAGAAGTCAAGGATCTAGATACTGAGAATGATGGCATGGATGGCCAAACCCCCATAGTCAACAAACACAAGCAAATTGAGCAATATGACATACAAAAAGACATCCAACACAAGGTACACAAGATACAAAGCAACATACATTATAACACATTTGAAATTAGCCACCATCCACAAATTATGGACAATGATGAGTACCACAAACTGAGGTAGATGCTAAATAGAGAACAACAAGCAATCATCAAAGATATTGTAAAAAATAAAATTAAAAACAACAAGAACCCATTGCATCTATTCTTGATAGACGGAGCCAAAACTGAAAACACTTTCACTGCAAAAGTTAAATACCAAGCTCTCCTTCAGATCTACAATAAGTACATCGACAGTGATCCCAACAAACCAAAGGGCCTAATAACGGCTTACACAAGAAAAGCGACACACAATGTAGGTGGATTCACGTTACATTTAGCATTCCACATACCTTTTATCACATTTGACTTCTTGCCACTCAATAGTGACACACTAGATACAATGTCAAAGCACTATGATCAGTTATGTGTATTTCTCAATGATGAGATATCATTAGTTGGTGCCACATTCCTACATTATATTGACAAACGATTGCGTGAGATAATGCAAATGCCTACCGTACACTTTGGAAACGTTGATATAATTTTTTATGGAGACTTGTACCAAGCACAACCAGTACCTGACACAATTGTATTTGAAAATAAAGCAACTATGTTAGAATTTATCCCTTGCAATTTTTGGATAGACAATGTTAAATGTTATTTGTTAACACGTATACTAAGGCAAAAGGATGAAAAATTCATTAATGTTCTCAACAAAATATGAATAGGCATGCAAACAAATGAAGATCTGCACCAGATCAATGAACAATGCATGAGAAAACCACCATTGGACCCAACACTACCATTCCTTTTCTATAGAAGAATTGATGTCAATGCTCATAATACAAAAATGCTTGCAATAGTTCCTGGTGAAATGACTGTCCTCAATGCCATTGATGAACATGATGAAAATAACAATGCATTACGCCTACACACACGAACAATTTCACTCCCACATCAAATTCATCTCAAACCAAATATTCTGGTAGAACTATATGCAAGAAACTACAACACCAAAGATGGTCTAGTAAATGGATCAGATGGAATATTCAAAGCATACACAAAATATAATGATTTTGACATAGTTTGGATAAGATTTAACGACAATACAATCAGACAACAACAACGCAAGAACTCGTACAATGCTATACAAAAAAATTGAAAATGACTAGGTACCGATACTACGCATTATTCGACCTATCCAAAAAGCATCAGTGAAAAATAAAATTATTGTATGAAAACAATTCCCTATACAGATAGCATGTGCAAGAACAATACATAGGTCACAGGGGCTTATAATGGAGGCAATGGCTTTTGACCCCACATGCGTTAGACAAGATGGATTAACATACACAACACTATCACAAACTAAAACAATTGACTCTTGATTCCTTTTAAAACCTCAAACACCAATTTTTTTTTAAATCAAAGAGAGAATACATCTTGAAATGTCTCGCCTACAAGCAAGTGCAAAATGGCAATTTGAGAATGATGATACATGTTCTCATAACACACCATCCATGCTATTATGCACACTAAACACACGTAGTTTAAAGCCTCACATAAATGACATAACTAATGACTATGATATAATGTCATCTGACATCATCTGCATTCAAGAAGTACACATGCAAATCCCTAAAATAAATGACAAATTCCAATATTTCAACAACTTCAATGCCTACCACATACATGGTATAATGACACTAGCCAACAAAACCATAGTCATTTCAAAGATAAAGCAATACAACATAACAAATATAGAATCTATTAAAATAACAATTTTGATCAAAAGCAATGAACTAAATATATGTAATCTTTATGCAAGACCTAACACACCCATTGAAGAATATGCTACTATTATTCAACAAGTCATCACATATGTCAAACCAATGACTAATCTATACATTGTAGGTGATTTCAATATTGATATGTCAACAAGAAATGCTAGGAAAAAAATCTTGAAAAATATATGCAATAACACAACATGAATTACATCACAGAAGAAACACAAAATGTATACAATCCTTTAATTGATCACATCTGGACAAATTGAAGTAATATATGTTGTTATTACAAAGCAGAAGCATACTAGACTGATCACCTTGCTACATTCATAAGGTTCCATACTCCACTCTAGATTGCTAATACATAGACAACCAAACACAAAATTAAATGAAAGAACACATACATGAATGGAAATACATCTTACACCTAAGAGTTTTATGTATCAAAGACAATAACTCTAATTTAATAGTCTATATTTCAATGTTCTACATTTCTGTGTAGCACAATAACGGAAGGAAGCAAAAGAACAGGAAAGGGAACACATGTCAAGCAAGAGCAAACAACAAAAAGGTACTAAGCTTTTCTCATCTTCAATAACATGAATTCCCACATGAAAAATGATAATTCAATACATGAATTTCTAGTATTTGAAGAAATGTTAAATATCAAACCACTACAATACTAGACTAACACCATAATACTTTGTGCAGGTCAAAACTAGGAAACCCCAATGCAATATCAATTAAGAACTTGAATGCAAGAAAAGCAGGAAACACTTTTGAAGGAGACATACTTGTCATATATATAACAACATTGGATAGAGAAAACAAAACACGAGAGGTACTATGTGTAGACTTGACAGACTCTAAAGGAGAAATGACAATAACTTTAAATGTGACAGGAAACTTGGTACAAGAGTACAAACACAAGATAGTTCCAGGAACATCCATTATAGTGTCAGGATTTCAACTAGGACACAAAACAACCTTTGACCGTGGAGATTCAGATTGCATCTTGAAGCTCCAAGATTCAAGCACAATTGAAACTATACCACAACTTTGCAAAGAATACAAATTCATACCAAGCTCCACAATCAAACAGCTACTCACAAGAACAGGTACCTATGCCATTGGTACAATAAGTGCACTAGCAGTTGCAGGATGACAGATAGGCTCCCAATATGTTGACATAAAAGACGAAAACAATGATGATGACAAAGTATAGGTAAAAAACACACTAAACACTTCTTCTTTCTATGCAACATGTATAGTAGTCATGTTTCTATTGAGTACAGAGTTCTAAAAGAAGAAAATAAAAATCTTTTGTCAATGACTAGCTCCAAATCAACTTTGCATTCCAAGAAGAATCCATGCAAAAAGCAATCCAATTACAAAGAGGTGAGACTCTTGCAATGTTGTTTAGAAACATTGTACGACGAAATGACATGGACAGAACATTTCACACAGGGGTCGCTACATACATCTGTACACTTAAAGACAAGAGAACATTGGATGCCTTGAATGCATTGCTACAAACAACACTACAGGTAAGCAAACTCGGATAATTTAGCACTTCAACTATTAATTAATTCTTACACAAGCAAAATTAATATCAAAACATATCTTGTAGGTTGATGGGGTTCTCAAAGCAGCCAACACATTCACAAATCCATTTCATGCATTTTGTTCCCAATGAAACTTAAAATTTGAGGATTATGGAATGCTAGAAGACAAAACAACTCATTGTAATAGATGCAATCAAGAGGTTCCATATGTATATTAATTACACCTAAATACTATCATCACAACTAAAAACAAACAAATCATCTAATGTTCAATAGGCAAGTGCATTGTTGAACAACTACTACCAAGCCTGAAAGACACAAAAGTTGAGGACTACAGACAGGAGAAATCAAAGTTCATCTTTATTCTTCGAGATTTCACTGTGAAAGGTCAATTCACATTAAACCAGAACAATGCCATCAATCATGTTGTGACAAATGGAGATTGAACAATTTCTCACAACAAAAGGTAAACATGACTAGTCACAAATTAACATTTATTTAAAATATGAAAAACAAGTTATTATGAGACATAAGTACAATATACTAACATGCACAAAATGGAATTTGCAGGTACCATGGATAGCTATAATGACATATCAAGTTATAATTAATGATAGTTACAAAAGATACTAGTCAATTTAAAGAAAGACGTGTAATCAAACAATGGATATGCATGAGTCTCATATCCAAGTACACTCTCTGTGTCATATATGTATAATGAAATAATGTATATGCATTGATATGCTATAAGACATACTATTGTTGTATCAAGTTGCATAACATAATTGAATAGATGCTTTGCTAATGTAAATTATTATTCAAATGCAAAGAAAATTGCACAGTATGTTTTATCCTATTGCATATCTAATGTATAAAACACTATCTAAATTGCTATTTGTCATATGCGAAAACTATACTTAGGCAAGAACTTTGACGTTTTGCATCCTTGTTCTATAAGAAGTCCTTTTGATTGGACTCCGCCCTAATAATTTATCTTGCCCATGGTATAAATTAAAAAGTACCGAAACAGCCAATACCACCATCGGCCGGCGACAAACTATAAGTAACCTCCCCCATGCGACCAGAGCGCAAGATACCGAGCCTATAAGTAACCTCCCGCATGCGACCAGAGCGTAAGATACCGAGCTCTCTAAGCCCTAGCGTCGGATTTCCCAAACCCTGACTATGATTGAAATGCGATGACTGATGGCTCGTCGACATCATTTCTGTTTTAATCCCTTCGCTGGCGGGCCTGCATTGATCCATTTGAACCCTCATAAGTGTTACATCAAACACTTGCTCGTCTTCACTCGTCTCGTCTAAGCAACTCGATTTCATCTCATTTTTCCCTCTTGTGCTGGAGCATTTTACTTCCAGCAAAATTTTATGTTTGCTACTGTCTTGAATGGAAAGTTTGCAGAAAATTACAGCGGAGCATTTCAAGAAAGTGAGTTGAATTAGCATCACATGCAGTAGGATTCTAGCATATATCGCGAAGAAAACAACAACGGCCTTTTGAAATTTCAGGTACACAAATATCGTTGAAAAATTGCCTGTGTTTTAAAGACAGAACATGAATAAACTGTTGCTCTGTATTGTATATTATGCTTAAGGAAGTAAAATTTGTCTGTTTTTATTTTGGTTATGGTTTTCTCAATTTTGCTGCTTCAAATTTTAGTGTGCCTTGTATATTTGTTAGAGTAGTTGCTGTAGTTTTTGGTTGTTCATAATTTAGGGTTTAATTCATTATGCTGCGGCCTTGGGGTTTTAGAATCTAGGATTTACTTTCATTTCTTTTGACACAATTGGTCAGGGATTGTCATTTGGTGGAATGCAGTGTTTAAGAATTTTTAAAATTAATTGTTGTTGCTGTTTTAAGTTTTTGCTAGTCTATAGTTTGTTAGTTACTTTTCTTTGTTTTGGATAAAGCCAAAACTAGAAATCGAAACTTGAAATTAGGAGCTATAGATATATAAGAAATCTAAGTTCAAAGTTTTTTCATGGCCAATGAAGTTGGTAGAATGTGTGGGAAGCAAATTGGCTATTAGTGAAGGATTGATTCCCCAAACTTTAAGGTAGACTTCCACCTTAACTATGTATCTCAATGATAAAGGCAACTTATTATAAGGTTCGAGTACAGTCAGTGTACATGCCTTGGCACATGTAACCCGGGGTGTGAACGATGGAACTTGACACTCTAAAATACTAGGAACAATACTTAAATTGGAAAATATTATGGAAAGAAGTTTGAGTTCAGTACTTGACACCCTAAAATTCTAGGAACAGTACTTAGACTGGAAAATATTATGTAAAGAAGTTTTAAGTTTGGATGGCTTCAGAGTGACCTAGGGTGAAGGTAAGAACAACACTGTGGAACATATTTTTGAATTCTTGACTAAGTTAGAGATGATGATGGGCATTTTTAGTCTACTCATTCAATGCAAAGATTATTACACATTCAGTCCTGTACACTTCTCGTTCTCCTAATGCTATCAAGTATCGATCGATTTCTGTAACAATGGATATGGTCCAGTTGTTGTGGGTGGCTAATAGTTGATAAGGGTATGAGTGTTGTAGATTTGTAACAAAGGACATGGTATGATGGAAACACAACCCAAGACCAGAATGAACACACAGGAAAAGGGAAATATTATTATCAATGAAAAAACAAAAAATGCCCTATGGGCTTACAATAGTATGATTATGGAGAAAGAAATCCTCCGTACAGTACCTCCTCTCAAACTCCACTAAAAATTGCCTTTACAGTGCCAGAAATGTTCTTAAATAGACCCCAAATGGTTTAGGGTTAGGAATACATTCTAGAATATGCCAGTTGGCATCCACCGCCAAAACAGAAGGTTCCAAAAGTCACGTTAGAAGTCGGTGTAAAATTAGAAGAATCCAGAAACGGTAGCCCAACTTCCGGGAGGCATAACTTTTGAATCAGGATTCTGATTGATGAATCGTTTAGATTTCCGAAAAGCTCTTGAAGCGCTCTATAGTCCTATGGACAACCTTGCTTGTCCCCCATTTTTCGGGCCCGTATAAGGCTGTTTAGTGCCTCAAATCTGACTTTGAGGTGTTCTTAGGAGGTCTCTAGGAAATTTAAAGCTGCAATAACTTTCTAACCGTAAAGCCTTTTGACTTGATTCTTTTTCTGGAGCATTTTAAATTACAAGTATAATCATCCCTCGAACTTATACCCTCTTAACTCATCATAATTTTGGCTCAATTACAAAATAACCCATTTTTTGCTTTGACACGTATCTCAAGGTGCTCTAAAACTCTAACCCAGAAAATTAATCGTGGAACTATGAGAGTTGGAACCTTTATTTGACCCAAATGGGTATCCGAAATGAAAACACATTAAACAAAAACTATTTCTAAGCATTTTTTTGGGTGATACAGGATTGCCCTTACACCACTGGATGCCCCTGCATCATGGTACAGGTGGTGTAGACTTTTAGCTTAGTTACAGTTTCCTGTCCTGCTATACATATAGATCACATGAGCAGTGTATGTTGGTAAGACTGCATGTTGGAACACATCCAAACAAAGAGATAAAGGAACTAAACATGATTTATGTTAAACTTTAAAGGTTTAGATGAGCAAATGAAATAGCTACATTTGGAGGGAATGACTTGTTCTTGTCTCTAGAAACAAGAACTGTGACAGGGACATCAACTATCTGCTTACAAATTTACATTGTTATCAAATTCTTTCTTTCTGTTTTAATTTTCAACATATTAGAGATTACCCAGGTTTGCCATCTTGATGTTGTATCATATGTTGGCTTAAACATGTATAGAACCTTTACAAGGTTTGTTGGAACTTGGCAAGTTGAATTTTTTGAATTTTTTTCAGAAATTGGATACTTGATTTGGACTTGATAAACTTCTATCAATTTGGTAGAACTCTGCGAAAATTGGAAAACATGTCATGTCCCTGATTGAAAACCTAATGGAAGCAATTAATAAATCTGAAAGGATTAGATGAGCAAATGAAATAACTACATGTGGAGGGAATGGCTTGCTCTTACCACTAGAAGCAAGAACTCTGACAGAGACATCAATTGTGTGCATACAAATTTACATTGTTATCAGATTCTTGTTCTCTTTTAATTTTTAACAAATTAGAGATTATCTAGGTCTGCCATCTTGATGTTGTATCATATGTGCTGGTTTAAAAATATTTATACAAATTTCCAACATTTGTTGGAACTTGGCAAGTTGAATTTGTTCAGAAGTTGGATACTTGACTTGGCCTTGGATGAACTTGAATCGGTAAAATCCTGTGAAAATTAGAAAAACATGTCATGTCCCTGATTCAAAACCCAATGGCAGTGATTAATATTTTTGTATAGGACACCGAATTTACATAAGTCAAATCAATACCAATTTTTGATTTGAAGGACAAGAAAGTATCGACAGGAATAAAATAATCAATTTCTTGGCTGCTGCAACCATATCATGACTGGCAACAATGGTATAAACTCAATAGTCCATATTTAGTAATATCAACATCTGTTAAAGATCAACCCAAACTCTCATTGGTTATTAATAGAGAATAAATGACAAGCAATTACATATATATATATTGTATTGAGAGACTCTTCATATCATAAGTGAAGTTCTCTTCATTTACCAAATGCAAGTCTCTTCATATTTCCAAGCGCTTGTCTCTTCGCTTGTTACATGTCTCCTAATATAATAAAATGTCAAATATTTAGGATGAGACACCTAGCACACCGTGGATGCCATGATCGTGCTTCCTTGGAAATTTCATATTAATACTTTTCTTTTCTTTAGCTGCTGACACAATACAAAGGCATTTTCTCAATTTCAACACATAACAATATCAAAGGTAAAGATATCTATTGCAGCTATAATTTCAACAATGGGAAGTAATCATTATTGACAAGCACCACTAAATATCATAATTACATGAGCACTTGATGTTCGTGATGTAATTGTAATTGTGATAGCTTGCATCAAATGAAAGACATGAGTGTATGATTAACAATGAGAATTGTTGAGTGAGAATTCGTATTCAACAAACAACAACGTACAAGTATATTTGTTTGACAATTTGTGATGGCCTAATAATAATTGATGATATGAAAATTGATTAGGATTGAGTGGTAGAATGCACAAGTTAAGAGATACTAAAGACAACAATCTTAATAGAGGAATGGTGACTCTCGCAAAGATTTTTATTTATCAATTACAATTTTCCAAGTCATCACTATTATTTGCATTATAATCAACTTGACTGGATCAATAATTAGTGATGAATGATTTAACAATAGTTATTGATGAGTGGTGGCACCTTTGCAAGTAAACTAAAAGGCACGTGATTATAAAAGAACTGTTTGTATTAGTTATGAAAATGAATGATTGGGATAGGACATATCTCTTGGATCCAACTATTCAAGATCCTCAAAGAATATATTGAGGATCGATATCCTTTTTTGATTCATCATGAAATTAGGAAGATAAAACAAGCATTGATAGAGAGACCTAGTTCAACATAATCTTATATCTAGCAATCCATTTTAGTACATTTACATAAATGTATTCAGACACATTTGGTACAAGCAATTTCCTATGTGGACACAACATTGTGAGTTTAATCATGTTTGTAGGCATGTGGATTAATTTGCAACAATTGCTCACATCTCATTTAACGATATGCTTCAAGATTAAATATGCCATTTTAAATATTTATAGCACAAATGAATATATTCATAGTTACGTAGGTTAATAAGCATATCAGATAATTGGTATGGTAAACTATTATATGTGTTTTATCTCTAACTGTCATAACTTGTGATGGGATAAATTACAATTTCCAATCAAGGAAATGGCAACAAGGTCACTCTTAAGCACACTACCACATGCTGTGACTAAGGAGCCCCATGGGGCCAAAGGGGCATTGCTTGTGGGTGTAGAAAGGATAGACTTTTGGGACACTTTGTTGTGAAGAACTCTAACAATCACTATCATGGGAAGTGCACCTTCAATTAGAGGAGACAAATTAAGGGTGGCTAGATGTAGGGAATGTAGAACCCCATACTAGATAGCCCTAATATGATATGCATGGCAAGGGCCACATGAGGCCAAGTGGAAACAATATGTGAGCTCGTGGGCCTAGGGTAGGAGGTTTCTGGGACACCTTATTGATCCCTCTTACCTTATAATCTTTGTGGTTGAATTACATTGAAGAAATTCTATCATACTTAATTCTTTTTATCCAATTTACATTTCTGATAGATGTTAATTCCTAATTAAAAGAAATCAAAATGTGGCATTATAATTATAAATTATTACTAACAATATTACAAGACTCAAATTATGGATTGCACAATTGAAGGATACCCTATACAAGGTAAATCCTAACCCTAATCTTGTGTAATTGTGATTTTAGGGCAAAGTTCTAGAGCAACTTAAAAAAAAAGGATATTCAAACTATACATTTAACCCTTTGAATAGTACTAGTATATTCAATAATTACTATTTAATTATTTATTTAATTATATATTCAATTCATTGATATAATTAATATTGATCATTATTTATATAAAATTTTGTTACTGGTAGGGGGATATTACACCACCTTCCAAGCTGACCTAGTTTCACCTTTGTGGAGGCATGTAGTAATGATTCAATAGTTTGTGGGGATGGGACATTTGTTTCGATATCCAACAAGTGTGATTAGAGGTATACTAGGTTGTAGAACCAATGAAAAGCTCATTTGCGTGTAATTGCTAGCAAGAAATCGAAGCATGTCGAAGAAAGAATTGAAGGAAGTGAATGCAAGAGTTGCCCCTAGAATAGGCTATCTTTAAGAATAGGAAGAAGTTCAAGAAAACCTCTTGCTTTTTCTTCTCATTGTTGTCCTTGATGTTGTAGTAGAGATGCACCTATTTTTGTGTAGAAATGAATGAAATAGGATTTGATTTTAAACAATAATAATTAAACTGAAATATAAAAGAACATAAATATAATTTTAATTATAGATAGGAAAGAATAAAATTGAATATAACTAAAATTTAGTTTAGTTTAATGAACTGTTAAAAGGCATTAAATCAAAACTCGTGACTCCCTCGTAAATGAGATATAAAAGGGAGAAGAGAAATTCATTTGAAAGAGGGAGAGGAAGGAGGAGAAAAGGGAAGGTGTGAAGCAAGAAACAATTAATAATGAAGAAATAAGGAAGTGACTCCTTTAAAAGGCAAAAATTATGAAGGCTTGTGACTCTTGATAAGGATTGTTATTATGAAGGGTTGTGACTCTTTTGAAGGGTCATAATTTGGAAACGTTGTCACTCTTCCAAGGGGTAGAAATGACGAAGGGTTGTGACTTTTCAAAACGTTGTAATTATGA
Organism: Cupressus sempervirens; assembly: GCA_028749045.1. NCBI lineage: Eukaryota > Viridiplantae > Streptophyta > Pinopsida > Cupressales > Cupressaceae > Cupressus > Cupressus sempervirens. The sequence continues at coordinate 187,053,643 of CM053791.1, read as the reverse complement.
AAGTTTGAAATTCTTTCAAACAACAACATTAATGTAGGGTTTTGACTCTTTCAAAATTTTGTGATAATAAAATGTTGTGGCTCTTAAAAATTGTTAAGAATGATGAAAGGTTGTGATTCTTTTGAAGGGCGGTAATTGCGAAGAGTTGTGACTTTTGCCAAGGGTCAAACATGGTGGAGAGGTGTGTCTTCTTCCTCACATTGGAAGATATAAAGGAGAGAAACTTTCATTTGAGGAGGATGAATTTGAGGGAATAATATGTAATTCTTGAGGGAAAGAATGAAAATTGTGGACTTGATGCAGTACAAGGTAGGAGAATCCCCAAAGGAGATGTCCTAGCCCCCAACAAATAACCATACAATGGAATATACATAATGACACAGATTTAGATCCAGAATAATACCAATTCTCATAATATAATCCATAAAATTTACATCCAATCTGCCTGGCTGTAAAGCCATTCGGGTTACGGCCAAATACATAAGCAATTACAATAGTAATTCTGCAAGATCTCGCAAGATTCAAATCCTAGCTAGCCCAGATCCACAACCTGGTAGAAAATCCCAAGAAGAATCTAAACTTGTGCTCACAAGCCACCAAGCAACCTTCTTGTTTCCCACGCCACAACTACTAGCTCTGCTCACAAACTTCACTCTTCTCAGCTACTCCTCTCTCTAGCTAACTTCATGCTGAATAATGAATAATGAGAAGACAAGACCCCCTACTTATACCAAACCAAGCCACAAGTCGGCCTAGCGAGTTACATTAAATAAACCCTCACATTAAATAAATTCTCAAGCCACAAGTTATATTTATTATTAAATTTTTTAATTTATTATTATTATTATTTATCTTCCAATTTTTGTCACTTCTTTGTCCATTTAAAAAAAAAAAATTAATTTTAATTTTTTTTTAATAAATATATCATGCCCTCTTTTATTTTGAGATGCAAGATGCTTCTGCATCAAGACTCAGTTCTTATGAAAGGTGGTTACCCTTTCACCGATAAAATATAAAGGAGAAATCATTCAAAGCATTCAAGATACTTATCTGTCATCATTCACTAACTCATCAAGTTAGCAGTCAATCATCACTCATCATTCTTGGAACTCCTATTTATTCAATCCTCATTCACAAATAAATCAAACCATCAAATTAGAGGAAATCATTCAACCACCCATCAAATATTAATTGGGAATCAAGCAAACAGATCATCAATCAATTCTTCCATCAATTCTATCAGTCTATTCCAATTATTCGAACATTAACCAAGTTAGGGCGTCGAAGAAGCAAAAATCAGCACTTGATCTAACAAGAGTTTGTAGATTCAAAATTAATACATTAAAGAACAATTTATATAATTATCGAATATTGTGGTATGAACTATGATGCATATCAATATGGTTTGGCTGTTTTGTTATCCATCTTTCATTTGATAAGTAGGAATATATTCATGATTACTAGTGACGAAGATTCCTCTAAAGCTTATACCCAACCCACTACGCTGTTATGGAGGGGAATGTACATACAAGGAACATAACGGTCCATTTAAGTAGTAGTAACCTCGAGTGGGCTTGGGAGGTGGATTGATAGGTGTCATATCATCCTTTTGGGCTTGATGGGTAGGCTCTAGGTGCCTTGTATAATCTCTCAAGGTGCTTCTTAACGTGGATGGGTTATTGGGGAAATCCGTATGTGAATCTCACATGCGCATTGTGTAAATTATAATGATGATTAGAATTCTCTTTTGACATTATTGGATTTTATGTTTACTCAGGTTTCAAGATGCTATCTAACTAGGTTGTAGGCTCCACTTTAAGATATAAAGTTGACAATTTACATTCCTAAATATAATCCATACCTTATTTGGGAATTCACAATGAGAGACATTGCAAAGCTTACTAATTTGAAGGATTGAAGATAATAAATAGGTCAATTCAAATATTGTGGAAATCCTTAAGTAAATCCCACATGTATGTTATGTGTAACAACCAACCTTTTTTGGGTCTTAACTAACAACTAACATATCAAAGAAATACAAATATTACTTCATTTTCGTAGTAAGACAGTTATATTAGTTACATTCATGGGAATGAGATTAATGGTTACAATCAGTTAAACGGAAATTTCATAACTAACAATTGAAAACACCATCAATGAATTTAATATGGAAATTAAAATCTACATACCATGGAATTTGAAACCGAAATCAATCTAAGGATGCTTCTGCAAAAACCTAGGTTAGTCCACAAATACCACTTAGGATCAAATGACGAATACCATCCAATACCACTATATCAAAATCCAATGACGATTACCATTAAATACCACTTATATCAATTAGGGCAGTAGTTTCCATTGGATCATTTAGGGAATCACATACCATTGTATCAATGAGGGCATCAATTACCATTAGATCATTTAGGGCGTCAAATACCACTGTAACATTTAGGGCATCAAATACCACAATATCATTTCTTTTCTTCCTATTGCTAATTGTGGCAATAATATAAGATTAGAAGATATGCTCATAATCATTATTCTTATAAATGAAAGACTGAAATAACAATCCTATAGATATATTCCATATTCAGTTGGAAGGTCAACCGATCTAACTGGTTACCAATTACATTGATGAGAAAGGTTGCTTACATCAAAGGAAATAATCGAATTCAACGATAAAAATCGATCCATCATATCTTCTACTTGTATAAATATCATGAAAGTAACAATACCTGTTACCAATAAAAGTTTGAATGCTCAACTTATCTTTATCTGATGCACGTCCTAACATCTTGTGGAGAGGGAGACATTGTCAAGGGCTTAACCACCCAACCGTGGACCTTAAACTTATCCCCACACTTTCTCTAACTAGAAAGGCCTTCCCTACCCGGAATAGACATGGAACACCTTGTTAGCCACTCAACACTCTGGTACTTAATCACAACACTCGACTTGACAACAGACATGCATGAGCTATTGAACGATTTCCCTTTTTAAATTAATATAATATTGTTATATCATTTCTGATTTTGTTTGCATGTTATTGCAGATTTCTTTATCACCTCTTCACCTCTTCCTTGGCCGGGTGAGTCCTAGGTGTTTAAATCTTAGAGTAAACCAACTCAATCTGCTGATCCTCAGCTAAAGGATGATTAATTACATATTTAGTATATCTCAACTTTTATGGTTTGAGGACATAATCTTAAGACTTGCAAAAGTACAATTTGATTCTGACTTACAACATTACAAGAAAGATGTTTGAGCTCAACATGACAATTTGTTTTACTCAATATGGAAAGATTAGTCTCTTTGATATTACAATGCAGACTTCTCATGGACGTACTTTCTTTTGCTATAATTTCTAATGCAGAAATAGAAAGAATGAAGATGTATCGCACAGAGAATAAGTGACCACTTAACTTGGTCTAATGTGATACAAAAACGTGAGCCTTGGCTTGATGTTTACTAGCCGGCTTCCTCACAAAAGCAATTCGTATGCAATATCAGAAGTTGTTCGATTTTTGCCTTCAACAAGGGTGTAGAAAAAAGGAGTAAAACTATGGAAAAGAATGCAGGAGTAAAATCGCGAGGAGGCAAAATACCTATCCGACTTCTCTTGGCTTCCAAATATATGTAAAGACATTCGATTTCTCAAAGGCTACCAAGAAACCATAACTCTTAAAGAAATGTTTCGCCTTCTTGGACGTCGATATAATATGCCAAGTGTGCATTTCGGTTTTTAGTAAACAAAATAAATAAATAAATATGGAAAAGAACTTGAGAGGTTACAAATCATAAGAATAATATAAACATATTTATTTACTTGCACGTAAATAAATTTTATTAAGATGGCACATATTAAATGTTTATCCAAGGTCGCACCTTTTAAATATGTATATCCAAATACATGTTTCATCTTGGAAGATTTATTTTATCTTCTTGTACATGCATTTAAATGTATGTATTAAATAGATAAAATCTTGCATAAAAATAATACTATTATGTCACCTTTAATTTATATCTATGTGTACTCACATAAATATGTATTATAATGATGTGGTGGAAAAGTCAACCATAATCCAATAAAGGTATGTACTTTAATTAAGTTAAGATCATTAATATTTTTATCCAATAGCTCATGCATGTCTAATGTGTGTATCCTGTTATACAATCACTAAGTCCTCAACTCTGGTGATTCACGATTCATACCCATTTGCCCAGTGATGGTGATGCTCTTGTGCCCAATTCTTTTTTGACAATGCTTCCACCCCTTTGAGGTGCTCCCTACAAGGAAATTCTTCACAGTTAAATCATATTACTATAACAAGTTATTAGTCATAAATAATCATAACGGCTAACCACCTTTTCAATTCCATGAATTCATGATAAATAATCATCTAGCATGTTATCTTCATATGAAATCATAACGACTAACCATCTTACCATTTCGCAAGATTATAACAAATTTAATTGTCAACTGACTTCATGTGAACCTCAACGACTATATGAACATTTTAAATTGGGTCAAAAATTGGGATGTAACATTATGTAAATTTTTCTTATGATTAGAATTCTATATTTAGAATTGTTGGATTATATGTTTATTCAGCTTTCATAATGAGAATTTGGTTGTAGGCACTGATTCAAGATTTAAAGTTGACAATTTAAATTCCTAAATATAATTTATATCTTATTTGGGTATTCAAGGGCAAATCAATAAGCTCCCAGTAGAGGACATTACAAAGCTTGCTAATGTGAAAGAATGAGGAGGAAATTAGATAGGTCATTTCAAAGGATGTTGTAGAAATTGTTGCTAGATGCCTCTATGCCTCTATGTAATTAGTGTTTTCTTTACTGTAGTTCAATCACTATAATGGCAATATGTTGAGAAAAGTACATGATGCTACACAAGGGTATGCATTTTTTCATTGAATTTGTGGAAAAGCAAACAAAATTGTCCTTTGTTTTTGATGAACAAAAGAATCTGAGAAATCAATCGTTAATCAATATGATTGTAGTTTGCCCTAATGAGGCAATGTTTTTGAAAGCTATGGTTTCTGAGTTGTAACATGGTAAAATTTCCACTCTAATTTAATTGATCTAATTATCAAAATAACATATCCTTTCACAATCACATGAAGGACAGTTATATCGACCAACCTATCATATTTACATGAAATACAGTTACAACCTCAAATTATATATTCAAATGAAAAGAACAACATATTTAATAGATTAACTGATTCTTAATCTATTGAAATAATAATTAATTTAACTATATAACCATCTCAACATACATCAATTTAAAATGCAATAACAATGAAAGTAAGGTACCCAAAAAGTAGTTATCTTGCATGTAGATCATATCCTTGTGTTGTGCAAGCCTTGGCATTCGAAAGAGAGGAGAAGCATTGCCAAGGGCTTAACCTCCCAATCGCGAACCCTTTAGTATCCCCACACAATTTTTACTGAGAAAGGCCCTCCCTACCTTGGGATTAGGCTTGGGACACCATTGCCCTGCCATTGAGCATCTTGGTGTTAGAGTGACTACTAGTGATCACACTAGCAAGTATGCCACTAACCTACCTTGGCCAAGGATTTGTGTGGACACTATGTACCCGATTACCCAATGCTCAACTTAACAAACAAGACCTATACATTGGACTACAAGATTTTCATTACTTGCTTATTAGTTACTAATTTTCTTTCTCTTATCATGTAGGGATAACCCATGGCTCAATAATTATCAGTACACACCCTTCATCTCGACCTTGCTGGTCTTCCTTGATGAATTCTTGGGGTGACTGTGTAAGCATGGTATAGTCACAACCAATTACATTCTACCCGATTTGGACTTAACGCTTAACAAAAGATTCATGATGCTTTGTAATTTATTTCCTGACTCTACATGAGAGTTGTCTTTTATTTGAGGGGCACATAGAAGATGCCCCTGTATAAGCTTTGCACTGATTGGATCTCTTTTCTAAATAAACAAAGTTCTGATAAGAAATCTAAATCTGAATATAACAAGTTCTTCAACTCTTAAGCTTATATGCACATTGAAAACATGAGTAAATAAAAGACATGCCTTTCGGAGCTAGATTCTATCTATGTTTATCAATGCTTTTCTTTCCTTTCCAAGCTATGAACTCATAGCCTCTTATATCTAGTGTTACTTGGGGACGCGTCCCTGATATATTTTCAGCCGTCCCTGTTCCCATCTCGGAAACGTCTTAGAGACTTGGGGACACCTAGGGGACTTTGACAACTTCTAGAACAAATTAAACTTTGACTCTCAAATCAACACAAATTTGGCATATGCTGATTCTTATATTTTAAGGTTCTATAATGTATAAGTACATGCTTTATCCATGTTTTCATATAAATATTTTAATTTTCTCTATTGTTATATAGTCGTCCCCATTTGCCGTCCTCTTGTATCCCCAAAATTGGCATGTTTTTTTTGCTCTCGCAGAAATTCGTCTTGTTGTCCTCTGCCATTCTCGTCCCGGAAACTCGGGGGAACCTAGCTTATATCATATTGCAAGGAATAGAATCTCATAAAAAGTGCATGTCCTGGTAAGATACTGTGATATTTGGATGATTTCCTTAGCACTTGTTGGAAGTGTGAAGCAAGGATTGCGATTGTGTAGCAGAGTTTTAATGAAGTGCAGCCCTTGAATTGGCTAACAACATTGTATGAAATGTTCACACCAACAGTGATACACATCGCTGTAATAAGCAGCTAAAAACAATGGATCTTTGCAATGGTACGAAATTGAGAAATGGTATGGGATGAGTGATTTCTAGACAAAATGCGACTGATGTACAAAATGAAATGATCTTCATATCAACTTGCGACTATGCATTCAATAATGCGATTGTGATTTCAATGAGTGACCATGCATTCCATATACCGCTGTGACTATAATATGCGATTGTGATGCTTTAGGCGATTGTGAAAGCAATATGCAACTGAGATATGGATTGTTATTTCAGAGCTATAAACAAATGGAAATTGTTAAGGATCCTGCTATCATTGGCAAAAAAATCCAACGCTGATAAAACTTGCTTCTCTTGGTTGCATGCTCGGTTACGAGCAAGAAGAAAGAAAGGTGGCGAAATCAGTTACAAAAACAAAGAGCCATTGGACATATGTGGCAATAACATAAAATTAAAATGGCCACCGAAAGGACATAAGAGCCTATTGAAGAAATATGATTGCTCAAGATATCTTATTAAGACCATAGCCAAAGTTGGAAAAAAAACAACTTCATCCTTCTTGTGTTTTAATACAAGGACATCATTGTACCTATCTATACCTATATATATACGTACACATAAACATGCGTAAATCTTAAACATATGTATCTTATGTATATGCCAAATTTAAAGTAGGCATATTTGTTCTTGTACATCTTAATTCATTTATGCACATATACATATATATTTATGTACATGTATAAGTATATAGGTATCATGGTGTCGTTATATTAAAACATGCTTGACACAATAGGAGGCTCCAAAAATATCCCAATTTATAAAGATAACAAATTTGTTCTTAGTTAAATCAATGCTTAGTGTATTTCTTTTATTATCTAATGATATACACATATTGACCATGATTAGCTAATGGTTGTCCATAGTATACTCTTGCTTGCCTAGCCGTTTACCCTTAACCAAGGTGATTAGAACTCATACCTGTTCGCACACTAGTGGATTGGCACCCCTTACCCATTTCCCTCTTTGGCAAGGCTTCGCCCCCCCGCCCCCCTTCATTGTGCTCCTACAAAAAGAGAATTATCACGATAATAACATATTCCTCATTATAAAATCTAGTTACTATAACAAGTAATCATTTTCATAAAACTCCATAACGATTAACCTCCATTTCACTTTCCAAGAAATTATAACAGACAACCAACTTTTCCATTTCACATAAAACCATAATGTTTAACTAATTTACCAGTCAACCAACTTCACATGAAATCTCAACGGCTATAAGAGCATTTTTAAATTAAGTGAAAATTTGGGATGTAACATATGAGGTATGTGAGCGATGCTTAATTTATTGTTGGCATCATTGTATATTGCATTTGGGAAGTGGGTAGATACTTTATCCAATTCATTACAAACAATACAAAATAATTACAAAGTGGCTGATATGTTTGTCATGATATGGTTTTTATACATATTATGGACACCCCAAATTGCTTGCTTGCTTGACCTCATTCTAGAAAAGTCTGGCATGAAAGATTGAATGGATCAAACATGTCTATGTTGACGTGGGAGAGGTCCAAATGTTTATCTCAAACCACATAATTTTGCAGGCCATTTCAGATCATTTTTGAAATTGCAGTTGTTGAAGGTATATCTTTCAATTTAATAATTAACTATATATATTTTTATATCCAAGTATGCTTTCTTCTTATTTTCATATTTGAATAGGTCGAAGAGACTTGATTCACATCCAACACAGCCTTTTTAAGGCTACTTTTGACGGTGTCAAAGTCACTTACTAGCATGATCATTAGCTAAAATTGAGACTTATGGAGGCAATCCAACAATGGGAGGGCATGGATGGAAAGCAAATGATCCTAGATAACACTTAGTGGGATCACTAGGAATATGTTTCTTAGCTACACCTAGTGCCATCATGAGTTTGAACCACTTTATTGACACATATAAGTTATGTTTGAGAGATGCATATAATGGCATTGACTCAATGATGAGAAGATGTAACTCATCATAATTGAAAAAAAGCGAGATCTTGCAAAAACTTTCTTTAGAGAGCAGTAGTCAATTTGTGATGAGTGGTGGAACAAAACAACCACCCCACTATGTCTTGATGCCTTTTCATTGATTCCCAAATTATTAATTGAGGATATCCTTGTGATGCTGTCAAGGGTGCACTGTTAGAAAGTTGCAAATGTCAACAAAGGTTATAGGAAAGCACTTACTAAAACACTTTCGATATCTTGATATGAAGGATTTAATTATGAATGCGTTTGTTGATATTGTAGCTTCCAATAGTCAAAGTGTTTCTACTTTCCATGACAAGCATAGGAAGGATGTTCATGCAAGGGTGGTGAATCAACATAAACTAAAAAGTAAAAACATAACCTTTCATTAACTTTTAAGCCATTTAATCAGATGTGCAGAAATAAAGAGCAAAGCCACAACATGCACTGCATAATAATGCCAAGAATGTTACATGGAAAATTCAAGAATGGAAAAAAAACATGATGAAAATAAATTCACAATATATGAAACAAGTCTTTACAAGTTTTGTTTTAGGCTTATTGCCAAGAAAGTTCAGTGCTCCTTGAGTTGACTTGCAGGCGAAGGAAAACTACCCTAGAACAAGATAGAACGGAAATGCAGATTGGAGATCAGTTCTGCAAAGTAAGGCACAATGAGATTGTTGCAACCCAAATTTTGCTACATTGAAAATAATTTTCTAGCTGTTGTAAATTCATGCGAAGGTAGTTGTCTTGTAAATTTGTTGAAATAATTGTTCATGTGAAATTTAATGAACTATCGATAAAGTTGTTTAGATATTTTGATTCTTGTGAAATGGAATGTCGGTTATTAGTTATTGCTTCATGTGACATGTTAGTTAACTGTTATAATGAGAGTTGAAAAATGAATATCTTAGAAATTGGAATTGTTTATGTGATATTTTATTATTATTTCAAATTATGGAAATATGTTATTACCCGAAACCATTTCCATTTTGTAGGAGCGCGATGAAGGGGGGAAGTGTTGACAAAATGGGAGTGAGGAAGGAGACACCCACATCCACTGTTAACCATCAAGTATGTAATATACCCACTTGGACCAAGGATGAAATGGCTAGACAAGCAAGAATGTAAAAGGATGACCATGAGCTAACTAGTTAAATTAAAAACATCATATATTAAAAACTTTTAAATAAGAAATATTATCTTCATTATATGGATGAGTCTCAGTGTACCTTGTTATGCTATAATGCCTTAGTATAATAATATTGTGTCTATACCCATACTTGTGTGGTTATAAAATGTGTATGTATGCACACACAGAGACATATATATATGCATGCATGCGGATCTTGGAATATATATACACACACACACACACACACACAACTCAAACAAGCATGAATATAACGGGGCAACATTAATACACTAGGGCATGAGTATAGATGTTGTTGCCACCTGTATTCTTTATTTCAAACCATTGCTATGACTTCTTATTTAGTTTATTGCCTTGAGTGGCCACCCTTTTTTCTTGTCGCCTTTATATCATCAGGCTATTGTCTCTTATTTTTCCTTATTAAAAATTTGTATTTGAAAGGTTGTGTGGACATTTCCTTGCCACCTCAGTCTTGGTGTAACTGAGCATGCACATGGGTGATCCTTACCTATTTTGCCGGCTCTTTGTTGCATTATATACTCTTTGCTCTCACCCACTCGGGCATTCATATTTTATCTACATTTCGCACCACATAATCCTTCCTTGTTCAAGCTAATTTGTCTTTGCTCAATCCCAAGTAAGAGGGTGATTGTAATTGGCGGTTGTCTTTTGTCTATGCTGAAGCTTGTGGATTAATTCAGTATTCCTTTTTGGACGCGATTGGAAGCTTGGTAGCACATGTAGGTACTCTGTTCATATTTCTCAAATCGTGTTGACTGAAACAGGTCATGCTCTATGTTTACATACAGTTCATCATGCTTATGTTTTGAAATCTGAACTTGCCGTTTGCTTCTTAGAGATGGTCCTTATATTTGTTTGAAGTCCAGAATCAGATGTGTTATTTTGAAGCATTCCTTTGATTGCTGAAATGCTTTGCCTGTGATAAGCTTTTTGAATTCGAAAATACATATGTTTTTGTCATGAGTGCTGACCCATATTGAGATATGATTAATATATCTTTGAGATGGGATATTGCTCTATATTATAAAATAAAAATCAGAATGAAGGCTTAATTCACTTATGATGCCATAGGCTAGAATTGGCATGAAGGATGGCAAATATATAAGTATTCTTGAATCAGATATCATATAATGAATCTCCCTAGTAAAGTGGACCAGCATCTCAAGATGAAGGGAGAGAGCGGCGTTGATGTCAGTTTTGTACCACCACATAACATATAGCAATTGAACACTTGATATGGGATATCAAACACTCAATTCCTCTCTTGAAAAGTTAATACTCACGAAGGCATGAGAGTAACTCCAATGTTCCTTACACCTGTGGATACTAACTCAGTTATATCGATGTGATTTGTTGGTAATCACGTAGGCGGCCTTACGTTGTTCATTCAAGGATAACTTGGACTTCTGGTGTGATGGTGATGATTTTGTATGAGTGCCAGATGATGTTGATGATGGTGGTGATGGTGGAGGGTGTATTCAAATAACTTATTCCTTCCTAACTTTCTTAGAATGAGATCCGACTAATCAACTACTTACTACTCTACTCCTACTCCTATGAATGGAAAGATTAGCAAATGGATGGGGATCGAATCTAATGAAAGTTAACCAGCGGCTCTACCTCCATAGATGCAATGATTCAAGGGAAAGTGACTAGATTACCACACAAGGCTTCCTAACCAGCTGCTAGGATGCTAGTGGCCTAGTTTATGGATCCCTATCAAACATCCACTAATATCACCATGCAATTATCCATCCACGCTTACTCTTACTTAGCAACTTTCTCAAAATGAAATCTACTTTAACAACTTCAAAGGAAATCTAACTTTAACTATTTGGAAGTAGAAACTATGCAATAACACCAAATGTTCTTAATCACCATGCAAGTCACAACAATGATAAAGAGAGGAAATTTTGGTGTTATCTTAGCAACAATTTTCTCCGACCCTTTACAAATGAGAGCAAATGGCCTTATATAGAGGCCAAAATTTACAACCAATAGTAGAGATAAAGAGGCAAAACCAACGATCCAAATTGGATCCTAGAAACCCTAATTAGGGTTGCCACCCCATCGGCCAATGAGAAGACGCCACCTCATCAATGGACCAATGAAAAAAGGAAAAGTGGCAACCAATGAGAAGGCACCAAAATGGTAGCCAATCAGAATCAAACACCTATCTTACCCAAGAAGAAGGAGAATTTGTCACTTGTGCTTACATCAAATGATCTTCTAATATAGTTCTACCTTTTTCATCTTTTTAGCCAAAGTGATGAACTTGGCTAGCTTGTCATTGACTTCCTTCATGGGAGGGCAAGGCGTATGTTTCATCTTGAGCTCAGCTGAATCCATCATGTTCCTTGCTGCTTGTAGTGTTTTCTCATGATCCTTCTCATATTCTTTCGTGTATTCGATAAAGACATTAAGGGAGGCAAGGGTGCCCAAATGTTTCTTCTTGATGGCAACCTTCCCCAACTCATTCAATCTCGATCCAAATTCTATCTCATTGATGTTCTCTTTGATCTCTTCAAAATCAAGCATAGCCGCAACATCGCTCATCATGGTTGAAATGGAAGTGTCAATGCTTGGGCTATGCTGTGCAATCTCATTCTGTCCCTTTTCAAGTATTCTCAATCTGATAGTCAAGGCAACAAACCAAGACTCCACTGTACTCAATCCTCCTTCATCTACCAACTTGGCTCTTTCCAAATATTTCTCTGGTAGCTCAATGAATGCATGTAGCCTAGGAATGGTTAAGTCCTTAACTGGAAGGAAACCCTTCCACTCACCTTTAAATATTCTAAATTTATCTCTATTGGCCACTAATGACCTGAATGTCGAGACAAAGGAAGGCAAGAAATTTGCCCCATCTTGGATTGTATCATGGATCCAATCCTTGACTTGACACAGCTAAGCCGATATCTCTTTTGTGTTGCTCCCGTTGTCTTGAGGAAGGGCTGCTTGGTGCAACTGTTGGATAGGCTAGCAATCTCTCCAATACTTGTTCTCGGCCTCCAACTTTATGATCCTTTCATTTGCCTTTCTCAACCTTTCTCTGATTGAAATGATGCCTTCCTGGATCTCCTCACATTCCATGTCACTCGTGATTCTTCCCAAGTTATGCTCTATTATCTCATATTCCTAAGCTGCAATCTCATCCAATGCCTTATTAACTGTTGGTATAGCAATCTAAACTTTCCGATGACCATTATTGTCGCTCATGATTATCTTTGCCACCGTTCTTACAATTTGTTTTTGGTTCTTGCTATCACCCTTCTCTATTAATCCTTGGATGTCTTCAATTGTTTGGACAGTCACTACCTCGCCTCTTGGCATAAGCATTTGTCTTAACCATAGTGGTGCAGTGCATCTCCCCAAATTTGGATTCGGTTCAACTAGCAAAGCATTGCCAATGGCCTTGGGCGCTTGGCTTATTTCCTCAATATCAATTGGCCGATCCTCTTCTTCACTAGTGACTGCCATGTCATCTCCATATTGATTCTCTGAGAGAGGAGAGTACTTAGTGCTGTCGCTGTAACCACTTGATTCTGAATCGGAGCTCACCTCTACCGCGGCCCCTTGTCTACTTGTGTTACCTTCTTGGCTTCTAGCCTCAATTATGCTCTCTCTTGATGGCGCTACATTCTGTCTCTTTACTGGAGGTGCCTGATGTTCCTTATTTTTCTCGATTTCCAAACTCCTCTTCCTGCTCTTAACTGTTCTTTGCTGCTGGCTACTGCCCTCACCTTTGTGTCCGACTAATTTTGCTAGACCTTCCTTTGGTTTCATCTTCTCATAAGTAAGGTGTACCCTCTGACTTTGTAATTTCCTTAACTTCTCATTGTACCACGACTCAGTGTGCAAATCGGCTGTCCTTGTAACTGCCTCCAAGGAAAGATCTTGATAGTCATCCCAATCCACTGGATTCAACTCCGTTCCATCCACTGTATCATAATCTTTTCTCAGCACATTTTCATCATCTTCCAATGGATGGAATGGAAAGCTAGCTTTCTCACGTGAAAGTCATCCCGTGCATCCCAGAAATTTTCTATAGTAGGAACATGTTTGAATGTAGTTCCATGAGATCCCTTGATAAGACCATTAAGATCAAATCCTTGCCTTGCTCTATACCATGCTAGATGATACCATTCTAGTTTTTTCTTCGCAGTTGTAAAGGCGACAGGATTGGGGTAACTATCATTGCCAATTCCAAATGAGAAGGTGATGCCTATCTCACTTTTAAGTTTCATCATTCTATCATAATGCTCAAGTTGCCTAGCCAATTTCATTAAAACTACTTTGTCGGGTGGGTACCTTGGAAGTCTTTTGGGACATACTGTGCTTCCTGCTCCTCTAATATAAGTGAATTGCGGAAATTGGATGAACCAACTCCTGTACTTCACTTTTGCTTTTGCCTCTGATGAAAGCCTCTTAGCAGGTGTCCCTTGTAATATCCTTACTGTCTTCATGGCAAAGGCGTCACAAAATATCTTATAGTCTTTGGTGTTGTGCAAATGAAGTTGTGGATAGCACTTGTGCACTAAACATTGCCTCGACCCATTGCCAATTACTCCTAAGGCCTTAAGTCCAGGATTTTCATACAATCTTTCAATTAAATAGAAAAGATAAGACTCCATAAAGATTTTTTTTGATTTTGCATGGTCCTAAGTTGCAACTCTAAATTTTCATTTATAATCCTAGCCCAACCAAATCTTTTTTTTTCCTTTTTCAATTTCATCAATAAAAAAGTACATTCAGTTTTTGAATTGCATACCTTGAGCTAAGCCCATGATCCGACTGAGAAGTACAATGAGATCACCATACTTTGATTTGAAATTTGGCACGGTGAGCCTTGATGATCTGGTAACTCTTTTCTTGCTTTCTTGTAACCAATTCTGCTTTAGGTGAATGAAGAAAGCCTCCTAATTATCCTGAAATGACTTGGCCACTTGATCCATCATTACCACTGTCATGCCTTTGTATTGGGGGATATTAAATGTTTCTTCGACCACTTGTCCGCTGATGTTGGCTAACATTCTCTTCCCTTCATAAAAAATGATGGACTTAGTAACAATATCAAATTGGGATGCACACTCCATTACCAATTCTGGACAAGGCAAGGTAGGAGGGAAGGCCGCTTCGTGTACAATTTCGCTCTTGTAGATCTTCTTTGCCATGGGGGATTGCCCTTCCTTCAATCTGTCCTTTAACTTATCATGTTTATTGTGCCGATATTGGTATCACTTATATGCCTCACTTTCGAGAAAAAGGTGGTCTTAGGCATCATGTCTTCCTTTTTTTTTTGGTGTTTGTTCCTTTTGGGTTCTTGCTTGCACTAACATCTACCATCCTAAACACTTATTTATGTCCCTTCGTTCTAAATGATATGGACTACACTTATCAATTTCCAACTTTCTTGCTATTGATGGAATCTAGCTTATTTTTGCTTCACCAAGTCCTATCTCTACACTTATCAATCTCCAACCTTCAACCTAGGGGTGGGACTACCACTTATTTCTACCTCTTCGTTACCTTAGGATGGACTATACTTATATTTCCCAACTTCAACCTAGGGTGGTTTAGCTTATTTCTGCCTGGCTAGGTGTCCTATTATGAAATCTACGTTTATCTCTCCAAACTTCAACCTATCAATGGGATGACGAAGTGTTGGATGATCAATGCAAGAAGAATATAAGGGAAACGAAACCAAGCAAGAACAAGGAGTGGAGTCCACCTTTAAACCAATCTTCAATTTTAAAATGAATAGAATTTTACCTTAATTTTGTCTTTACCAATAGCCGGGCCTTCTTCAAGTTCAGATCAGACCTTAGAAAATTCAAGCCTCCTTGCAAAACAAATCAGAATTTTGATCTCTTCGAAACTGCCCACATTTGCCAAAAAATCAAATCTTGGATCATGCATCTTCTAAAAAAATTGCCCAAGTTGGAAATTGAAATTGCAACCCGTCTAGAAAAATCAGACCTCCACAGAATCGCCCATGCAAGAGAAAATTTCAGATCTGCTACAAATCACCTAGGGCATAAATTTTAGATCCACTCCAAAAATCGCCCAAATTGGAAGAAGAAAAAGTCGCCAAGCAAGGAGAAAAATTGCCTCAGAAGAAAAATCGCCCAAACATTGAAAGCTGCCTCTCTTTAGAGAAATCGCCCAACATGGAGGAGGAGATGAGATGGAATGAGAAATGAAAGAGGGGGGAGCCTCTCTTATACCACAATCCTCTTGCTCTCTCAAGTTGGCCAACTAGCCCTGTAGGAGAGAAAAAATTAAATTAGTATTTCATTAATGGTCCAAAATTAAATGCCATGTTAAAATTTATTTTGCCCATAGTGAAATTTCCCCGATCAATTGTTAGTTGTGATAAAAAATTGCAAAACAAAACAAGGAAAGCCTAGGAGATGCCAAAATTATCATTTAAAAGCATTTTAGCAATTAAAATCGGATTTAGCAAGCTAAAATCGATTTTCAATTTTAATTTACCAACTTCTTTCAATATTTAAAATCTTCTAGGCAATATTTTAACCAATTTAATGAGATTATGCAATTTAATCCACTTTTAAATTTGCAATGCAATTTTAATTTTTTAACCACAATAAATCATTTTTCTAGCATCTAAAATCGATTTTCCAATTTTAATTTCACTATCAAAAATTTCCTTTTTCATTGAAAAATTCAAGATTTTCCAAAACAATTAAATTTAAAAAGTTTTCATTTTGAAAATGCTCAAGATTATATAATTGCATCCAATTTTCAAAAAACAAATCGTCTAAGTCCAAAATTTGTAAATTTATCTGGCCAAGTATTGTTCTAACCATCGAAAAAATGTTATCTTTGAAATTTGTTTGGCTTAAGGATAAAATTACATGTTTTGGAAAATCAAGTTAAGACCGGGTGAAGAAAGAAATCCAACCACATCCCTCTTGGCCTGAAGGTGTCCAAAGCGTAAAATTTTCAAATTAAAACTTTTGGACAACTCCGAAAAAATTTGCTAAGGCAACAGAAAAAATCCGCGAAAATTGCCAAGGCTTGCTTGAAAAGGGGGTCCCCAAAAATTTTGGGGCGATGGTGTGAAAACCTCACAACAAGCAGGAATAATTCTGCAGTTAAAGAAAATTATAAAATTAGTAATAACATTTAAATACAGTTACTAAGTTAGCTCATGGAAATCCTTTGTATAAAGTCTTGTTGTCAAGTCGAGTGGTGGACGATTGGGCATTTAAGTCACCCATCCAAAATCCTTGGCCAAGGTAGTTAATGGCATGATTGCCAACATGGTCACTAGAGGTTAGAGTGCTAGCAATTGTGAGATAGATTGATTGGAAAGTGTCCAAAATCTCGTTAGCTGACTAGTTGACACTACTGGGGTGCTTAGTGGCTAGATAAGGGTGTCCCAAGTGAACTCCCAGGGTAGGGAGGGCCTTTCTCAATAGAGATTGTGTGGGGATATTAAAAATCTGTGGTTGGGAGGTTAAGCCCATGACAATGCTTCTCCTCTCTTCCAGATGCCAAGGCTTGCACAACTCATGGTCATCAATTGCTTATTCTTTGGTAACCTTTTCATGTTCTTCACATTTCATCTAATAAATATGTTGCTTTCATGTATTTGAATATTTTCTTAAAGTCAAGAAATTAGTGTAGGTAAGGCAAGTGAAATGGTAGTTATTAATTGAATGTCATGTGAATTTAGTAGTTAAATGACTTTTAGTTTCCAGTTGTTTGGAAATGTAAATTACAGTTATCTCGTATTTCCCTTCATGTGAAAGAGTAGAATAGCTGTATCTCTTTTCATTTGGTTAAGATAGATGCATTTTCATTTAAGTTAACCAGTTATGTAGACTTCAGATTTTTAGCATGTTATAGAGATAACAGTAAAAAATGCAATGAGAACTGCTCTGGAAGAAGCATCTGAAAAATGCAGATAGTGCAATCCTCTTTGTAGCCCAAATATTCTGTTACACTGATTCCTCACACTTCATAATCATATGGTACATTACTAGAATGTTTCACACATGACAGAACCCTATATCGACTCTCACATTTCCAGAAGTGAATTATTCTTCCTTATCTATCCTCCATAATATACCAAACACTAGTCAGGTCGACACAAATAGGATATAATAAGTGAATTGTGCAACACAACATAGGTTGACAAATCGGGCAATCACAATGCAGACTTAATAGACAAAGTGTTCTTCAACATGATGAATATTATGCACTAGAGCACCAACAGCCCTGAAACTTATCTCATTGTTTCAGCCAAATGAGTCAATGTGGTAGAATGCGGAGCATTCTAGTGAGCCAACTGGAAAACCTTTAGTTGACAGACTGATCTGGAGTTCGAACTCTTATAGCTTTTTTCGCAGAAGAAATTATAACTGAAAAATTTGTCAATAGGGGCAGCTGACACCTACAAAATTGAGAATCCTAAATAGCACAACCATAGGATGCAACTGGTGAAATGTGGAGCAAAATTCTGGCCCATATCCACAAGGAAATGCATTGCTTCAACCAATAGACAATTCCTTCAATTCTTAGGCATTTTTTGTTTCAATATTCATTTTTGATTTTGAAGAAACAGTATCCAGATTCCACACAGCATCTTGAACATGTAGACGATAACCAAGGTGCCCACAACATATAACCAAACAAAAAGTCAAGTTTACCACCAATACATACCGTAATTCTGGACTGATATCCTGCTGTCTGATTAGGCTCTGGACTCCCATCTGTGTCTCTGACCAGACTGGCACGTCTCAACTGCTCTTGAATATGCATAAATTAAATTCTAATTACCACATCACATGCGCCATTCATCTATCTCAATGACAACACATATTGTTAAACATCAGGTTGACACTGATGACAGCAAATATTGCCAACAGGTACTTCAATGACCATGCATTGCCACACCTCTATACTCCTGCGATCAAAATTCCATCACAAGTAAATTTCTCAAATTTTATGACTAAATTTGAATTTCAACAGTTTTAT
Source organism: Cupressus sempervirens (assembly GCA_028749045.1). NCBI lineage: Eukaryota > Viridiplantae > Streptophyta > Pinopsida > Cupressales > Cupressaceae > Cupressus > Cupressus sempervirens. The sequence goes on along the minus strand of CM053791.1, from coordinate 187,034,716 downwards.
AATTGTTAATATTTGCCTCAGCACATTGCGAGATCCTCTTCATCTAAGTGGAATTGGATTATACACTCCATCAACATAATGAAACACACCTAATTGGCAACAAGTAAAGCAAAAGAGCCAGTTCATGTGCATTCTAACATGCACATTCTTACTGACAAACAAAATGAGTGCAAAGAAGGGGAAACAGAATTTTTTGTTGTAGACATAGGGCAAAGTGACTTGGACTTTTTGGCTGCCACACAATATGCACTTTTTGAAGAGTCAGATTGCTAGTGGGTAGTTAGGTTGAATGTTCTGCTTCTTATCTACCTATATCTTTTGGTGTCAATGATGAAAATGATAGTGGTCTTCATGATAATCAGCCTAGCATTGATTACTCATCGTATTATTTGAACCATAGTTCAACTTATTGCTGAGGACAAAAAAAAAAGATATCAGCAAATATCGGCAAATAGCGGAAATAAGTGGGGAGCTTCTCAGGAAAATATCGGGAATTGCTTAAATTTAGTTTGAAATGCATTTTTTTTTTTGCAAAATTCAATAAGGAGATGCATCAAATGAGTAAACAAACCAAACAAGTTGATCTAGGTATATATAAATGCAAATAGGATACAAAATCACATTCTTATGTGGAATGCTGGTGGCTTGTAGCCATAGTCTGAACTCTAAAGCAAACTAAAAATAGCAAATCGTGTTTGTAAAACTATAAGAAAATAAAGTGTCAAGTACAAATCAAAATAGGCTACATCTTCCTCTTCTGCTTCCTAGCAGCTCTAGTAAAAACTACTAGAGTGGGAGGGAGTCTAGCCCTAGAAGTCTACTGTGGTTGTGATTGTACCTTCATCTTGGATGTACATGGTGCTGACACTGGTAATGTCTCCTCATCATTTGTATCCTCACTCTTAGTGCTCTTATCCTCCTCATTAATGTCATCCAATCCAATTGTGAATCCACCCTTCTCCATAGCCCACCTCTCCAAATCATAGGTGTCATCGCCTGTGAATAGTGGTGGTTGCTTCTGTGATGTCCAATCATAGCAGGGATCTATGTCATCCAAATCAAGTGGAATGTTTGGTGATAACTCTACCTTCCTTGTGCATAATTTAAGGTTATAATACATATTAACAAGGTCATTGAGACACTTTTGTGCTAATTTATTCATCTTTGTGTGAATGACTTTGAATAAGCTCCAATTATGTCCACAACTAGATGAGCTACATGGCTGACATTAGACACGAAAGGCAAGTTTTTACAGATTTGGAACATTTCCACCCCAATTTTGCCACCAAGTATCTGCAAGATAAATAGTAAAGAGTTCGAAAGCAAGTTGAAAACATATTTTAGCAACTTAGTTTTTATCTATTTATCATGCATGCAAAAGACACTAAAAATCCAAATATGTACTTGGGGTTTGAGTGTTTCTTCCTCTTCTTGCTTAGTATAAGGAGAGTAGCTTTCTTGTTGCATTTTGATACACTTCCATCTTGGCCACAATGAGGTCTCTCACCTCATCTTTAGGTGCCGTCCTCTGCATGCCATCAATGAAGCTCTCCATGACCTCTAGGATGCAGAGAAGCGAAAACAAGGTTTGAGGAAGTACACCTCTACATGAATGGATTGGTGGAGCTGATTGTTTCGCCTCCTATCAAATTTCCAATGTTGGGCCCCCTCCTAATTTTTTACAACCTCTTTGGCCCTATTCATGGCCTCATAAAGATACGACATTGGGGCTTGCTCCCCATCTACTAAGAAAATAACTTTAACCAAGGGCTTTGTAAGCTACAATTGAAAAATAGAAAAAGATTATTATCAATCAAAGACTAGAGTTACAAATTAATAATGAAAGACTTGATTATTGAGTACAACAAAATTAAACATTCAACTTTTGAAGCTTTCAAGTTACCTTTTACCAATTTCTGTAGCATCATCAAAAAAGTGGTTTGTCAAAGACAATGTATGCAACATTCTATCCATTAAGTTTCTTTGAATAGCTTGAGTCTAGCCATGGTTGACTCGCAAAAAATTGCTTCAAAGGATTCAAAGAACTAGTAACACTTGCAACGTTAAGAAAATCGTTGCAAACCTTGGGGCAATAGGTCTAACCAACTCCTTCCCATGGGTTAATTTTCTCATCAAGCGGAGAATCCAAAGTGATTGTAGATATATTTTGTTACCTTTTTGCATCCTCTACAACTTGTCTCACCCGATCCAATTTTCCTATATCCTCCAAAAGAAGGTCAAGGACTTGTGCTACTTAAGGAGACTAAAAAAGTGTGCTACTCTTACCTTGGAGGATCCTACCTTGCAACATATCCCGCTGCATAGGTGGTTATTATTTGCACCACATTAGCAGCCCCTACCTCCATCACAACTTGCTCTAACATTAGAATCAAAGTTTCAACTGTCTATATCTTGTCCAAGGCATCCAAGGATTTCAAAAAGCCCACTTGATTCTTGATAGAAACCAAAAAATTGACGATGATACAGTTTCTTCCATCTGTCCATCCATCTGAAAGTATAGTGCAGCCAAATTATTTCCATTGTAATCTTTGGGCTTCTACCACATCTCTAGCCCTAGAAACAACATCTTTGAGCAACCTACAATCACGAAATAAAATTAAGATTAAGTACACAATTTTGTTTAAAAAAAACTTATATTGACAAAATAAAGTAAATTGTAAACCCTTTTAAAATTAAAACAACTGAACTATCTTCCACACAAGCTTTTAGGAGTAGGTGCCTTGTAGCTCTTTCTTGCTAGAGTAATTCCTATCTCAAATTTCAACCAATAGAGACTAGCTACAACATTGAATGAGATTTTGTAAAAAAAAATAAAAATTGGCACATTTTGCTGATGCACATCGTTGTTCCACCAGCACCCTCTAGTGATAGTTGTATCCAGGAGTGTTTCTGTGCACAACAAAGCTATCTATAGAAGATGTATGGGGCGGCGATCTACTAGAACCAACAGAAGTGATAGCCGAGGGGATGGTAGATTTGCGGATTTGTGGGCTTGTGGGCCATGCTAAGAGCGCATGATGCCCTCAAGTGCTTCTTCTTCTTCATCAAGATTGGCTAGGATACCTAGTCTCTACCCACATTACTTCATTATGAAATGATCATTGTTTTAACAAAATCTAGATTCTAAACTAATGATAGTGATTGTAAAATAATAAATGATTCTTAAAAAGGAGATATTGCGAGTCATGATTTACCTTGTGATTCAGAAATGGCTGCCCCCATGGCCAATTTTGCCCTTTGCCTTTGCAACTTTTTCTTTTTTTTGGTAGAGAGAGGCATTTATCTCTTTTTTTTTTCATTTGTAAAGAATTCAGAAACCCTCGTGTCTTATTATCCCTCCAAGATGGTATTTCAAGATATGCCTCCACTAATTACTTTTTCACATTTTATGCATATCACAATATTATAGTCAAGTCCTTAAAAAAAATATGGCCATGCCTTGTCTCTAGCCCCTTTAGGGTGCGTTCCTACATATCCTGATGAACATGCATCTACTGGGGCATTGACAAACCCAGTTGTAGAGGCATCTCTGTTTGCCATTTTGATGAAGATTCAACCTACACATGTTACTTACAAATGAGTGTACAAATTTAGAAACAAACTAATTTAGTTTAAAACTTTAGATAAGTTTAAACATAGCTGAAACATGAAAGAAAAAACAAAAAAAAGTGTACGGTTATGAAATTTGTAAGAAAAAGATTATTTTTTTGAGAAAACTATGAAAAATTTGCAAAATTTGCCAAAAATTGGTTTTAGATCTTATTCTTTACCATCTAAAGGGAGTTAGAATAGATTGGAAATGGTATGATAGAGTTTGTATAAACTTGGATGCATTTAATACAAGACAAAATGGTGTTAAAACAAAAGAGAGAATCTTGGAAATTTACTCTATAAATCTGAATTTGCTTGAAAAATCTCTTTGAATCCTCTCCAAATCCACAACAAATCAATCTAGAAGGCTGCATATGATGATCTTTCTACCCTTTCCAAATTCACTCTTCCAATGAAAAAAAAGATGAATATGGCCTTTTTCTGGGCCGTCACAGTCTATTCAATTGGTGCCGGGGATAAGTTTTCTCATTACGCGACAAGATGGTAAGTTATTGCCAGTATTTTCTTAACTTCTTAGCGATATTTCTCAAGTTTCCTGTGAGTTTTGATGTGGATTATCATCATGCCAAACATCTTGCGAGAATATATCTTATTGCCGAGAAGTCGGCGACAAGTTGATCAATGATTTGAACATTGAACAATGAATATCTATTGCGACATTAAAGTTTGACAAATCAAATTTCAGAACATTAATTATAGTTTTGGCCATATGGATCATATGTGATATTCTGAACGTAATTCCTGTTTTTAAGCTTCAAATTTATTTAAAATTTTGATTTTAAAATTCTTTTCTATGGATGTAGGTACAACGTGTTCCAAAAAAAATCCTTTGTATTGTCACACCTTATCTGTAGTTGTACCCAATGCTGATGTGGCAACCAAGAAATATTAATAAATCCATGCAGGTGAAGCAATATGAGTAAATATTTTGAATGCCGCAGAAATAAATGATGACTTGCTTGCATTATAACAAGTTATTTTACATTGGGAAGCCCTTTTGGGAAGAAAGCCCTTGAAAAACCACACTTAAGTAATTGTTCATAATTCAATAGGATCTTCAACATATGCCCAACTTTAATTCATTTGGGAGTATTTAGTATTACATTACATTTGGCATAGAACCATGTACCGAAAAACTACCAATAAGGGTTTTAAATATTGTGAACCCAGGAGCCCCCTCATGGGGGACTTAATAAAGGGCTTTCTAGATTCTCCTACTGTGATGCAATTCAAAGAATTGAAAGTGTATTTGGATTGTCAATTGTTGCAGCAGTGGAATGAATTTTTCTAACCTTTTGAAATGCTAATGCATAAAGTTGAGCAAGAATAGCAATTCATGACAAAGGATTTAAATATGAAAGTAAACTTGCTGAAATTACTTGCACTGAATATTTTTAATCACATTTACTACAACCAGAACAAGCTACAGGAAATAATAATATGCCACTTTGTAGAAGTATTTAAATTCCTCCAACATGATGCTCTCTGGAGTTCGGACCAAAATACCCAGTGGCCAGCTACAGGAACATAGAATTTACCTCTAATCTTTTGGCACCCAGGTACATGCTGTCACATTCAACTCCTTTTTTTTTTTTTTTTCCTCTGTTTTCATCACTTTCAGCCTATATGATATATCCCTTATCTCCCAAATAGGCGTTACATTTTGTCCTTGATAACCAGCAAACTTTCTGTAATTTTTCCTCCTTTCCGGTGTGGTAAATTTCCCAGTCAGATCTCTACCAATTGCTAGGAAAAATTCTTCTAATCACTCTCTTCGAATTGCCAATCATTTCTCCTTCAACTCTCTCCCATTTCAGGTGCCTGGACTGTCAGTGCTTAAATAGGCTTATGGTCTTGGTTTCAGAATGGCCTTAGATGCATTAAATCCCCATATCCTTGCCTTAGGCATCGGGTTTTTCCTTCTCCCAAAGAGGAGTTTAAAATTTAAAATAATATAAATTAAACAAAGTTAAATGCCACCAATAACTCCTCAAAGGTCAGGAAATATAACATGAAACCCTGCGCCTGCAAGACCAAAAACGAAAACCATAAAACAAGAAAGAGTTTAATAAAATAACTCTATTTGGTTGTGCGAGATTGCTTGTGCACCTTGTTTTTCCTGCATCATAGTGTTGTAGATTGTGCAGTCTATCACTGTTGCAAAATGTGCAAAATATACAACACATTTAAAATTTTATTAATCAATTAGATTTGTTAAACCATGCACATTTTTTTATGTGCTTATTGTTGAAGATTGTAGATGTGATAGAGATCTTTATCTCTGATTTTATGAAATAGAAATATGACTGTTATGGTCATTTTCAGCTGAAGAAGACATTTGTAATAATATTTGAAATAATATTATATAAAGAGACATGTATCATGGTCATGCGAAAAGGTATGCTTATGGAAATATGAAGAGTTGTATATTTGGAAATTGATGAGACCTTCAGTTGTGCAATGAAGAGTCTCTCTATTCTTTATATATATTGTATTAAGTGAAAAGCATTGTACATTCGATCTTTTATTATCAATAAAAGAAATATTGTTCTGGTGTGGCTGGGTTTTTCTGTTCTAGATTGGAGTGCTTTCCCAGAATAAGTGTCTTGTGTCGTTTGTACCTAATTTTGTTCTTTTTTATTGTTGTTTTCTTTGTTTCTGGGCAAATTTTTTAACACTTATAGTTATAACAAGTAGGGCCACTTGCTTTATTCTTTTCTTTTCATTTTGCCCAATTTTTTTGTTCTGAATCTAATATGGGCCTTGCTTAAGCCATATTTAACTTTAAACTGACACCATCAAAGCGTCAACTAACATTATGAAGCAAAAATTAATATCAAAATGAAAAATAGAAGGTGATAGAAGCAGGTAGATGCAAAATACCAAAAATTAGATGGATGAGAGACCCTATTTTGGTATTTTTAGGTCGTACCAGACTTTGATTACCCTGTATTGTACAATTTAAAACAAGAAATATATTAAACAAGCAAATATCATTAGAAAGATGACAAAAGACCGTTTCAAACAATCAAAGAACACAATTCCAGACTTTCATATATTTCAATAGGTACAATTTTGGTTTGTTCATGAGTGTTCCCTTCACATGTTTAGCTCATGAAATATGTTTGAATTTTTTCTGGCTGCCTGAAAAATCTGTGTCTACATAGCAAGAGAGCTAATAATGTTGTACTCGAGCCAATAATGTGGTACTATCTTACAAAAGAATTTTAATTTTAATTTATTAATAGGTTATTAAATGATTTTAGTGTTTCTTATGGACAATGACAGAGATGGTAAATGGACCTTCAGATTCAGCATACAGGCGTTTGTGCACACAAGGGCAATTGCACTTGCACACGTGAAAGTGTGCACACTGCATACACATTCATACACAGCCACACATACTCGCATGCCGATAACACCCCAAACCCACCATCCACCCACATGTGACTCGTAGTTAGAGGGATTTGCCTGTAAGTATACACAGACATGATATCTAAATGTACAGTTCTCAAAACCGTTGATTCCACCACTGTGCACTCTCTCTCTCTCTCTCTCTCTGTCTCCATCTTGCTCTCTCTCTCTCTCCCTCCCTCCCTCCCTCACATGTGCACATACATACTACAATATTAAATAAGTTTATCTCATGACTATATTGTTGTCTATGCATGTGGTTACATAATTAGTACTCTAAATTATTTTGTTGGCGGACCCATCTCAGAACAGGAATGGTTGTTGTTTCTAGATATGTGATTTTGGTTTTGCTAGATATAATAATATATGCATAATTGTCTGTTCTAGTCTCAATTTTTTTTCTTAAAAAAAATCCATCTTTTGAAATGAGTTACTTGATACAGTGTTTTGCAATATAAGTATGAAGTGAAGGCATTTTGCAATAATTGAAAAACTTTTAGTAAGTCATCGAATCTCCTACATGTGTTTTAATTGATTACCTTATATTGAGAGGATCATTAGAATGACATAAATGCATTTTCATTGTTTATTTAGCATTATGTAGCACATATTTATAGTATGCAATCTTTTCAGATATGGCAAGCCTGCTTTTCAAAAGCCAGTTACAGGAGTATGCTCAGAAGGCATGCATTTCTGCACCTGTATACGAGATTGTAAAAGATGGGCAACCCCATGCTCCTAACTTTAAGGCATCTGTCATTGTAAATGGAGTCAGATACGAATCTCCTGATTGTTTTCGGAACCGCAAAATTGCTGAGCATGCAGCAGCTCAGGTTGCTCTTCAGGAATTACACAAAGCAGCTAATGGAGGAGAAGTGGTCACAACTAATGCAGTTGTATGTTTCTCTTGTTTTCTTTCTGTGATCTTGAGGATTCTCTTTTATCTTTGTGTTTATTATAAATTGTCTTTTGTGTAGAGCGCCCACAAATTTATTGTGGTGTATGATAACAGAATTGTTCGTAAAGGGTTTCTATAGAAATGAATAGTTGATTTTGCTGCTTAGGATGGCATAATAGTCATATAGTTACCTCAAAGGTACAAAGTTTTAGTTGATTGGTCTCTTAAACAAGGTACAACCATTGTACTTTTTGACCAAATTTGATCACTTTGTCCTGTATGTATGCTTGTAAACATCTAACTATTGCCATAGCTGCTATGCCCTTAGTAAAGTTTTCCATAGATCCATACTCTGGTTCTATTAATATTATTAACAAATTTTATTCATGTTATTGAATTGATTACTTTGTTTGGCTCTTAAGTCTTAACAATTCTAGTTTATTGCAGAATCTTCAACTAAAGGAAGATGAATATGACGGGCATTAAACTTTGTTAAATTGTTCTTCTTGTGTAGTCTTCATACACCTTAATTTTGCATATAATGACATAATAGTCATAGACTTACCTCAAAGATACAAATTAGAGTTGATAGAACCATAGATGGACTACTGGCAGAGTACGTCTCTTAGTTGCAGAAGCTGCCAAGTTTTTATGACTTCTACTGGCGCCAAAGCTTGCAGAATTCTTGGCAACAACTTGTTGAGTACTTGCTTTTTTTTTTGTTAAAAACTCTGTCGTAGTTTTATAACAGCATTTAAAGGCAAAACATGGCCCAAATCAGTTTTTTTCTCATTTCTTCTCTTGTATTTTGTTGAGAGGGAAAATGTCTTCCAAACACTTACAAACTGATTTCGATCAATTTGAAGCGGTCTCAAGGCGGGTTTGAAGCACATTCGCAGCGGATTTGGAGCGGAGTTTTTGAAGAGGATGCCATTAATGATTTGAAGAGGTAGTCTATGGAGGAAGGCATGGATTTGGTTTCATGCTGGATGACATTGAGTTGAATGAGTAGTCACTACTAGTGCCAGGACAAGCTAGAGGCAGAGCTATATCTAGGATTGAGGACAAGCCACAAATTGAGTTCGACATACCAAGCAAGAAGGCAATCATGGCCAGTGCAAACTTCTAAGATTAGACCCTCTAGTTCTACCTCTCCCTTAGTTTTTATTAGAATTGAGAAGAGGAAGATGTAATTGGAATGATGTATTTACTTTTAGTCTTTTATAAATTATTTACTATTTTCTTCCAGCCATATGAGTTGTACTCAGGAGAATGTGATTTTGTATCCACTTTGTGTTTAAAGTTTAAACATATCTAGACTAAGCTTGTTTGTTTTGTGTTCTCATTTATTGACCCACTCGATGTATCTTCTCATTGAATTTTGCAAAAAAATGCATCTCTAATTAAATTTAAGCAATTTTTAAAGTTGCCGAGTTTTTGCTGAAAATTGGCCAAGTTTCCTCGAATTTATTTTTCAGACCTTGGTGAGTTTTTGGCTTTGGCGAGTTTTCCAACTATGGATAGAACCTCTTAAGTAAGATACGATTTCCTTATACTCTTTAATCAAGTTTGATTTGAGTTTTTGTTATGCATGTATGCTTGTAAACATCTTACTATTACCATTGCTATAAGTAAGTTAGGTTTTCCATAGATGTGTACTTTAGTTCTATGACTAGAATTAATAAACTGTATTCATGTTGTAGAATTGACTACTTTCTTTGACTTGTAAGTCTTAAAATTGTACTTCATTTTAGAATCTTCAACTTAAGGAATATGCATATCATGGACATTAAGTTGTGCTCAGTTGTACTTGTTGTGTAGTCTTCATAACATGCCCCATTTAGCAAAATGAGGACATCTCGTCTTCCCTCATTTTGGTGGTAATAGCAAAATATCCTAACATATCTTTGCTCCTTGTTTAGAGTCTTCTAAGTTAATTACCCTTAGATTTAAAATAAACACAAACTAACATAACTTAGAAAGGATATTAGACTTATTGAATCTCATTTCTTTTTTGAAAACATAGACAATTTCCAGTTGAAATTATCATTACTCGCCCTCCATGCTCACCCACCCTTTCTTTTGAAGTGAATGTGAATTACTTTTGCATTTTGGGATTTTTTATAAGAGATTATTTATCATGCATTTTCAATGCAAAAGTGATTTTGAAGAATGATAGAGCACTTTGGTGAACTGATTGTGATCAAGTAAATTTGAAGTTGAGTAGTAGAGTTGGTAAGATTGACGATCTTGTTGAATTATGAGGGAGATTAAGGCAAGCATTCAAGACACATTTCTTTGAGGCGTGAGTTTTTTTCAACGCAACTAGTAATCATAAGCAGAGGTACTAAGGAAATGAAAGAGTTCTTACAACCACTCTTGTATCGTGAAATATGGGCTAGATATGAGACCATCATAGATACACAAAGAGGTTAATTTGATATAGAGAAGTTTAGGGCCAAGGTTGCTTCACAGAGCACAAGAGATCATGTATAGAATATTGTGGCAAATGGTTTATAGTTGGTAGTGGGATTTCCAACAGCAGTGGATGCTCTTGAGTTTGTATTGGGATGCATTTGTTTTTATGATAAGATAGAAGGGTTGTTGAAAGGAGTTGGGTAAATACAAACCTAACTACATAGGGCATTACATGAACATCAATATCCCTATTTGCCCAATAACGAGTCTGCGAGAAATGCCTAAGTCAACATTAACCTATACACATACCTGGGAGAAGAGTTGGATAACAATGCACACTACTTGGATAATTGAGGACAAGAAGCCTAAGGCGGTTTCAAAAATATTAAAATTTTGTAGAGGCATGACTTCGATTAGAACATAAGCAACATCATCAGTCTATTGACTAGAGCTATTGAATTGCAAATGATGAGGCATCTAATTTTGTATGTACTATGTTGGTTCCTAAAACCATAGATTGGAAATCCAAGAGCTTGCCACTTCTTTGATAGGATTCTGCAATCAGTTGTGGCCAACGAACAAGAATCATCTTGATTCCTCTGCATTTCAGGCTCCACTACACCTAGGCAGTAGACATTCTCTTCGAACTTGATCACTTGGTTCAGAGCTTTTCTAAAGTGAATTTAAGCTTTGGAGTTCTTCGGCTGGCAAGGTCCTTGAACTCGATGAAACTGAAACTGAAGGCTGAGTACTTGAAATAATTGAATGTTTTGTATAAGATTTGTTAATGATGAATTTGATGCTTGTAGGAAGTATATATATTTTGTGACTTCAATAATAGAAAGACCAGTGCCTCTGCTCATCTGGGCAATAGAGTCAACTTTAATGAAGATTTTCACATACAACTTTATAATGTTCTACTCACTTATACTGCCAACAATTAAATAATCAAGATGTGACAGATCAAATATATATGCAATCTCAAATTAGTCTAGATTGAATTTTAACTCCTTTGGTAGGGAGACAAACTAGACACAGATATGGAAATAATTTAATATTTCACAATATCTGTGATGATCGAATTTAAAATGCTAAATGACCATGGTCCACTTACCCAGCATTTAAATTGTATACAAAACTCCAAAAAATAATTACAAACAACGATTCATCTGCGGTTCAAATCTCCATGCTATTTAGAAAAATAAACAAAAGACATTTTATTTTATTATAAAAATAAAATAATTGAATTTATATTACAAAGTCATATTATAGCCCTTATTCCTCCATACAAGTAGATATTAAATACTTCTTGTTGAGAATATGAATGTTTTTCGAATATGTCTTGTTTCCTCCTTTTGCATCTTATATTTATATGCAAATGAAAAGTCCTAACTTTAAACAACATGCCCTTTCACCCTAATTATCATAGTTTTATGATTAAGTCGTATCTTTAATATGCGATAATCTCCATCATTATAACCGCAGCTCTTTGAAGAGTCAAATGACCTTAATCAATAATATGAAGCTCTTATTCATTTTACTAATATGGTTGCTGCCAATATTTATATCTTTTATGAGGCCCTTCGAAGTTTCAAGACTCTTGATGATGTTGAAACCTCGAAAAATTCCGCTTTGTCCCCTCGTGTGGCTCCTTCTGTACATGCTAATGATATTTCTCTATTTGCTCCAAGCATCGTGTCTGGTTGTTCTGTATAGGTCTCTTTCGATTCTTGAAGGCACAAAAATATGACGTGGATGGTCATTGCTAATCATTTGAGCCTTTAATCTATCAATTCGTGCCATACCATATTCTCGTGACGTCCATATTTGATAAGTTTTCAAATTCAATTTATCTCTGACCTGTAGCTACCATGATGCATTAATAGATGGTTTCCGTCAAAAATGAGAAACCAGGCTGGGCATAGTTTTTAGCGATAACATATTTCCTTATATCTGCAGCTTCCAATCTCAGATGGGTATATGAACTCACTAATGATTGTAACAAAACTATTTTCATCAAACAGGATTATCTGCAGACCTCCACCCACACAGATTATATATTCTTCATTATCAGAGGAGTGTTCCAAAATACTTGAATGAGCACTAAGAGAATTCAAGTGTACGGTGGCAATCTCAGGCGTATTATAGACTCAATTCTTCCATGTTCTTTCATCATTTGTATTGAAGGGAAGCTTCATATGAGCTTTGTATTGTCCAAACTTCTCTAATGCAAAACCCATTGTAGAAATCTGATTCCATCTCTGGCAATATTCCTGTGTAGAGGAACATCACTGTATTTCTTCTAATAAGTTTTCAAATTCAATTTATCTCTGACCTGTAGCTACCATGATGCATTAATAGATGGTTTCCGTCAAAAATGAGAAACCAGGCTGGGCACAGTTTTTAGCGATAACATATTTCCTTATACCCGTGGCTTCCAATCTCAGATGGGTATATGAACTCACTAATGATTGTAACAAAACTATTTTTATCAAACAGGATTATCTGCAGACCTCCACCCACACAGATTATATATTCTTCATTATCAGAGGAGTGTTCCAAAATACTTGAATGAGCACTAAGAGAATTCAAGTGTACGGTGGCAATCTCAGGCGTATTATAGACTCAATTCTTCCATATTCTTTCATCATTTGTATTGAAGGGAAGCTTCATATGAGCTTTGTATTGTCCAAACTTCTCTAATGCAAAACCCATCGTAGAAATCTGATTCCATCTCTAGCAATATTCCTGTGTAGAGGAACGTCACTGTATTTCTTCTCTAATTTGAGCCAAATCTCATATTTGAGTTGCCTCCTATCTGCCATTTTGAGTGAATCATTTAACTCCAGTTCCTTTAATCAGAATGGACTGCGTTCTGATATGTACAAAATCCTCTGAGATGTTCTTATCTGCAAGTCTGTCATCACTTTTATGAAGAGATCAATGGCCCCAACACTCATAGTTTTTACTAAACTCATCATCCATCAGAATGTTAGTTAAATGCATGCTCTTCTTTAATAGTAAATGTTTGATGCTTTCCTGTTAATTAGATGTGCAGATTCCTTGATCGTATGCATCTTGTTTTGAATAAATTTTAAGTATTACCTGGATAAGAAGACCCATAAGTCAATACTATAGATCACTCAGCTAAAGTTTGTAATTCCTCATCCATCATTTCCAACCTGTGACTGTATTGACATGTCTTTCTTAAAGACAGCATTGATTTGAAACAAATAATGAAGTACAACTTTCTAAAGGGACTGTTTCTATAACTTCCAAACCTCATGTTTCAGTTATCATGATCAATAATGGAGATTAAATTTTAGGCTCCATCATACTCTTTATACATCACAAGTGTAAAGAATAATGACGCTACGGTTCATTGGTATTGTGCAACTAGTGATACCATCCATACTTAGATTGTGGCTTTTGCAAGATCAAGATAATGCTTTATGTCTTTATTCGTAATTGCATAAACTACAACGATTGAACAAAGGATTATTAGGCAATGCCTTAGGACAACAGTTGGTTTACCAATACTACCCCTAGCTAAAGTTTAGAGATTCCCTAAATCACCTACTGAGAGTAAACAATGACTTTTAGGGCAAACTTACAAGAATTGAATAAAATAGGAGTGTTAGGCAATGTCTTGGGATAAAAGGTTGGTTTACCAACACTATACCTAGCTAAAGTTAAAGATTCTCTAAATCGCCATTAGAGAGTCAACAATGACTTTCTTCATAAAGTTAGCAAGAACAATTGAAGGAAGTAAGGCAAAAATAATTTTCAAGGAGGTTTAGAGTGTAATTATCATAGGAGTTGGTATATCCAATTTTCAAAATTTACATACATCAGAACAGACAGGTTTATCGACCATCTTTATATGTTGCCAAGGTAATGTTGAGAAGTAGGTGAAGACTTGTTGGCTCTGCATTTAGAGCTGGTTGAGTTGGCAAGGCCATTTTATGATCCAACAGGAAGGTTGCACAATTATATCAAAACAAGATTGAATGCCAAATTCATGTTGAAGGCTTCTAGAATGGTTCTAAAGATGACTGAGGTATGAGAAATGACATACCAAAGGTTCACTTTGGGACATATTAAAACATTAGGAGCACACAATGCCTTGTTGTGACATAAAACACCATTGCCCCTTGCATCTTTTTTTTCTCGTAGTTGTTAGGTTTTGACATTTGAGGTGACATTTTAGAGCTCGAAAGGATTGAGTGGTTGAGTAATCAAGTTGTTAGGTTGCAAGTGCAAATAGGAGTGTCAAGATTAAGGTTACACTAGGTCAAGTTGTAATGCTTTGAGATAAGCTTCTTAAGTGCATTACTATTTAGGCTTGTCTAATAGTTTAAAATACAGTAGAAAGACATTTTTATACATAGGGGCTTCAAAATCCCTATAAAAATTGACTTTCCATATTTAAATTTAAAAAATCCTTATGAAAATCATTTTTTTCTTATAAAAATGCACTTAGTCTTGATGGAAATAGAATAGAATGTCCACTCTAAAGATGCACTTAGTCTTGATGGAAATAGAATTTCCACTCCAAAAATGCACTTTATCCTATAATGGAAATAGAATTTCCACTCTGAAAATGCACTTTGTCTTGATGGAAATAGAATATTCACTCCAAAAATGCACTTTGTTTCCACTTTGAAATTTCCCGAAGTACCTATGAAGGTTGTTTTTCCACTCATGAGGAGTAATTTGCATTAAAAAGATTAAGCGTTGGGACAATTTGTCCATATGAGGGTTGTTTTTCCTCTCTTGGATACCAAGAACAAGGACAAAAGATAAGAGCCCCTATGCACATTAATTTCCTAGTGGACTCCATACTTAGAGTATTATTGAGTTTGAAAGTCAAGAAAGCCCTTATTCATCAAGAATCTACTCTTGTACTAATGCATACAAAAATGTTAAGTATTGGGATTATATTAGATCCTCTAGGGATAGATTCTCCCCTTTATGAACAATGAAGATTATTTAAATAGGAACAAAACAAATTTGAAGCATTATGGAACCCCTAAGCTGGTCGATTTTCCCTTTTAGTGAAATAAAATAAAATAATAAGTGGGAATTAAATAAATCGCCACTATAGGTTTCAAGGTAAATATTGTTTTATCCTACATTGGCTGTGTGGGTGAGATTTCATTGAAAAACTTCTTTAAAAGAGCCTCCAACAGCAATAAGGAAGTAGAAAGTAGATGATGGACTGACATTAGAAGTCAAGGGTGGTTAAAGCAAGAGCCAAGGGTAACATAGGAAAATTGTCCAAGGAAAGGAGAGCTGAAAAGTGAACCATGCCATGAAGAAAATTGTCCAAGGAAAGGAGAGCTGAAAAGTGAACCATGCCATGAAGAAAGACATCAGCTGTGATCAAGAAACCTGATATAGCAAGGTTGTTGATCGTAAAAAATCAGAATTTTCTTTGACTGCCGAAGGGAAATCTAGAAGGTGAGTTGAAATAGGGTTGAATATGACATAAATTATGGGCTTTAGTTGTTGCCCACTCATTTGCAACACATTCACCTCAACTAGATCAAGCAGAGATTTTAAGATTTTTTTTTTTTGTATCTTGTAAACATTGACCACATAGAATGGTCCCGAGGAGTATTATTTGCATTATTTGTGGGAAGGGTTTTTTTGGAGGCATTAGTTGCCTTGATTGCCTCAAATCTTACCTAATGCCATGGATGGGGCATGCGAAGAGATGCAAGCAACCTTTGCATTATTGGATAAAAAATGGTGCAAGGATAATCACAACTATAACAACAACTATTAATCCAAATATAGGTGGATGTGATGGAAACTGTGGACTTTTTGGTCCACACATTAGGGAGGTCCTCTTGTTATGCGTTCAGAGGATGACATTTCTTGAGGTGACGAAATTGATTATTAAGAATTTGCAATCTTACAAGAAGGCTAGAGGAGGCCCATTATCTTGCCACTAGCTATCCAAGGGTGATCCAGCCAAAAACTAGGTAGCAAAAAATGGAGTTTTGTCTCATATCTTGCAAATAATTGCTTATTTGTAGAATCTTCGTGGGAAGATTAGGGGTGAAAATATCCAATTCTTCAAATATTGGTTTAAATATTTTATCTTTTGTAGCACTTTCTAGATGTGAGCATCATTGGAGAAGTGCAATAATCTGTCTTAGATGCCTTAATGACATAGTTTTTATTGCATTTTAACCTTTGCCTTCATACAATAAAAGTGACATAGCTGTTTAGGATCTTGTAGACTTGGATAATATTGATCCATATAGAGTAATGTTTGATCCATTCATATGGAGAAGTGCAATAATCTGTCTTAGATGCCTTAATGACATTGTTTTTATTGCATTTTAACCTTTGCCTTCATACAATAAAAGTGACATAGCTGTTTAGGATCTTGTAGACTTGGATAATATTGATCCATATAGAATTTGTACTACATCGGATCAGCGCATCCCCATGTTTATAGAAGATGAGATTATGATTGCGAGGCAAGCAACGGACGGTGTAACCACAATCCATTGCAAGGTGTAGGCCAGCCTTCATTAAGTTTTCCCCCAAATTTTTCAGTAAAAAGGGGAAATGGAAATTATAAATTTTTTCATGATCGTGATTTTCAGTGATAATCATTGTAAATTTATAACACATAAAAGTAACTCATTAGTTATTGTATCTACACGATGATGTGTTATTGAATACTTCTTTGTTCCGAAGGCAACAAAAAAGTTAAAAACATTCGCCCAAATGTTTTAAAAACTTATTTGATACATTTTCTAGCCCATATTTTGCATGGAATTATGACTTTGAGTGAAAGTATTTTTTGGATTCTTTTTTAAACCACTGAGCCCAAGTCAACTTTGGGTTTCCCAAGTTCAAGTTTTTGAACCATGGTTGTAGTGTTCAATGCATGAAGCATCTCTCTACCTCTACCACTATTTGAAACATCAAATGCATTTTGATCACAAGTCTATTTAATAGATCTTGCTTACAGTGAACTAGTGGCCTTTATTACATCATTTTTGAGCAAATCAAGTTCAACAATGTGATTAGAGATCCATATGTTTCTAATTGTTCAAACTAATTTTAGTATATTCTAGGTTGAATGTTCCTTGGCTAATAGTGGAACACTTAATTATAAAGCTTTAGTCAATTACAATGGAAGGTCCTTTTTCCTAAGTGGGCACATGATTTGTTTTGCTACAACTAGTTTAACCGTTTTTCTAGTATCTTTGTTGTCTCAACAATAAAGCAAAAATGAGTTATTGTGCACATGTGGCACCTTTTTTTTTGTGCAACTCCTCTTGCATGCTCATTCTTGTAATCACTATGGTTCTACGTAAGAGCTTCCTTGTGTTACTACTTCACAGTTCTATTGATCCATCTAAGCCTAGCATTTGACTATTGCCTAGGTACTTTTGGCTACCTCTTATGGCTTTCACCACCTCCATGGGCTTGTTGAAACTAGTAACACCTTGGTTATACATTTGTGGTAAGAAAGCTCTTTTAGGACCTTTTCATGTACAAAATTCTACCTATTAAAGCCATCACATGTATATTTATTTAAAATGTCAGAAGTTGCATATGGTTTGAAGACAAGCACTGATAGAAATTGTATTTGCCTTGATCTTATAAAGAGATGGGGGGAGGACTAGAGGTGATAGAAGTTAGGGTCTAAAGTTACAATCCAACAGGGGTAGTTGAATCATCTTGGCATGGATCTATCTAACCCCATTGCTATGAGCCCAATAATTTGACAAAAGGGTTAGTGAGCATCAAGCAATGCCTACTATGGTCGGCCCACATATGTATGTGATGGCCAAATCTTTATTCCCATATGGATGTAGCATGAAGATGAAGTAATAGTAGTTAGACTTAGAAAATTGTCTAAGTGTTATACAGTTTATTTGGTAGAACAGTTAGAGTTTTGATTGGTGAGCTTCATAGGCATATTATGGACATGTGTGAAGTTAGGTACGACTACCTGAGACAGTAATGATGAAGTGTGCAAGTTTGCAAGACAATACAAATAGTATGAACAAAGTTATGATGAATTTACCAGTTACAACAGTGTATAGGCAAAACAAAGCATGGTAAGGAAATGGATATTTTAGGTTAAGGAATTATTTTATTTACGAAATCTTTAATTAGGGATGGCACCCAAGATGTTAAACCTAAGTGGGCAAAAGTAAATTTTGTATTTTGATAAGTGTATAAAGGCATGAAGGCCAATTGGGTAGATATTTGTTAATTAGCAAGGTATAACAGAAGATTGCTAAATGCAAAGTTATGTGTGAGTTATGCGACATCGATGTAATGTTTTGAAATGCGAATTCTGATGTATGATTAGAGGAATGTGAATTGTGATAAAGTTTTGCGAAGAGCAGCAAAGGCAATATCAGATATTGAAGATATCAGCAGCAGTACAGAGGTTTTTGTATCAATCTCTTTGAATTGAAGAACTTTATTGCACATTGCATGTTTGGGCAATGGGCTCATCTTGCATACATTTGTAATTGTATATAACAACTCCTAACAAGGTTGAGGCTTCTAACAAGGCCCAAGTTCTCTAACAAGGACCGGTACACTATATGGATGTAATAGACTCGTAACAGGATCAATATCTTTAACTAAATACTTCTGATTAGCAGATCATTTTGTGGGTACCATCCCTACCGAGGTTTTCCCTTGGCCAGGGTTTCCCCAGTTAACAAAATATGGTGTTATGAGTTACTTTATTGCATGGTTATGGTTACTGTTCAACATAGTTAGTTTACTTTCTTATGCAAGTTATAAAGTTATTAAAGATATCCAATTTTGGGCAAAAGTTTGTGAAATATTGATTCACCCCCTCTAAGCACAATTACTCTAAGAAGGCTTAACAACCTGAGTAAGATCCCTATGGATATGGAACAGTTGCAGAAAAACCTAGAAGAAGCTCTTGAGCAGATTGATATTCTTACTGAAGAAAGAGATGCTTTAAAAGAAAGATACGAAGATTCTAAAGACTACATTGGAAAGTTGAGAGATAAGATAGATCATCTTAAGTCCAAGAAAGGGCCTAAAGATCAGATCAAGGACAATGATGAAGTTTCAACGTTGAAGAAAGAAAGTGAGATCTTGAAGCATGAACTTAAGATTACAGATCTAAAGTTGAGCTTTAAGGATGATACTAGTAAAGTTGAATCAGGTTTGTAGTATGAAAATGCAGGTTTGAGATCCAATCTTACTAAAGTGACATATGAGTTTGTCTACCAAATTGCAGTATGCAAAACTTGAGAAGTACAACACTATTGTGAGAGGAGAGTTAACTCAATCTAAGCAACAACTTGAGAAACTATATTCTAGCAATGAGAAGCTTGATGAATGAATCTTTATATAGAGACCTCCTTATGATAAGATTGGTCTTGGATATTTCATTGAAGAAAAGTCGGCTAAGAAGTCTGAAGCAAGAAAGGACCCAGATTTTGAAAATCATCAGCCCATGCAAGAAAAAACAGATCTGAACAAGATTGAGACAAATTAATTTGATAATATACCTAAGAAAATTGAGCAAGTTAATAAACCTGAACAAGTTGATGAACCTAAACAACCTGAGCAAAGTGAATCACCTAAATAAGTGAGATATGAATCAAAGGTAGATGTTATGCATGCAATGAAATTGATCATATGAATAGGGATTGTATAGGTAAGTCATTTAAACATGCTATTGATTTATTTGTTATAATTGTCATGGTTTTGGTCATAGAGCAATTAATTGTAAGAAGCCTACATTTTATAATAGTAATAGCAATAGTAGAATGTTTAGAGGTACTAACCTTGCAAGAAGAAGATCTAATGAAGGAAACAATGGAATGAGAAGCAACATTGTGTGGTATAAGTGCAACAACTTTGGACATATTGCCAGAGATTGCAGAGCAACTGTTAACCAGCGTGGACCTAGATTTGGAAACAATGCACTAGTATGCCAGTTATGTAACAACTTTGGTCATATAGCAAGATTTTGTAGAATTGACATGAGGAACAACATGAGGAATTCAAACGTTAGAAGGAACATGAACAAGAATATTAGAAGGAATGATAGCAATAGTGATGGCCCTAAAGATAACATGAAAGAACATGCGGAAGAATTTAAAGAAGTATTTGTCATGTGGTGTTGGAAGAACTATCAAAGGAAGCACCTGAAGGCAAATTGAAGTTAGTTGTAGTGATTGACTCATCCTACTTGAACTGAGCACTTTTATAAAGGAGTTAGCATTAGAAAGGTAGAAGAAGTGTCAGAGGAAGAATTAAGGTATGTGCAGTTAGTATGAGGTAGAATATGATGTATAGAAGCTATGTTTGAGTGCGCAGACAATTTGGAGTTCGTATGTGGGTACACAAAAGAAAACAACTCTCCTAGTAATCAGAAACGACTTTTTGCAGATTACGTATTTGTGCAATTAATGAAGTAGGTAAACAGAAAGAGGATTTAAGGATCAAAATCAAGATTTTGAGTAGCATTTGAATGTGCTAAGAGTTAAGGAGCGAAGTAAGAGCGAATCAAAGGCTATCAAGGCAGCATTGAAGTGAATTCACTTGTAAACCATATTTTCATGAGGCTAAGGTATTTTACGAATTTTTTTGCACTTGACTATTAGTTGCTCTCAACTCATCCTATTCTTATTAAAAAAAGTGGTTGTAATGGCCTCCAACTAACCATAGGTCTTTAATTCATAATGTTGAGGATGAGGCTAAACCTAAGATGAAGATAAACCCTATCAAACCCCTAGAAGATTTCAATAATTCTAGACAGAGTTTCGTATTTGGAAAATGTTGGAAGTTACATTAAGAGCAAGTCTAAATTTGTGGGAGAAGAAAACATATCTAAGGAATTTGACCTTATATACAATCAAGACATGAGTTTCAAGAGTAGTTATGAACATCTGGAGCAGAATGAATTGATTAAGTACTTGTTTTCTGTTACATCCCAAATTTTGACCTAATTTAAATTTATTATAGCCGTTGAATTAAATGGATTTTCTTTCATAATCATGTGAAAAGGGTAGTTAAATATATCTGTTGTATACATTATTTGTTTAACTATTTAATGATGATGGTCGTTATCCATTATTTGTCATATGATGATGATAGTAGTTAGCAGTTGTTTGGTTTTAGATTTATGGTTAATAATTAAATTCCTTGCTAATATCTACGTTAAATATTATTGTGGATTTATCATGGAACTTGTTATTATGATGGAAAATGTTGCACGGGTGATTGCAAGAGAAGATGAAGGAGAGAAGCATTGCTAAATGGGATCAACAGAATGAGGTACTATCTTAGTTCACTTATTTGGTCAACAGGTATGACTTCTAACTATCTTGGTAAGGACCTAGTGACTTGTATAGCAAGGTACAATAATTTGGACACGCATGAGCTATTAGATAAACATTAAAAATATTAATGATTTTTAATTAATTAAAGTACATACCTTTAACGACTTATGGTTGACAATTTTCATCATTTCATTATAACACATTTATGTACGTGCACATGGATATAGAAATAAAGGTGACACCATAATATAGTTTTTATACAAGATTCTATGTAATATGTACATTTAAATACATGTACAAGAAGATAAAATAATCTTCCAAATAAAGCATGTATTTAGATATACATACTAAAAGATACAACCTTGGATAAAAACATATAATACGATGCCACTCCTATAAATACATCTACATGCAAGTAGATAAATATATTATAATTTATCCTTGATTCATATCCTTCAAATTCTTTTACTTATTTATTCAATTATTAACTTGAAACCGAAATGCAAACTTGGCATACTATATTGGTGTCCAAGAAGGCAAAACATTTCTTTAAGAGTTACGGCTTCTTGGAAGTCTAGAGAAATCGAATGCCTTTACATATATTTGGAAGTCGAGAGAAGTCGGATATGTATTTTTGCCTCCACACAATTTTACTCCTGCATTTCTTTCCATAGTTTTACTACTTGTTCTACACCCTTGTTGAAGGCAGAAATCGGACACATTCTGATATTGCGTAATGATTGCTTTTGTGAGGAAGCTAGCTATTAAATATCAAGCGAAGGCTTATGTTTTTGTATTACGTTAGACCTGGTTAAGTGGTCGCAGCTTCTCTGAGTGATTCAACTTCATTCTTTTATTTCTGCATTATAAATTATAGCAGAAGGAAGTACGTCCATGAGAAGTCTGCATTGTAATATCAAAGAGACTAATCTTTCCATATTGAGTAAAGACAAATTGTCATGTTGAGTCCAAACATCTTTCTTTTATTGCTGTAAGTCAGAATCGAATTGTACTTTTGCAAGTCTTAGGATTGTTTCCTCAAGCCATAAAAGCTGAGATATATTGAATATGTAATTAATCATACACTAGCTAAGGATCAGTAGATTGAGTTGGTTTACTCTGAGATTTAAACAATTGGGACTCACCCGGTTGAATGGCCAAGGAAGAGGTGAAAAGGTGATAAAGGAATCTGCAATAACATGGAACACAAAATCAGAAATGATATAACAATAATATATTATTTTAAAAAGAGAAATTGTTTAATAGCTCATGCATGTTCATACTTATTGTTCTCTTGTTGTCAAGTCGAGCGGTGGTGATCAGGTAATAGAACCCATCCAAAAACTTTGGCCAAGTTCGTTAAAAGGCATGTTTATCTTCATAAGATCACTTGATGTCCATGGTGCTAGTTATTCAGACATGTCCGTCCATAACTGTGCAGACATTCTAAATATCGGAAATGCTCAGGTGACTGGACTAATAGTACCCCAAGCTCGATCCTGGGGTATGGAGGGCCTTTCCTTTTAAAAGATTGTGTGGGGATGGATATGGTCCGAGGTTGGGAGGTTAAGCCTAAGTCAATGCTTCTCCTCTTATCAAAAGTCGAGGCTTGCACAACTAGTTAAGGATTCTCTAGTTACTTCATGTATGTTTTCTTCCTTCCTTTCCTGATATGCATTTATATTCCTTTTGTAATTGATCATGTACTTTCTTTACTATATGCAACTGAAGATTTTAAATTGTTATTTCAATTACTTTAGTTAATCGTTATTTCAGTGACTTCAATTAATTGTTATTTCAGTTACTTCAGTTAATCGTATTTTAATTACTTCATTTAATTGTTATTTTAGTTATTTCAGTTGAATGGTTATCTCCATTAATCGTTAGTAGTTAAATAAGTTAATGTCTCATGAAAAGGATTTAAGAATGTTTTTGTTTCGAAAGTTGGTTGAAGAAAACTCTTTCATTTCTATGTGAAACTAGATATTAGTTCTTCTTTATTTTGTTATGAAAATCCGTTTGTTACATTTTCCCATGAATTTGACAATGAAGATTGGATAAAGAGCATATTGAGTAGAATTCATGATGGAGAGTTCTGGTTAGGAGAAAATGTGATAGATATATCAGCTAACCTCATTCATGAAGTGACTAGTTTGTGTAACGAAGGTTCAATACCTATAAATGAGAAGAATGTAAAGAAACTTGTGTTGGAAAATACTGTCCGAGTACAATGGGAGAGGAATTTTGATAAGCAAGATCAAACAACATGATGTAAGATTCATATGTAGAATCGTGGTATCAAAGATTTGTTCTAGTTCAAGAGAAGATGATATGGCAGCAAGCTTTTTCCATGCAACATACAAGATGTGTATTGAGAAAGTAAAAGTAAACATGTGTGAGATACTTAGAGCGCAGTTAGTGGAGAATTTGAAAAGAATAAAGAAGGTGAAAAATAGTCAATTCAGATTTAAGCCATTGATAACATATATGTTTTTCCATCTGATGAAAAGATTTCCATTCATATCAATAACCGAGTTACTAAGTAGTGATAAGTGTACCATTGAAAAGATAACTAACTTATGCAGGAGACACCCTATTGATAAGATAGAGAGCAATGTAGATCTAATTATGAAACATTCCAAACTGAGATGAAGCAGAGGTATAGAGTTCCACCATCAATAGTAAGCAAATTTAGAAATGATATATGTTTTATGGTTGATATTGACTTTACCTACATAGAACCAGTAGAACCCAAAATGACATATGTTGAGCCCCTTAGATATGAAGTTTCTGAAGAACAAGTTAAAGCGTATGTAGAAGTGATTCGTAAATCAGCTAGAGATAAAGAGTTCAACAGATTTGGAACCTTTGAGGAGATAATGCAGATGGCTTATCAAGCTCAGCTTGAGAAGTCAGCTAAGAAAAAGGTTCAGGGAACCATGAAAAAGATCATGGAAGAAGCACAAATGATTCCAAAAGAAGCATCAACTATGAGACAAATAGTGGTAGGAATGAAGAATAGTGGACAAGAAGGAAATTATGTTTGTATCCCCACTTGTAGCAGCAAGACCTTTGCTAGCAAACTCCTTGACAAAAGACATAACGGTTGCTGAGCCTTAAGCAACAAAATCAGCTATACCATATCCAACTATGTCACAAGAACATAAGGAGATATAAGGAAAAGATGGTATATGTGATGATCCACAGTTTTGAAGTTTTGACATTTTGTAAAGGCCACAAGTTTGGTAAATTTTGAAGTTTTCAGAAGTCTTGTTTTGGGACTTAGCCAATTTTCCCATATGTCGCCATCAATGCCAAAAGGGGAGATTGTTGACAACTTGGCTAGGTCAGACATTTTGATGTTGTCATTTATGGCAACATATCAGTCAAATGAAGCGAGCAAAGCATGAAGATGAAGTTATGACAGTTATCCACTATAGAGGCAGAGTATGTCGCTACTATAGAGGTAGCCAAGGAGATGATATGGCTTCAATTCTTCATGGAATAATTGGGACACCCAAAAAGAGATAATTATTTATTCAAAGATAGCCAAAGTGCCATTCATCTTGCAAAGAATTCAGCTCTAGATTCAAAGACAAAACGCTTAGAAAATTGTTTAAGTGTTATACAGTTTATCTGGTAGAACAATTAGAGTTTTGATTGGTGAGCTTCATAGGCATATTATGGACATGTGCGAAGTTAGGTACAACTGCTTGAGATAGTGATGATGACGTGTGCAAGTTCGCAGGACAGTACGAGCAAAGTTATGATGAATTTACCAGTTACAACAGTGTACAGGCAAAACAAATTATTATGTGTTAAAGTATGTAGCTTCGATCAAACATATCTGTGATCAATGATATATATATATATATATATATATATATATATATATACCAGTATGTTTACATATTGATATATATACATACATACATATAATCCATTTGAATGATATTATGCATATGATCATTGCTTCTAATCGATGTTCGTATATATGTTTACATTTGAGATTGTATCTCAGTAATCATCAAGATATATTTCGATCCTTATTTGTTTAGATCATTATCGATCCGCATTATCAGTTTTATTAGGCTGTGATCGAAACAAATTCATTATGGTCGATGATTTAAGTTTAGACTTTTGTTATGTCTAACAAATCTCATATCAGGTATGATAGTCAAACATCGAACATGTGTGATAGTGAATGGTCATGTCTCCATTCAAAGACATTGCCATTCACTCTCACACCCTTAATATATATACTCGATCTGCTCATTCTTGCCAGGCATCGAAATCTATTAATGCAAGCACATCTCAAGGAACATAAGCATCACAATTTAAAGAACATCTCATCTATATTACTATAGATATATTCTGGAGTAAATCAGATTCATTGCCATTAGAGTTTGAACCTGCAAATTAAATCATACATCAGTCAATACTATTTTGAAATTTGATAGAAACTTTACATGGTATCAGAGCCAAGTTAAGGAAATATCTTATTAAGTTTAAGAGATCAGATTTTCACATTGAGTTGTAGTCTCTTACTATTCTTCAAAATGATTAACATGTTAAGATTCGAACACCACCTTACAAGTGCTGATAACTTTGAATAATGATGCTATTAAAAGAGAACAAATTAGAATCTTTTGTAAAAGAAGAAAAGGAAGAATCTAAAGATGATCCAGAGAAAACTCTATGGATTGAAAATAATGAGAAAGCCATGAAAATAATAGTGGATGTTGTTCGAGACCATATAGTACCTATTGTGGCAAAACATGTAACAACATATTGCATGTTTAAAGCTCTTGAAAATGCATTTATAGTAAATAACACTGGCAAAAAACTTGCTTTTAAAAGACAAATGAATAATATTAGCATGAATAAAGGAGATTCAATAAATGCCCTCTTCATGAGAATCATTGAATTAAGAGATCAATTATCTTCAATCGGTTATGAGATTGACAATCAAGAGTTATCCCTAATAGCATTAGGAGGACTACAAAATTCTTGGGAGTCATTTGTACAAGGTATAAGTGCAAGATCTAAACTTCCAAAATTAGATCGATTAAGATCTGATTGTCTTGAAGAAGAGTCGATACTAATGACTAAAGGAAAACAAAAGATTGTAGATGAAGACATTCATGTTTGTAACACCAACTCTCATAAGAAGGGAAAGAAGAAAAACTCCAAAAGGAAATGAAACTTTCATGGAAAAGGACCTTCAAAACAGAAGAAAGATCTGTCTAAAGTTCAATGTTTCAAATGTGATCAATATGGACATTATGCACTAAATTGTCTTGATCAATCAAAACTTCAAGCATCATTTGCTAAAATTGATAAATTAATCGAAGGTCAAGACCCTGAGAAGTATGCCTTCTACTCAACCTTGTCTAGTCAAATATCAACCAAGTCCAACACTTGGATAGTTGACAGTGGATCTTCAAGACACATCATTGGATATCAAGATAATCTAGAGAGCATGCAAATAGAAACCAATGAAGAAGTTACAATTGGTGATGATTTTGCACATTCCGCAAAAGGAATTAGGAGCTGCACCATCAAATTAAAATCAAGAAAATCTATTCAACTTTCTAGAGTTCTATATGTACCAGGTAGTGAAAGGAACTTAATATCTATATCAACACTTGAAGATGATGGTTATAGAGTCACATTCATGGAAGGTAAAGTACTAGCATGGGCAAATAATTCAACTATAAAGAAGACTCAAACTATAAGAGTGAGACAAGGATTGCTATATGAACTTTGCACTAAGACAAACCATGCACTTGTTCATGAGACCTCAAATTCAAAATGAAACTTGTAAAGGTTGTGCCTTGGGGAAAAACACAAAAAAATAATTTCCTCCTAATTTGAGCAAAACTAAAGACGTGTTAGAACTAATACACTCTGAAATATGTGGACCCATGTCAATACCATCCTTAGGAGGTTTTTTGTACTATGTGATATTTGTTGATGACTTTTTGAGGAACACATGGATATATTTCCTTAAGTGCAAAGAATCTAAAGATATTCTTTCTAAATTTAAAGAATTCAAAACTATCATTGAAAACTCCTTAGGAAAGAATAATAAAATTCTAAGAACAGATAGTGGGAAAGAATACACTTCTAAAATATTTAAAGAATTCTGCAAACTTGTTGGGATTAAGAGGGAGTTTACAGTTCCCTACAACCCTCAACAGAATGGAGTTGTTGAAAGGAAAAATAGAACTATTGCAGAAGCTGCTAGGGCTATGATATATGATCAAAACTTGAGCATGTCATTTTGGGTTGAAGCATCTAATACAATAGTCTATATTCAAAACAGATGTCCTCACTCACATCTGGACAACAAAAACTCTTGAAGAAGCCTTTTCAGGTATGAAACTTGACATTAGTCATTTGAGGATATTTGGATGTCCTGTATATGATCATGTACCTAAGGAGAAAAGGACAAAATTAGAACCTACTGTAAGGGAAGGAATCATTGTTGGTTTTAGTGAAACAGTAAAGGGTTATAGAATCTACATACCTAGACAAAAATAAATTGAACTCAACAGAGTTGTCATCTTTGAAGAAGACATTGCTTTCAAAAGAGCCAAAATTTCAGATGAACTAGATACAGAGGATTCACCAGGTTCCCTAGAAGAGGTTCCTACCTCTGAGATTCAAAGGGAGTACCCTGAAGAGACTTCAAATGACAATGAGATACTTCCAAAGACTCAAGAAGAGAGTCTTGACAATAATTCTAAGAGGCCACTTTGGGCAAGAAAAATAATAGAGGAAGGAGACGCATTTGCAGCACCTTCAAGGACATTCAGAGAAAGCAAAAGACCTTGCAAACTAACATACAATGTATTCATGTGTGAGATTCCAAACTTTGAACCTTCTAATGCTTTTGAAGCTCTCAAGCATCAAGTTTGGAAAGATGCAACGGTTGAAGAATATCAGTCAATACTAAAGTTTGTTGTTTCATCTAAATGGCTCTTCAAAGTTAAGTATGCTGCAAATGGTAACATTGAAAAACATAAAGCCCATTTTGTGGCTAGAGGATTCTCTCAAAAGGAAGGAATAGACTTTGAAGAAACTTCTACACCAATTGCTAGGTATACCTCAGTCAGAGTTGTAATAGCCATTGCAACAGCCAAAGTTTGCAAAATTCATTGAATGGATGTGAAAACTATCTTTCTAAATGGAACTATTGAGGAAGATGTATACTTGGAGCAAGCTCAAGGGTTTGTGCCTAATGATGTTGTCTCTTACATGTGTCAATTAAAAAGGACTCTATATGGACTCAAACAGGCTCCCCGAGCCTGGTATGAAAGGATTAACAAATATCTACTAAGTCTTGGATTCTCTAAGAATGATGCTGATCCAAATCTTTATTTTAAAGTAACTAAAGGTGATATGTTGATTCTAATCCCTTATATTAATGATCTTTTGATTATAGGAGAAGACCATCTCATGAATTAATGTAAGAAAGAATTGACTTTTGAATTTGACATGAAGGACTTAGGGATTCTTCATTACTTCCTTGGATTGGGAGTTCATTAGAAGTCAGGAAACACCTTTCTACATCAAAAGAAATATACAGTCGATATTCTGAAAAGATTTGGAATGTGGAACAATCAACCCATGTCGACACCTATGAAAACCAACTTACACAAGCTAAAGGAAGCAACTACTGAATCCAGACTTATCAATCCCACTTTATACAGACAGATTATTGGGTCTCTAATGTACCTTGTGAATATTCAATTGGATATTTGCTATGCTGTGAATGCATTAAGCCAGTTCATGTGTGAACTTCGAGAAGTACATCTTGTTGCTTTGAAGCATATATTAATATATCTTCAAGGTACTATTGGGTATGAACTTAAATATGAGAATACCAGCTTGGAGTTACATGGATATACTGATTTTGATTGGGCGAAAGTGTAAAAGACCGGAAAAACACATATGGATGTTGTTTCAGTTTAGGATCAGCTATATGATCTCATGGATTTGCAGGAAGCAAGCCTCAGTCGATCAGAGTTCAACCGAGGTAGACTAAATTGCAGCAACAATGGGAGCAAAAGAAGCAGTGTGGCTTCGAAATTTGCTTGAGAGTTTATTCTGTGAGCCTCTGAAACCTACCATTATTCACTGTGATAACCAAAGCTGTATCAAGTTATCCGTGAATCTAATATTTTATGATAGATCAAAGCATATAGAGATCCCTTACCACTACACAAGAGAAATGGTGGAAAGAAGAGCTATTCAGTTAGAATATAGTAATACAAGTGATCAAACAATTGACATTCTCACCAAGCCTTTTCCAAAGGTGAAAGTTGATCATTTTAGAAAGAAACTTGGTATTGTTGAAATTTGAGTTTATGAGATTGAATCTCAATATTGTAAATTTTTGTATTAATATAAATAAAGATGTTTAAAGTGTAAACTCTTTTGTCATATGTGTGACTCTATGACTTATGGGCCCATCCTATGTACATTATTAAAAGGTGAATCTTTTATAATGAAATGTTGACTTTAACATTATAAGGTGATGACTTTATAATGATTAGACTACTATCAAGATGAATATCATGTGACTTGATATTCATGGACAATTCATGATAGTTTAAAGGACATATTGATAGATATCATGTGATGTGATATTTGTAGAAGATCATTATGTTCACTTATCATGGTGGATATTATGAGACGTATTATCTATGGATATACCATGATCTCTTATGGTAGACATCATTAGACTTGATGTCTGTGCACACACCATAACTGGAAAGAATATCATGAGACTTGATTTTCTTAAGCATATCACAAGTTAGGTGATATCACTTTTAAAATAAGAACTTATATATATGTGTGTGTGTGTGTGTACTTTGTTTTCCCTAGCTAAGAGGGAGTGTTAAAGCATGTAGCTTTAGTCAGACATATCTGTGATCAGTGATATATACATGTATATATACTAGTATGTTTACATATTGATATATATACATATATATATAATCCATTTGAATAATATTCTACATATGATCATTGCTTTTAACCAATGTTCATATATATGTTTACATCTGAGATCATATCTCAGTAATGATCGAGATATATTATGATCCCTATTTGTTTAGATCATTATTGATCTGCATTATTACCTTTATCGGGCTATGATTGAAACAAATTCATTATGGTTTCTGATTTAAGTTTAGACTTTTGTTACGTCTAACAAATCTCATATCGGGTATGATAGTCAAACACCGAATAGGTGCGACAGTGAATGGTCATGTCTCTATTCGGAGACGTGCCCATTCACTCTCACACCCTTCCTTAATATATATACTTGATTTGCCTGAGCTTGCTAGGCATCGAAATCTATTAATGCAAGCATATTTGAAGGAACATAAGCATCATGGTTTAAAGAACATCTCATTTATATTACTGTAGATTAATACATATATTTTGGAGTAAATGAGATCCATTGCCATTAGAGTTTGAACTTGCAAATAAAATCATACATTAGTACTATTCTGAAATCTGATAGAAACTTTACAATAAGTAAATGGGTACTTTAGGTTAAGGAATTATCTTGTTTGCGAACTAATTACTTAACTAATTAGGGACGACATGTTAGATGTTAATCCTAAGTGGGCAAAAGAAAATTTTGTATTTTGATAGTGTATAAAGACATGAAGGTTGATTGGGCATATATTTGTTAATTAGCAATGTATAAAGGAAGATTGCTAAATGTGAGGTTATGTTTGAGTTATGTGATATTGATGTAATGTTTTGAGATGCGAATTCTGATGTATGATCATAGGAATGCGAATTGTGATAAAGTTTTGTGAAGAGCATCAAAGACAATATCAAAGATTGAAGATATCAGCGGCAGTTAGAGATTTTTGTATCTATCTCTTTGTATTGAAGAACTTTATTGTACATTGCATGTTTGGGTAGTTGGCTTATCTTGCATACATTTGTAATTGTATATAACAACTCCTAACAGGGTTGAGTCTTCTAACAAGGCTTGAGTCCTCTAACAAGGACCGAGACACTGTACAGATGTAATAGACTTCTAACAAGGTCAATATCTTTAACTAAGTATTTTTGATTAGTGAATCATTTTGTGGGTACCATCCCCACCAGGGTTTCCTTAGTTAACAAAATATGGTGTTATGAGTTAATTTATTGCATGGTTATGTTTATTATTCAACATAGTTAGTTTACTTTCTTATGCAAGTTATTAAATTATTAAAAGTATCCAGTTTTGGGCAAAAGTTTGTGAAATACTGATTCACACTGCCCTCTTAGTATTTCCTATTTCTAATAGTTTGTTATGCTCTAGTATGTAGATACAATAAATTTATATTATTGTCTTTGGGCTCTTAAGTTTTTTGTAGGCATGCCATTGTTGATTTGAGATGTAAATTTAGAAAAATCACCATAGAAATTGGAGTCAAATTGATTTCTGAAATAGCCTAACCATAAATCTTAATGATTGGATTTTGAGTCAAGTCACATTTGCTTGGATGAGCCTTCTCCATCATTGCTTAGAATGATCCCTTAGTTGTTAGGATTAACCACAGACAAAAATACTAGTTACATGCAAATATAACCAATATTGGAAAATAAATCGCATAGAAGAGAACACAAGGCACAAGGATTTATTGTGGTTCACCTAATCCCTGGGCTACGTCCACCAACAACAAGTCCAATATTATTATTATCCAGTGATTACAATCTGCAATCCCTTACAGCTCAATACCGCCGCAAGAAGTTACAATATCACCATACATTATGAAATTCCTAACCCTAAGCCATTTTATACAATTTTTTTCTCCTTACAAAATTAGGGCTAGAAGAAGTCTTCAAATAGAAAAATAGTAGCCTACGCCTTTTACAATATAAGGTCATTTTTGGCTTCAAGGGCATTACCCCTGAAAACCCCCGTGGGGGCATTGCCCCTCGACCCCACCCTGTACTCTGACAGGGAGCACAGCTAGGGTGCTACCTCTTGACCATGTCTTGGGGGTGCTGCCCCCAAACCCCCGTAGAAATAATTTGGGGAGAAACTGCGCCGAATAAACCCCCCGAGTCTGAGTAGGCTCCACATCACAACAATCTCCCACTTGGAGATTGATCAGACTCCACAATAACAACGTTAGTATTGTTTCTTGGTGGTCGCATTCAAACAAAGATGTGCTTTAGTAGACATGGGAAGCATCTAACAAGTGCTAGAAGACTCTTTGGGGGATTGATCATATGTTTTTTTTTATTAAGGGCTCCTTTTGAGACTCTAACTCTTAGAATATATTTCTTTGATACAGGATTCAAGTTCATTGTTTGACAATTTTTGGGTCTAGCTTTTGTTCTTTTGATTGGGCTAATATTGAGGGTTTAGATATTCATGTTGCAATATCTTATTTGGTACATTTGTAATATTATGACATCTTGAGACCATATTCTAGCCTACTTTCTATATACACAATCTCAAATCCATGGGTGATTTCTATTTGTGAAGATTTTCTCACATGGTCCAATTGAGTGCTATCATCAGTGATGCTTCACTGGCTAATTTGCTCCTCCTTTATAGTGTCTCTATTAATAGACAACTTCTTTTAATCTATTCCTTGGATGCTCCTCCTCTACTCCTTTTGAAAGACTGTCTTCAAAGTTGCTAGAAGGGACATTTACAAGTAGTATGTATATGTCTCTTGGCTCTCCCATCTTGTACCCCTTAGTCCAAAAGCTTTGGTTACACTAAGTAATTCCTATAGGTCAAAAGATGACATTCTTTGCAGCACTGTCTATCTCTAGAGTCATTGGTCACATCACTTGTGGTTTCCTCACGACCAGTTGAGGATGTCTTACCATCAACTACGAGCTAAGATAAACCACTGTATTTCTTGCCTTGATTGAATATGTCGTCTTTGCTCTCTTTAGGAGGTTGGAGACCAAAAATAATTCATCTTCAAATGCCCCATTTATTATGAGATCTGAGGGAGATATTACGCCGAGACCAAGACTTATGCCACAATGTCTTTTTCTTTTTAAGTATCCAAATGAGAGTTGTTTCTCTCTGTATCTTTGTGAGGCCATTACTCTTTAACATAGATCCTTGATTCCTTACATGTGTTTTCTCAAGATTCTAGAGCCCGTAGGTTGTTCACCTCCTTTTAACACACTTAGGAGATTAGTAGCCATACATTGCCTTTGAAAACAATATTCTCATAGATGCAAATAGATTTATGAGATATTGTCTTGCGACTATAGCCTCAACATGTTTGTCGTTAGCATAATGACCCTATCTCTTCTTGGCAATGTGGCTCAAATTCCTCTTGTTAATACAAACCTACTTAAATTTGGCCACCTCTAAGGTTATAGGTATAACAATGCATATTAAAAGCTTTTTCATTACTACGCCAAGTTACTTTGGCCAAAGATGATAGGTATGATCCTAGTGGAAGTACCCCTCTGGCTATCAAACACCCCATTAAGCATTATTATATCTTGCATTGATCCCTTTATAATAATAAATGATAGTGCTAGTTTCTTTTCCTCTGTGCTCTTTGGGGTTCTTGATCCCCTTTCATAGCTATTTGCACTTGTTTGTTGACACGTTTTGGTGGTCTCTTGATTGATTTGTATTTATAGTTTGTTCTTCCCCTCACTGAGATTTTTACCTCTATTGTATATTGGTGTTCCATTGACCTACTCTAGATCATTTGTGGACATTAATATTATTTTTCTTTCTTTCTTTCTTCAGGAGTTAATGCACACCCACTTTAGTACGGTTTGTGAACCTAAAAATGATGGAGAGAGATTAAACCCCTTTGAAAAGGCTGTAGAATATCCCTCTAATCTCATAGTGGATATGACATTGAAAGATGAAGTGCTTCTTTGTCTCAGCATCCCCAATGTTGCATAAATGACAACTCTTGCTCTTTATGATGTTTTCTCTCAATGCGGAGTCAATGAGAGCCAACTCTAAAAGAATTGAGTGGCATCCAATGGTAGTGCAAGTAGTGGTTAGAGATGAAAATAACAATAAAAATAGATGTTTGCAACCAAAGCTTGCCTCTATGTTTTCTTGATAAGTATGGCTTATATGTATTGGCAAAAGTTTTAGGTTGTTTGAACATGGAGTTATGGGTGTCCTCTAAAGGCTTGAGGCAATGTCGTTTTTTAATGGATGGCTAGACATTAGTACCAAGTTGAATAGTTGGAGCTAGATGGTCTTTAATAGTCGATGGATGGTTTTCCACTGCGATAAAGGAAAGCTAGTTTTCTTTCTGGAATTTGGGAAACAAAATTACTTGTAGTAGGTATGCCTTGTAGTTGATCATTTTGTCCATCATTGCTTCTTTTTGAAATTATTTTATGTTAGCTCTTGGATCTAGGTGGAATCAAAGTAAACTCTAGGGGGGAGACGAATCTTGCAGAATGTGGAGGATTTCCCATTATTTGACTTCAGTACTATTTGGTATCTTTTAGAACATATGTTACCTATTTGTTAGGGAAACCCTAGCATGTGCATTAGGTTCAAACACAGTATGGGTCTTGTTTTGAATAACTTGCAGATTTGTCTAGAGTCTTGCAAAATAGACCTAGATTTAGTGGAGTCATTCACTGCAGAGTGAAGTTGGGTCAATCTAGGTCTATTTTGCAAGTTCTGCACATAACTTGGGACAAACCATAGTTACACCACCTTGGGGGATTTGGGGGATGTCGAGACAGGTGGACAAGTCTCCGATCAGGGGGGACATAGGGGCCTCAATTTGAGGGTGGTGGGAGGATGACAACGAGGGACAAGAGGGGGAGGGGGAGGTGTATATACTATATACTCTATACATGTGGTACTTAAAACTCTAGTTATGAAAAGATGTATAACAATATAAGACATAAAGATGTAAAATTAAAAAAATTCTCTCTAAAGTTTGAATACTTGAACATTGCATTGTGATTGAACATTGAACATGAAAGTGAAACATTGAACATTGAATATGTGGTACTTAAAATGCTAGGTTTGAAAAGATGTATAACAATATAAGACATAAAGATGTACAGTTAAAAAAATCAACTTTCTAAAATTTGAATACTTGAACATTGCATTGTGATTGAGCATTGAACAATAAATACTAAAAAATTTAATATTTGAATCAACAATAATAATAGTCAAAGAAATCAAAATTTCAAAAATATGTGTATCTCATCAATCATCATAATGATGATTATTTTAGCAACATAATATTAGTATGATATTCAATGTTCATATAACAAAAAAAGTACAAACTGCATAATCAAAATGCCAAGGCTCAAAATGTAGTGAAGGGGGCCTGTAATCATCTCTTAAGAGACGTCTAGTTGTCCCTTGGAGGGGTCGAGGGACGTGTTTACGTCCCCTTGTTCACTCAAGGGATACCAAGATATCCCCTTGTCTCAGTGGAAATGGTGGTAGATGGGTGGCACCACTGGGGATGCTAGAACGACATCCCCCCATCCTAGGTGTGTCCTCGCCTCAAAGATGTGGTTTTTTTTGGGGGACGTGTCCTTGTACATTGGGGCAAACCTATTTCAGAAAGGCTTTCAAAATTTTCAATGGATGATTAACTTCACCTAGTGTAGACTGAATAGTATCCTATACAACCAAGTTGATAATTTGTTTCTTGACCATTTAAGCACTCCTATGATCATTTGGACAAGTACATAAGCCATATTGCAACTATCTTGTTTCCTCATTCTTTATGCAATTGTTGTCACATTCAATGTGCAATAATGGCAGGGATGGAGAAGTAGAGTTTGGCATCCAATCTATCAATTAGCAAAGTACATTTTAATCCTATAGTATATATAGGGTTATGAGTAGTTGGATTTTGGTTACTTGTAAGTATCATTATTATATCGTTATTGCTATCTAGTTTTTTAGGTGAGCTTAGGTCCTATATAGTCCTATGTAAGTCGACCTGGGAAGTGGGATATATATAAGAGGTGGTGAATCTTATTTCATCATTAGATTTTGAATTATGTTCTCACTGGAGTCATTTGGAGATTTTCCCCTTCAAAACGACTCACTAATCATAACTATTATAGAGTATTTTCAAATTATTTCATATTATTTTCATCTTTTGTGCAAGTTATTTTACAAGTGGTATTAGAGCATGATCTTGGCATTGTGAAGGCAAGTCGGTTTTTCAAATTCGGTGGTAATCTTGGGAATTGTATACCTTCAAAAACATGACAAACTTTATTCTCGAAGCATATTCAGCTCGAAATTTAGAAGCATGAGAGCATAAATAATTGACTTATTGCAAAATTAGGGTTTTTAATAATTTGGGTCTCAAAGCTGTAATTTTGCTTCTTGCTTGGTGGTTTTTCTAGGTAAGAGTTATTTGGCACTTGTAAAAGTTTTTGACTTTTTAGATTTCATTTTTTGTTTTATTGTAAAACTATTTTTTGTCCTTTATGATGAGACCTTCAACAAGAGGCAAAAAGAATGATTACACTCGCGAATTTCTGAGGCAAAT
This sequence comes from Cupressus sempervirens, assembly GCA_028749045.1. Lineage (NCBI taxonomy): Eukaryota > Viridiplantae > Streptophyta > Pinopsida > Cupressales > Cupressaceae > Cupressus > Cupressus sempervirens. The sequence continues at coordinate 186,997,517 of CM053791.1, read as the reverse complement.
ATTATGTAGAAATTGAAGATAGTATCACAAATGAGTAATAAAGTCCAAGATGAAAGCTCAATTATAAATTTAGAAAGGATATTATTGGAGAAATCTCATCAATGAAGAGGGAGATGAATGAGAGAATTTCATTAGTTTCAAGGAAGTTGGACATGCTTAAAGGAAGTTTATTTAAGGGTGAAGTTTCATCCAAAAAGGTGGAAAATAAAGCTTTTATTGAACATGAATTTTGGAGGGCTGGTTCATATTACGAGGACACCCTCTTTAATTGTCATATGCCTATGCATTTCATAACCATGTTGGATATGAGGAAGTTTGATGGTGTGGATCCAACCAATTGGCTTTGCTAGATTGAGTAGCTCTTTGATCTTCATCATGTCCCAAGTCCTTAAAAGGTAGTTATGGCATCCTTATACTTGGATCTAGACCAACTTATTGGTATCGTTGGTTATGTGATTTTTCAAGAGAAACTTGCTACCCATTGTGGAGATAATTTTATGGGTAATTGCTTTTGTTAACTCACTGTTGTAAAGCAAATAAGTATAGTCAAGGATGATGCTCATTAATTTCAAGCCCTTAGTTTAAAAGTAGAGAATGTTCTAGAGAAAAAAGTGAAGGGATTATTTCGAGATGGTGTATAAGGCCACATAAAATATGAGGTACATTTTTACAACCACAATTTGGGTCACATGCAATGGTTTTTGCAAGACAACTTGTGAAGTTTTTGACTAGTAGATGACAAGAGACCGTAAACATAAAAGACAAGAGCTCTTCTCTATTCACTACCTCAATTCACTAGGTTGTCTGCATATTGAATTGAGGAGAAGATAGCAAAATGGCTATGTTTTGATTGTGTTGGAAAATATAGCTGAGAACATGAATGCATTGAAAATAAATTGTTCTATTTTGAAGGTTTGAACTAAAAGTAGGATGAAGAACCACTATTAGATGGTGCCAAGGAATCAATTGAGGAATCACATGGTCCGCACGTGATCATTTATTGTCACGCACTCATGGGTTTAAGTGCTTCACAAACTCTCAAGGTAAATGGTTCATTAACAAAGAAATGAGTAACATTATCGATTGACTTGGGTCTATTCATAATTTCATCAACAAAAAATTTGCTACTTGTCCAAGTTGTTTTATATACCTAGCTCTTTTGGTGGTACTATTATTTCTTTTGGAAATTGCTAGGATATTAAATCTAGGGTGCCCAATGTATGCCAATGTCCATGGGTGCATTAGATATTGTATTGATAGTACAATGGCTTAGGAATAATTGATTTGAAGTCTCAAGAATGATTCATGAAATTTTAATCACAAGGGAGGACAATGGAGCTAAGAGAGTTGTGTGCAAACTTCCCGCAAATGGTAAACTCTCATCAAATTCAATAGTTGCATAAAAAAGCAGCTGAGGATTTGTGGCCTAATTATTTTGTTTGGAAGCCTATTGATCATAATTGTAAGGTCTTCCTCCTAAGAGGGATCATGATCATGTCATACAACTAGTGTTGGGAAGCCAACCACCCCGTATTGGGCCTCATAGCTACCCCATATTTAAAAACATGAGATTGTAAAGATTGCTCAAGAGATGCTAGAAGCATGAAATATCAGGCATTGCTAGAGTGCTTACTCCTCACTAATGATAATGGTGCACAAGAAAAATGAAACATGACACATGTGCCCAAACTATTAAGTGCCCAACATGTACACCATCAAAGATAGGTTTCTTATTCTAATCATTGATGATTTATTAGATGCATCGAATGGAGCTATATGCTTTTCATACACTTAGATCCGATTGTCACCTATTTAAATTAAGGAATGAGATATTAGGAGTAAGGGTCATTATGAGGTAGTGATGCCTTTTGGTCTTACTAATATGTACTATCCACATTTTTGTCTTATTAATGCACTATCTACATTTTTTTCGTAACACCATATTGACATATGATTAATATAAATATCCTCAAAAAAATTTTATTCTAAATATAAATATATGTATTCAATTAATTTACCCTTATTTGTCAATGTTTTGAATGAATGATATTACCCAATTACAATATTGAATGTATTACTAACAATATCATCTAAATAATCATAACCGTGATTAATAAATGAATATCAATATAAATAAATCTAGACATCAATCATATTAAATTAATAACATGAAGTTGATCACTAATTTTAAAATACTAAACACCACTTACTATTAATTAGTATTATTAAAGGTAGCGGTAACTACAAAAGGTCACACCCCCTTGTTAATATGCCACAACCACATATTAAAATGGGGACATTGTATAATGCAGGAGAAAAATAGGAGACATTGAAAAAGAAAGGATAAATAAATCTCCTTACGAAACCACTAAGGGGAGGATATATAATAAGACCAAAAGGAGCTCATCTTAGTTAGCAAAAGAGACTTTGGACATGAATTTAGAAAGGACATCAAATCATTTGAAAATAAAATAAAGGCTTCCATAATAAGTGAAGAAGGTTAAAATAGGTAAGATACCAATGCAACTTCTTTGAAGGTATTAAAGTGAAAAATATTAAGGTGCTACATGAGTGGGCTTACGAGGCAAGACAAGGTATGCACAAATTTCATGACTAAACTAAATAAAATTATGATAAAATAAAATTATGTTATTCAATATAAAGGTGAAGATAAGGTAGGAATGTATTTCTATAGAAAATTATGTTGTTTCCTTTTAATATAAAGTGAAGAATTATGTTTCTTTATAAATGGAAGAGTGTTATATATATATGATATACTTGGAAAACTCATGTTAATGATATTTAATAATTGTTTAAATTTGACATCTTATTCATTATCTGAATTTAAAGAAATAATGGATGAATATCCCATAGTGCCAATGTAGGGGTTGCGCTCATCTCTAAACAAATGGCTACGTGCCAATGTAGGGTTTGGGATCGTATATGAATGGCTAAGATGGATAAATGGAACCGCAGTGCGAGTGCAGAAGGTTAGTACAACCTTGTATGAATAGCTATTGTGCCAGTGCAAAAGAGTAGTACAACCCCATATGAATGGTTAGATGAGAATTATATAATGGCTGGAATATTCAGTTGATGTCAACATATACATGTGTTAAGGGCCTTGGACAAAGGTTACCTCTTCGAGGACGAACCTTAGAGGGAACTCCTGAGAAGACAAAGAAGTAACCGAGGATGGTTCTAGAATCAATGTTATAATATTTAGGACCCTAAGATCCTTAGGAGGGTCAGTGATCCCAATCTGGAGATGTCTTTAGGGTTTGGGGTTAAGATAGAGGATAGAATAGGATATTTGGACTTGTTTATTTATGACATTTATTTTGTAGGTAATATTTGTCCTAGGTTAACCCTAATAGTGGGCACATACAATTTCAAAGCTTGAATTCCATCTTTAAGAAATTTTGAGGAAGTTTACATTAGTGTGCTTTGATAATATATTAATTTATAGCATCATGGGAGTAATATTCACATCATGTTGATATAACACTACAAGTTCTATAAGTTCACTAACTTTATGCTAAGCTTTCCAAGTGGGCTTTTGGTCTTAGAGGTTGGGTTAAGGTTCCCATGACTTCACCCATTCAACTCTTAATTTCCTCAAACAACTAACTTACCTTTTGGGTTGGGGTCCTAATTAGCCATATCTCTCTCCTTTAGGAAGCTACAAATTCTGCTTGCCAAAATCTTGTCAAGCCCTTGACAATCCTCTTCAGAGCCTCCAAGAGGCCACATGGGGTTCTTTCCATTTTAATACTTAAACTTTATTCAAAAGTAGAGAGGATTTGTAATCTTCCACATCAAGCCAAAATAAATCCTCAGCCTTTGTTCCAAATTCAAAAAACCTTTGCTTAATTAATTTAGCACCTTTCCTGAGAGTGCTCTAAAAATCATAGATCCTTTTCCTAGAAGTCCATTATGAGGGTAAACTCGACTTTTAAAAGTTGTTTATTGTCCCATAGGAATTGTCAAGGTAGGGCCTCAAACTCATGAATGAAGCTAGGAGGAGTTGCTTGCACACATCTGTATAAAAGGAGAGTTTGGATCATTTACTTAGAAGAGTCATCCTTTTAGTACAATAGAGCCAGCTCTAGGTCCAATAAGAAACTTTCATGTGAAACTAATCTAAAGCATTCTTGCCTTCTACTAGGCAAAGAGCGTATAATAATGTGAATACCAAGATACACAAAGGGAAGAACACCATCTGAATTCTAAGAATCCTAATAATTGTGATGTGGATAGGTCGAGTATCAAAGAAGAAAATGGAGAATTTGCATTCATTGATCCTTTTACTTGTGGCTGTAAAATAAATATCCAATGCCTTTCTTAGATTGCGGTCTCATCAACTTGCACAAGAGTAAGACCCATCAAAGAAGTAGCATTCACAAACTATAAATGCGAGTAGGGAGGAATGTATAAGCTGAATTCTAATCAGCCCTTGCCTCACATGTTACTTTAGGAATTCACCCAAGCCTCGGACCATTAAGATGAAAAACAAGGAGAGAGAGGATTCCCTCAATGAAGTCTCCAAGAAGCTCCAAAGAACTCAAAAGGCTCATTGTTTATGAGAATAGAGAAAGAGTGGGTGGTGAGACAACTCATGGCCATGTCAAGCTTGATAACCATAGCTTTCTCTTTGGAAGTTGCCATGGAATGATAGCCTTTGTAGCAACTACAACTGCATCGAGCGATTGCCTACGAGCTATGAAATTTCCCTTGCTTCTTTGAGATTAGAGAGTTGAGCCACAACTTAAGTCTCTCTGCAATCAAGTTAGTAATAACTTTGTACACAACGTCGCAGAGGGCTATAGGTCTAAACAGATAGGATGAGTTTGCTTCTCTTTTTGGAATAAAAGCAAGAATCAATGGCTTCCAATATTTGTTGATTTCTTTGAGGCTGCAGAATCACCTGTAGTAGCGGATATTCTCCCTAGAAATCATCCGGACAAAAGAAAGTCAATGCCCTTCAAAGGACTTGAGAGAATTAACGAGATTCACTTGCCTATTCTCCTCAACAGAATAATGAAAGCAATCTATGTTTATTCTCCCTGTAACTAGTCAATGCAAAACTCTCTTCCAGAAGATTTTCTTCACAAAGCTCTCATTCTTCCAAAAAAATTACAGCTTCTTTTAATTGGAAGGAATCTTTAGTTAGGCCATGATCTGGAATGTGACGAATGATGTGACCCATGCGAGATTGAGTTGCCACTTTAGTCTTTGAGCCATTGCCAAATCATTTTCTATTGCATCTTTTCAGCATATACAAAACAAATTGAAGTCTCCGGGTAAACCAGAACATAGTTGCAAACGTCGACTTCCCCAGGATCACTTATCTGATATGAATTCTCAAACATAGGAGTCACAGAGCCACGTGTTGGGATTTAAGGGAAATATTTTTAGATGTTCTAAAGAATGTAGCTGAAAGTTTGATACGCCAATGATATGAACCTTTCCAGTTAAGGATCTCTGAGCTGGTTATCCAACAATGTCCATCCCAGTAATTAGATAACAGGTACATGTCTAGCCTCTCAGAGATAGCATCAGCAGACCACCTTCTATTATTCCAGGAGAATATACCTTTAGATTGTTTAATATCCACCAAATTCAAAAAGGTCTATATTATAGCGCAAGAGCCTAGAAGACTTGTTTTCAATGAAGCTTTAATTTTCAATATGATTTCCTAAGAGATCAGTTGGAGCGTACAGGTTGGCAAGGATATTAACTACACCTCATTGAATATTTATTAGGAATCCACTACAATGGAACAACTTTGTGTGTACTAGAGACAAGCCACACCAACTGGATTGCCTTAAGCTGCAATGCATTAACATTGACCTTGAACCCAAATCTTGGAAGCCAAGCTCAATGTTGTTTCCACAGACATCTTAGTCTCAAATGAAGATGATATCAAGAGAATGAATTCAGATCAAATTGTGAACAACCTTTTGTAAGGATGCTTTTCTTACCCCCTACATTCCATGAGAGAACTGTCATTTTTGAGATGGGGAGAAATGGGAACTAGTGGTTCTTATAGCCGAGGCTCAACCAATTTCTCACCAAGTCACTAATTAATTTCTCTTTTTCTTGATATTTCTTTCTACCCACATTAGGAGCCTTTTCAAGTTGATCCTTCTTGAGTATTGTTTTTGTAACCCCAATGCAAATGAGGTTTCACTACCTTTACTAACATCCTGAAGACTCCTCCTTTGGATTTACCAATGAAATGGCCAAATCCGGAGATTCTTTCACCTCTTCACCTCCCCTTGCCCCACATCACCTGGAAGGTTGAAACCCTCCATTTCAAGAAGCACTTTGCCAATAGCTGCATTGTTCACTTTGACATTAAAATTGACATGCATGCTTGGAGAGGAAGAACCTCTTAACACCACATCTGTGAAAGGGCCCTCCTCTCAATAAAGAGCTTTCATGCAAAGCCATGAGAAACCCTCTAAGAAAATTTTTTAACTACTGGGGCAAAGATCACTGCACAACCTCCCCACACCGCAGGAAAAAAGTTCAGAGAACTCCTAGACCCAACAGCCTCAACCCCACAACTAGTACCAATGCAAAAAATACTCCTCCCTTGTTACAACACAAAAACACATCCCCCAAAAACTAAAAACACTGTCAAAGGCCACCAGCGACAATCCTGCACTCCTTACAACAGCGAAAACCCCCGATTGCAGGAAGCAGAAGAATCAAAGGAGAATGAGCTAGGGGAAAAAGGCCTTAGCCGTGGGTGCCTGATCACCTTTCTCTGCCTCCCATTACAGAGCTCATTTAAATAAATAATTTAATTCATCTGCATTTTGGAAAATCATTTTCTGTCTTTATCAATAAGTGGGGTACATTTTAAATATAGAAGGTGTTGAATATTAATTTAAATTAATTATCTTTATAATGTTCTTTTCATAGTGTTGAAATATTTATATGTATGCCTCACCTCAAAAATTAACCCTTATGCTTATGCTCTGCCTTTGGCTATGGTCTACCATAACACAAGTAGTCATCTTAAATTTGATGTTTTTTTTTAGTGTACAAGGAGCAGGGAATATAGTGATGTTTCAAATCTGTGGGGGTAAACACAATTGCAAGTCATGTAATGGAGCTTTTTTGAAGAAAATGGGATGTTGATATGGTGGATTGGCACACATTGAATGGTGAAATAGGCTTCATCATCTTTTTAAAAATTTAAATACTGAACAATGAATATCTTTTTTTGATGGAGGTCCTGCATGAAATATTTGTTGCTACCTGATACGGGAGCATGAGCATTATGGCTGGACCTTTTCGGCTAAGAGCCAAGGACTAAGGGGCAGGATCCCAGCCTCTTCCCTTTTCAATGTCAGAGCCACACACTCAGCGAGACTTGATCCCTGGTGTAATCCTTAAGAATCTTTCAACTTCACCAGTAGACCAAGGGCCCATTGACAAACTATGAATATTTTTAATTTTTTCATGACATTTAAGTTTGACAGTGTGGTATTGGAGTAGTATATTGTATTATTATGGTAATTTGTTTATTATATGCATGCTATGTCGTATCCTGAACGTAATTTCTATTCTAAGCTACAAATGTGTATATTTACTTATGTTTTCAATTTTTTTGTATGGATGAGTGGGAGTTGAACACAAAACAATTGATTTTGTTATGATGCTTGTTTTTTATGTTATCTTAGTTGTAACAATGGATATAAACCAGCTTCATTATATCCTTGTTATTTGATTCTCTTCCCTCTCAGTAGTTAAACAGTTCTGTGCTTGATCTAACAGAAAGAATGTTTGCTCATGTAACAAACATCTTTAGATATAGATGCACAAAAGAGCTGCTGTGTCATACATTATTCTATTCTTTGAAGGGAATGTCTAGCATTACATTTAGAAGCCTGAGCAAGCACAAGATCCCTTCATTCTTAGCATGATGCCTTAGAAACCATCACATTGCATGATTTTCAAATAATCAAATTCTCCCCTTCAAATTAATTCACTAGGAGTTGCACCTGGGTTCACACATGCCCTGAATGAACTTGGGTTGCATCATCCACACTGTTGAACCACAACACCAGACAATGCTTTCCCCACTTGTCTTTTTCAGTATATAATTATTCTGTGTGTGAGCATCCAAATGGCTCAGCTTCTTATGTACTGTAAATAATTTGTTTGGTTGGCAGATAGATTGTGTTGTACAAGTGCTCCCACAAAATTATGATTCAACAGATGGAACTCAAAATGACTTTAAGTATCAAGTTTTTTTTAATCAATAATGAATAATCTAGAACTTAAGGGCAACACAGCACCAAATCTAATCTTCACAGCTACGTCTGAAAATCTCTGATTTTTTCTAAAGGTTGTTCATGGCGATTATGTTTGGGAATTCGGATGTGCTTCATCGTTTTTTCTCTATTATTTGTAGAATAGTTAGACTGTTAATTCATTTTCTTCTTAAAGTGGTGGTAATATGTTCTGGTTTCTTACACATTGTGCATAATTCCAGTATGAAACGGGATTATGCAAAAACCTTCTTCAGGAATATGCTCAAAAAATGAGCTTGCCTGTTCCTTCATATAAATATTCAAAGGAGGGAACGGGTCATGATTTTAGTTATACATCCACTGTAGAGATTGCAGGCATTTGCTATCAGGGAGGCCCTGCAAAAAGTAAGAAGGCTGCAGAAATTAAGGCTGCTCGAACTGCACTAACTGCAATCCAAGCACAGCAAGGTAAAGAGGTTTTGGTTGAGTCACTTTCACATTTCATTTAAAACTTGCCAGATTATTTATTACATAGCGACACTTATTATGTGGAAAATTTCATTGTAATCATTATGGGCAGGGTTCCAAGGAAATCTTGCAAGTCACACAACCACCCATGTGGATGTGTTTGATAGATCATGGAGTTCTCAGCCTGAGTTTCATGCTGGCATGAAGAGAGAAAGAGCAGCTGAGCAACCATCTACATCTGGAAGATGCAAGGGAAAGAACAAAAAATACAAGGCATCAAGATGGAAAAAGGAAGTTATTCAAGACCCCACCAATGAAGTAAAAATATTGGGTGAGAATTCCACAAATGGGACAGAGAATGGGCAGGAGACAGCATCTGCACAAAATACAACTGTAATAAACATTGATGACCAGCACAAGAATCCAGAGGAAGAGATGTCCATGGACGAGGGAGCGGACACAAAACAAGAACATGGACTTTGCTCAACAGATGGTCAGGAGCAGTTGCTGGCTGAGGTTTCTGCATTGGTGGATGCTAATCCAGCAAATGAAGTTGCCGTTGATTCACCAGAAAATCAAGTTGCCGTTGATCCTCAGGGGAAAACTAAAGAAATTAATCAAGAGGAAAATGTGATAGAATGTGGTGATATGGTAGTTAATTCTCAAGGAAATTATGAAAATGATAAGCAGAAGAAAAATGAGAGTCAAGGTGGGGATATGGTAGCTGTTCCTCAAGGGGTCGATGAGCAAGGAAAGCAGGTGACAGTTGAAGATACAAATAAGTGTTCAGTGGAGAAAGGGGAGAACAATCAAGGGACTACCCAACTAGTGTTAATGGATCCACTTCGAATGGCGAAAGAGACTACCCAACAAGAGCTACTGGATCCACTAATGTATCATGAGAACTGTAACTAAAAGGCTAATGAGCAGATTAAGGGACCTCCAGAGAAATAGTTGAGAAGATCACAAAAGACAAGATTAATTTGGTTCAAGAAGAGGCATAACCTCGTCTAGTGATTTGATCTATGGGCACTCTGATTTTCCAAATTAGGACATATCATATGTTTGACCACTTCTTTTTTGTTGGCATTCTCTATAAAATTTGAGTAATAATTTCCAATTTCCAGCCTAAATTCTGAAGATCATTAATGCTGATGATTATTTGTTGAAGGATTGCTATGAAAGCATAATTGCCTAAAAGAATTTGATATCTTATATGCAAGGCTGTTTGGTATGCATCTTATCTGAATCTATGTGATCACATGCTTGATATGGTTAGGAAGTTGTGCGCAGTTTTTGGCTCTGTCATTTCTGGTTCTAGCATTTATCGTGTATGTTTCTTTCTGATATGGTTTTATGTACTCGATGACTTAGGAGGGCTCATCACCATATAATGTGTGTCTTGTGTCTTATGTTGAGAATATAAGCTTCTTTTAAGATGAAGGCACCAATGATGTTTGGCTGAATGTCATAGCCTCCTCTATCTCTTTATTTGCAGTCTTTTTTCTATTTAAGTTTGCAAGAGTGGCCAAAAGAAATGTGTTTGGATTGAAAATAATACTTGTTGGATGAAACCTCTGAGTAATGGACAATCTTAAAATATGATGTAGATAAGATGTATTGAAAAGACAATTGACTATTATTTTCAGAGGCTTGCATAGTGATATTGGTGGCCTATTATTTTAGCTAGAGATCTGTGCACAGAAGAGTATCCAAAATGGAAATTGTGACAGTGAGTTACGGATTGACAGGGACAGAAAATTAATTATTACCTGCTGCATTTGTCTAATATAATATAAATTAAAAACCGATTTATTACTGGCCTTGCATTATTGACAATAAGTTCTTTAAATGTATGATGCAAAAAACACTGGCACAATTGAATCTAGAAACATTTAAAGATTATCTATGGATTGTGGAAATTTACTCTCTCTCAATGAGTTCTTTACTTGTATCTGCTTTTGAAGTGCCTGGTGCATGTGTACTGGGTTGTCTTTGTTTTCATGCTCTCTATGGGGCCTATTCAAAGGTGGTTAAGCTTTTAATGTTAGGCACATGAATTCATAAAAGATCTATGCTTCTTCTTTTTAAATGTATGCTATGTGGCTAATCTCCTTTTTAGGTTAAAATATTTATGGATTTACGATGCTAATGTGTTATTGTGTAATAAACTTTACTAATTCTGACCAATGAGTTCTGATCTGGAATTGATGTATTTGTCAAACAGTTATCATGGAATCTCAATCCCTCTAGTAGATATACATACTGTAAAAACTAAACCACTGCTTATCGATTCAAATGCTATGAGCTGATAAATTAACCAATAATATTCCGAGAGTCCACCAAGTAGGAGCGGACGGAACCTAGAATTTAATATTCATATCAAAATTTATGGCAGTAAGGCGTTAATCCTCAAACTGTACTCAGAAGTTTAAACAACAGTATTACAGTATTGGCAACTTTTAAAAAAAAATTTAGAGAGACAAATAAGAATGATAGACCTGTAATGTTGGAGAAAATGGTGGTGAGTCTTGTGACTGTGTTAACCTCCAACCCATCACCAATTCCAGTATTCCAACAATCTGCTTTCTGTTAGGCCTTCTAATACCGTCCTGGCTGATGGAGGAAGTCGTCTCAACCCGTTGAGGGCAGATATACCATTGCCGTGGTCAACTGCATATGTCATGGGGACCCTAGAAACATCCTTCTGCATTCAGCTCCAGCCGCAAACCTTGCATTATGCCCAACCATGTAACTACTACTCTGCAATCCTTACACTCCCGTGGTTCTCTATCAGTCTTGACCTCTAATCATTCTGGAACCCATGTTCTTACTGATAAGACGGTGCTTTACAAGGTATAGAGTGGAGACTTGGTACCTCTTCCTTCGACCACAAATTAGTTTCCCTTAAAACTGTTAACATCAACCACAGACCATACTCTCGTTGAATGTGTTCAACCGCTATGTTCCTGTGATAAGAAATCTGTTCCCATCTAGAAACGTAGTTCTGCTATTAACCAAAAATCCCTGCCTGAACTGTATGGCAATCCCAATATGAGGGGTTGGGGTGACGTCCAACTTCCTCAAGAAAATAAACTTGAGGGGTTTCAGCCTCAGAGTTTTGCTAGTCACATTAAAGCAACCAAGAATGTCAATATATTGAGTTCATAAATTCTTCTATGCAAATCCCAAGACAGAGTCTCTTACTTATAACCTCGAAAAGAGAAAATTCTTGGAATAAGAGATGTGGGATTAAACTCCAATTTCGTCCTGTAGTCACTTAAGTCACCTTACATAGTAAATGACTTTTAAAACATAGAGTAACTTTATTAAAGCACTTTCAATATATTAAGTGACAACTTAAAGATAAATTTACCTTGTGACTGGCAAACATCCCGACTGGTGATGCCGTTAATCTATCCGGATTTGGAGATAGATTAACCTAGCGCCATTGAATTAGTGCGGGAGAGGGAACATGACATATTGTATGGATAAACCCAAAACTAGCCCAAGCTCAATATATTTGCTCAAACTATGAACCTTAAAGTGAACCAGCCAGTTGGCTGAGTTTGTTCGAGTGTGAGGCATACTCATCCATTCTAGTGTGTACAGACTTATCTGAAAACCCTAGCTGGACAAAGGAAATGAGGATTATGATAGTATAAGTTGATATAAGCTTCTCTTTGTAGAAAGACAACTGAAATGTTAAAGAATCTGTAATGCGAGCCTGGATGGGCAATATGCAGACTTCTAAATCATATTAAAAGAGATATATTAGCTTCTCATCAAGTGTCCAAATTGAAGCCTGATGTAGATGCCATGAATTAAACCATTTAGTGGAATCCGAAAAAGTAGGAATTGAGTTAACTTTTATTAATTTGGATTAAGTTTGGCTAGATTTTGTGTTACTTCTTGGATTAGGACTGTTGCCACCATACTTGACTGGGTAAGTTCTTGTTAGGAGATTAGACTTACTGAAATACAATAGCTATCTAGTATGTAATAATAACTAATTGTTTTAATCTAAATAAAGATAAAAGGAAATAAACTGTAATAATATTTATTGAACAGAGGACATTGGGATTCTAAAGTAGTAGAAGCAACAATGATAAGGATTTTTAAAATGGCTATAACCAAAGCTAATAAATCTGAAAGTTCGACCAGAATTTGACCTACTATTATGGGGGATTCTGTGCCATAGATTCAGTGGACTTGTTAGGCAGTGGCTATGCAGCTATGGCAAATAGAAAGCATACCAAGGGATATTTGTTACACTTAGCTTTTATTTTTAAGTGTCTCTTGTTATACTGTATTTTTCATGGCTGCATAGCCACTACCGACTTGTTACACTTGATAATAAATAACATGGTAGTGCAAAACGGAAACCCCTCAAAAGTTAAATAAAGTTGTCATTTATTGGTTTTATGCTTGAGCTATAAATGTTCTGAAGAGTGGGTTAACTTTGATACAGTCGCTAGCTAATTTAAAATGAATTTAAATAAAAATTTCTGTATAAAGGAAACTGTACGTGCTTTTATATCTAAGCTATGGGGAAATGGTAAAAGGTACAAAACTTGTTTTATGAGTGGAAAGCTGCTTACAAGGATAGATGTCGATTGGGTCAAGACCCAAAACAAGTACAATTTGTCAGTAAATCTTTACAAGGAGCTAGTAATTTTGTTAGTCGACTGATGCCTTCTACAACAAATTCCGAGACTAAGACTCATCTCTTATCTTAAATAGAAAATGGGTTTCCTCTTTGAGGAGTCTTTCAACGACTCTGTTTATATCCAAAAATTCTTACCATCCAATGCTTGATAGTTTCTGGTTAGGGCCTGATTACCACAAACCAATAGATTAACATATTTGCCATTTGCAACTTGTGTGTGGTTGGCGGCTGAACTGAATTGGGTCATGAAAAGATACTAAATTTTTAGCAACAAAGTCTGCATGTTCAAAAAGAGGTTTGCATAACTTGGAAATGTAAGAAGAGTATAACAGTTTAAGAGACAAATACAGTTGAAGCCGGTTATTGATAAATGTAGCATAAAATAGAGAATAGTTTTGTCCAGGAGAACTCCCAGAATCATCAGGTTGGCAATTGTCAAAGTGTCATAAGAGTTTTGCCTTGATATATGTGGAAGTTTTGCCCAAATTAGTGAGGAAAGAAAGATTAACACATACAAATAGCATCTCTTCATGCAGACCTTTCTTAATTGAGTTTCTTAATAGACACTGGAGGGTTTATTGTAAAGCATTCCCTCTGCTTTCTTCTTTTCTTTCATGCCAAGATTGACAGGGTCTTGGTTAAGAGTGCTATATGGTGTTGAAAGCATTAGAAAATATGCAACAAGTTGAAAAGCAACTGAAGTCAAGGATGTTGATTATGTCCTTGACGATGCTGTAATCCACTGCATTTTTTTGCCTCGTCTTCAATGAGTATTAAAGAAAATGATGGCTATAGCATGGGTGATCTCTCCAATATCATGAAGCGACATTGCCCCACTCAGTTTCAAAGACGAGATGGAAATGTACAAATCTGTGCTCTTTCTTCATTGTAAGGGTTGATCGTTTGTAGGTTACCACATAACCAAATGGTAATAAGTGTTATAGGGTTTCGTCTGTGATTATTTCATTTACCTTTAGAGCAAAGCATTCTAAAACTCGCAAAAAGGCTGCTATTGTAGCTAATAGTTATAATTTCACCTCACCTTGGTCAAGCTTTGGGATTTTGAGAAATTTGTTGGGTAGAGAAATGTGATGGGCCTTTCTTGTGATATATCTTTCATTACATATGTTGATGTTAGGACAGCACATTTGATTGAATGAATGTTTTTTAATGATGTCCACAAGACCAGAGCAGTCTAAGGGACCGAAAAACAACTGCACTAGATAATTTTTGAATTTCTTTTTATTTCTAATCTTTTGATATGTATCTTAACCAAAAAATCAGCAGTTTGCTTTATCTTATCCCCTTCAAATAAGTTATGCATGTTGCCCACCTTCAAGATGACATCATAGAGAGATCAGATGTTGTCGTATGTTTCGCATTCTGAGAGAAAATGTCATTCCTTTTCAACCACTCTAGACCTGCAAAATATGCAAATACTGTGCTCCCAAGTCTCTTTGGCCTCTTCCATCTGTTGTTTATAATGGTCTTTTTCTTGGTATAGCTGAATATTTGCAAGCTTGAAAATGGATTATTTAGTGCATGTAGTCATTGTATTTCATGCCTCTATTATCAACTTCTTGTTTGCAGCTATTAATGGTTGAAAATCATGTTGTGACTAAGGCGCCAGACTTGAAGACTTTGACCTCCCATGTACATTAAAAGTGCAAAAACTACTGCCATTAATCAAAGGAGGTATGTAGGACTAATGGATCTTGTTAATGTTTTAATGATGCAAACTGGAGATGGATATCAAGTAAATCAAAGTCGTTGAATAGTTTGCGAACCATTTTCAACATGCTTGTACTTCACAAATGTTTATGAACTCTTAAACGAAATCATCTCAAATAATTCCACCACTTCAAGTGTTAGTACTTGCATGTGTAAAGTATAATGCCAGCCAAAAAAAGGTCAATTTAGCTAGATAATCTTGACTTGGTGACACTGACAAATATAGGGATCAAGAGTATATATGGGGGTAGCTATCATTTTTTCTATCGATTATTATTAGTCTCTGCCTTATAAGGCAGGGAACTAATGTGGACACTCTTCAATTTATTTTTTTATCTATTCGATGTCATATTCCAAAGTTTGGAAAAGCTATATTTAAAAAATAATTAATGAATAGAAATTTCTAATTTTGGATTGGTTGAACAGGATTTTGTTGGCATTTAAAGTTTTTTTCAGAATTAAAAATTGAAAGAAATTGTAAAAGGACATGCAGATGAGATAAAACCACATTAATTGCTAGGAGATAAATATGAATTTAATATGCGTTAGATAAGGTCCAGCAAAAATCAATGGTAAAAGATGGATGGAGTAAAGCAAGGGTTTTTGGAGAGGTGAGAAAGAAGGAAGGCCCTGATGCATTGCAGAGGAGTTTGAAAGAATTGGGTGAAAGTTGTTTGTTGTTCCGTGTTTACTCAGTCATGGGTTCATTTTACCGTAATCCCCTAAGAAATTTTTCATTGTCATTCCCTGTATATTTTTTTCATTTGTTTTTGCCTACATTCAGAATCCTTTGTCATTTTCAACGACAGGATTACCCCATCCTCTCTAGCTTCTATTGTTTTTACCCACCCCATGACAAAGGGTATTTGACTAACAACACAAAACTCTGCCTCAGAGCACCCTGAGCAGCAACTGTTTCTAATGCAACTGGAAATGTCATAACAGTGTCAGGGACTAGGAATCACGAGAACTCCAATATATATCAGAAATGTTAACAATAACACATTATTTAATTTAATTAATGATAATATACAATCCATTATTAAAAAAAATTAACAATCTAAATTATTATTTTTTAACTTTAAGCTATTGTAAAGAGGATAATTTTCTTTCTGATTAATAGGAATAAGTATAAATAAGAATAAGTATAAAATATGTTTAAATTTTTTTTTTTATATTAGTTATTTTTAAAAACATTTATTGTTATTATTGTTATGGTATGATGTGACAACGGTTTTATTTGTTAAATACAATTCAAATAAATTTATCGTTAGTAAGATCTATATCTTTTTATAATTTTTTAATAAAAAATTATGGTTTATAGAATTTGTTTAAAATATAATATATTTTTTAATTTAAATTTGAGGTCTATTTTCTTTTGAAGAATAATACATAACTATACAAAATGTATTTTCAAAATAATTTAATATGTTTTGTGGATTATATTGTGAGAAAAGCATACAATAGTCAATAGACCTTTGATCTATCTTGAAGTTGAATGGCTCAACCTACAAGCCTATAAAAAAAACTCCTTAAAGTAATAATATATCTGTAATAAAATAATTTTAAAGTAATGAAAATATAATTTATTTTATTAAAATGATTATATATTATATTGTACTATATATATACATATCTTTTAGGATTTATCTAAAACAAATAATATATAATATAATTTTATTTAATATTATACAGTGATGTGAATATTAGGATTTAATTGTGTGATTTTGAGTCAAACTCATTGACCCATGTTTCATGAGTAGTGATTCAACATGAATCCATCTCTCATAAGAATAAATGGAACAATTAGCACTCATTGGATCTAGGTGATGCTCACAGGGGTGATGCTCCAATGAGTGCTAAGTGTTCCATTTATTCTCATGAGAGATGGATTCATGTTGAATCACTACTCATGAAACATGGGTCAATGAGTTTGACTCAAAATCACACAATGAAATCCTGATATTCACATCACAATTTGACTTGCTATGGAAATTATCTCCTACTTATTAATATTATATAATTTTATATAGTAAATTAGTAAATATGATTATATGATCTTTAAATCTAAATGTATAATAAGAAATGGCTAATCAAAATAAAATTTAAGGCACTTATATATTTATAAGAAGCAATTCTTAAAAATTTCAAAAAAAAATTGCTTGTCTTATATAAGTAGGATAAAAAATATCTTCAATTGTTAATATAAATTTTAAGTTAATATGTACCTTCTAATTTATGATGCTAGAACAAAATTGTTCCAATGAAGCTAACATGTATGGAAGAAAAGCTCTTAAATTACTTTTTACTTTTGATTTAAAATACAATTTTTTCTTTACTAATTTTACTTTTGGTGCTTCTAGTGGAATGTTTATGTTTGCTTAATTTAGAAAGGAAAAATAATGCTACTACAAACAATGACTTCCAATTATAAACTCAAATTGATAATGAGAGAATAAATTTCCACAATGGATAGATGATCTTTGTATATTTGTGTTGTTGTTTTTTGTATCAACGTCAATGTTCTTGATCACACTCTGTAATCCATCATTAGGAACATTCACTAAAAACATGGAAAACATGTCTAGGGTTGTGCACCTTATGTAACATTTTGAGTTGCATGGAACATTCACTCTTGCAATGGACCACTCAATCATAACAATAACAAAAAAATCCACTAGTGTTAGCTAATAAGTACTTTTGTTTTTGCTTAGCTTTTGTATTTGTAATCATTCATTCATTGATTACTATCAACTCATGTGTAAAAACTGCAGAGTACATAAACGCGAACTCAACTTAAACAAAATTTTGCAAACACTATATAGTAGCAATCAAGGTAACACTAATCACACACCATAATACAATTCACTTAGTAAGAAATTCAGACAACTTCTATTGCCTCATAGTACATAGTTCCAACTTCCTTAACGACTAATTCTAATCATCTCATATATTGCAGGAATAATGAACACACGCAAGAGCAACTTGTACATTTAAGCGTCCACTCTCACTGAAGGCAGGGACTCTAGCTCATCAAGAGCTCTTGTTGATTTTAACTGATTCATAATCTTGTTAAGATCACTTGTAGGAACACCTCTTAAGCCTAATTTGAGATCAAGTGTAGTCACGAGAAGATTTGTGTGAGTGAATATTATGTGTGGTTGAATTGCCCTATGTTTTGTTTGGGATACGATTGATCCTGGTTATGCCTCAAAGGGATTCTATCATATGTCCACACCTAGGCTAAGCAAAGATGATGGCGCTACTTTGACTTTATGTTTATTAACTATTGCATGTAATAATTAAGTTTAATGCATGTATTATATGTTCTTTCACTCAGTAGTATTCATGGACCTCATACCATTTAGGCCCCCTTTGGTTGCTAGAATTAGACAAGAATTGACATTTGTAATTTCTAAAAAAGTCTAATTTGTTGGGTGCACAAAATTGGAATTGGAATTAGAAAAAAATAGAATTTTGGGTCACCACTTCTCCATCTCCCGCCTTCCCTTGGCCGATCACGCTCTCCTCAGCCTTTTGCTTAGCTTTTCCCCCCGCCCTCAGCTTCATCTCCCCCCTGCTTTCCCTTCCCCACCCTCCTATTGTCCCAGCTCGTACCCCTGCCCACTTTTGCTTCCCTAAGAGTGACCATGCTCTCTTCACCTTCAATCTCAAGTGACTTCTTCCCCCCAGTAACTTCTCCAAGATCGACCAAGTTACTGCTATGTTTGACTTATTGACAACTGCGATATGAGAATCTGCTCTCCTTTCCATCCCCCATCGTCCTTTTCGTCACTCCAAGCGGCATAATACATGCCCTATGAACCAATGGTTCAATGATGACTGTAAATCTTATCATCGCCACTTGCATTCGACCTTTGAGACTTGCTTTGCTTATTTCACTAGCCTTCGTCCCACTTACCATTGTTTACTTTGCCCAAGAAACAGTTGTTCATTAATTCCAAATGCTGCTCCTTGTGTGCCACACTTTCTGAGGATCCCAAACTATTCTAGTGCACTTTATTCCCTCGTTCCACCACCCTGCTCTCCTCCCTCGATTTCATCTCCTTCACCGCCCATGCCTCGACTCTATACATCCTGAGCCAATCCCCCCCTTCACCTCACCCTGCCTCCCCATTGCTGCCATCTTTTTACCCCCTCCAACGTTCTTGAGGCCATCAAATACATCAAATGTAGTAGGGTGATCGATGATGAGGGTTTTTAGGTGGAGCTCCTCAAGCTTGGCGCCTTGGTGTTGTGCTCTTTTCTTCCCATGCTCTTTAATAGAGTGGTCTACATTGGCTTCTCGGACTCCTAGTCAAGGCATGTTATCTACCTGATCCACAAGTTTGGGCTGACTTCGTTCCCCGACAAATACAAGACTATCATGATTGGACACACCTTTTCCAAGCTCTACGCCACAACATTGAACACTATTCTTAATAGAGAGCTCAACAAGATAGATTGTAGAGCTAGAGGCCAAGCTAGGTTTTGGGCAGGTTACTAGACTGTGGACCACATCATGACATTACGGGCTATTATTGAGGAGGCTCGGCACCAATCTGCGAAAGTTTAATGTTGTTTCATAGACTTTCATTGGGCTTTTGACATCGTCTCACAGGGGGCCCTTTTCTAGTGGCTCAAAGACATTGGAATTTCAGAGATCTTATTAATGGTTATTATGAGGTTATACAAGAACATTATGGGTAGATTCAGGACCCCTAAGGGTTTCTCAACTCCTATCCAGAGCACTATTGGGGTGAAACAAGGCTGCCCTCTTTCCCCCACACTGTTTGGCATTTATATTGATGAGCTTGAGACCTTCCTTAGAGTCTTCGCTCCCAGGTGATGGTTGCTTATTACACCAAGTTTTGATCTCCATTCTCTTATATGTTGATGATGTGATCCTTTTAGCATTTTCTCCCGAGAGTCTTCAAAGGCTCCTAGATGGCTTGGGCTCCTTCTATGACTTAGGATAGCTGACTGTGAACTTGAGTAAGATTCGAGTTATGGTATTCAACCATCTGAAGAGCTCTAATCTTCACTTCTATTTCCAGGGACAGGAGATTGAGATCACTCTTCTTACACATATCTTGATGTCAAGTTTTTGGGACATTGCTTTAGTATGAGAATGATCATCCAACCCAGAGTTAACAAGGGAGTGTGCTCCCTTGCTATGCTAGAGAGACAATGCTTTAGACACTACTTCTAGGACATAACATCCAAGTTGTCCCTTTTGGACTCCTTGGTTAGATCGAAAATGCTTTATGGTTCAGTGGTTTGGGGGTCATCTCTTCTCAACTCAGATTGGGCCTCTATTGAGTGTGTTCAAACTCTGCTTCTTAGACACATTATCAAATACCATAGATTCATCCCCCATAACATTATTTTGGAAAAATTCAGAGCTCGTCCTTTCAGACAGTGCCATTTTTTATTTGGTTTGGTTTCTTCATCATCTCCATGGCTTTGCAGACTCAGTGGCTGGTTGTCACCAATATTTTTACCTGGCCTATTGCCCCTCTATTGTCGTTGCTACCTCGGATCCCTCCCCTAGGGGTTGACATTGGTACGCTCAGGCGAGCTCTTTGTTGAGCTCTATAGGGATTGATATTGACCACCTCCCTCCCTTCCAATTTTCATTGGATGCTCCTGCTCATCTCCTCGCATCACCACAGGAGTTGAATGGGCATGTCAGGGCAAATATTTATAGACAGTACATCACCACAACTTAGAGTAACCCGGCTGGGGCGTTATGTCCTAAGATGGCCTTTATGGCCTTTTATCACTGATGGGATTATTACACGACCTAGCTACTTATCATGATATTGGTGTCATGCCTTACACATCTCCCTTGGATCTTTCAGAGTTAGCTCCCACCGATTACAGATCTAGACTAATCATCATATGAGGAGAGAGGACCAAATTTGTCGCTTATGCTCCTTGCCTAAGATCGAGACAGAGACCCATTTCATCTTCCACTGCCCATCCTACTATGAGATCAGAGGGAGGTTCTATTGCCTATTCAGAGAGTGCAATTCCCTCACAACTTTCTTCATGTATATGGATTAGAGATGCCTAGTGCTCTTAGGGAGGTGATGCAGTTCTAGGACTCCACTTTGTAGTGCTTGACCCCCTAAAAGGTCACGGATCAGCCCCTCATCACTACCTTCTTCTTCTCCCCCTTGTCTCCAACAAGGGGGGTGAAATGAACCTCCAGTGCTAGCAATACCCCCATGGCTGGCCACTTGAGATCAGTGAGACCCTACATCAAGTTTAGTACTACTACTACTCTTACTCCTTGGTGGCACCACTCTGGCAAGTCACAACGATAGACCAGAGGTCCTTCATGCCCAATTCATCTTGTTCGGTGTTGGAGTTCTTTCAGCGAAGGAAGGGTCCTTAGTTCTTGCCTACTTGTTGGCCCGTTTGTTGTTTTGTTTATTTTGATCTCGCTTGCTCTTTCCCAGACACCGTTTGGTGTCTTGTAGTTCGTTGCTTCCTTGCTTGTATGCTTTTAGTCCCTTAGACCCTTGGTGGTCTTCTATTGGATATTAATTAATTTATCCTCATTTGCCCTCAAACCTAGGATTCAGTCTTCCATCTAAATTGGTGGAATTGCTCCAATTCCCAATTTAATTCCAATTTGCCAAAAACTTAGATTATATGTGAATTGAAATGGATTTTTTGTGAGATCTTCTTTACATTATTTGATCATATTTTCCCTCTTCTCAAAGATCACAACACTGAGTTGTGTGTTTCCTTCCACTCAATCTCAAGCAGTCCTTACCATGTGCCTGCAACTCTTGTTTGAATTTGGAATGTCAATTGTATCTTTCCCACATAAATTTTCCATCGTTTTGTTATTTTTGGAAACCTATTTCCCATACAAACTTTGTCTCTCTACCATCAAACTTCATTGCACAAAACAATGAACTGCATTATATTGGTTTTCTTCGAATTCAGGTTCAGGTTCAGTTTTTGTTAGGGTAAACACCGTTGCCTTCGATTTTAAATTTAGAGCATGAGGATTGTTCAACGTGAACATGGGTCTAGAAATCAGGCTCCACCGGGTTTCGAACTCGTGACTTCCATTAAAATTTTGTCGCTAATTATCGTGTTAGTATTCATTTTCAATCAATGTTCCCAGTGTAACTGCATCTTTTTTCGTGTTTATCCGCATCATTTCAAATGAATCCAAGCCCTTCTCGTAGTGATGATACAGTAACGAGTAGTATTAATTTAGGATCTGATGAATTAGAGTCAAGTGGTGATATAGATTGCAGTCATAATGTTGAGATTGGTTATTTGTTACGTGCCAGCGATGAGGAACTGGGTATTCCTCATGCCTTTCTTTGCACATTTTGACTGATTATGATTGTAGATTAAATGCTGAGTTGAATTATTTGTTCGACTACTGCGAAATGGAAGAGGGTGAACGACAGTTATACGTTTGCAAAAATTGCAAGTCTCTCATAGATTCAATTATTCTAAATATGGAATGTTAGATTTTTGTTTTTGAACCAAATAGGTCTGGAATACAAATCTAGAATATCAAATTTTTTTTGTTTGAATCAGAAGGTCCCAAACTAAAATTTGAAAACCGTAATCTGGATTTCAAGTTCCAGAACTCCAAATTTAGAATTCCAGATTCCAATTCCTAAATCATATTCCAGCAACCAAACATACTCTTGATTTTTAGTTTACCATCAGTAGAGAATTTAGGAAGTTGCAAGGCAATATCTGATCGTGTATCCAAGGGTTCAAGCAAATTTGTGTTTTACTTCTTGTTTTTAGTTGACCCCAAATGCAATGCGAGTTCTTTTGTGTTATGAGCTAATGTCATGCATGATTGATTACATTTTTAAACCTTGTGAAGAGTTTGGCCTTCTTATTGTTATTTTTGTTATCGCAATCCATGGTAAACAAGTTGAATATCTTTTAGTGATTAATGCCTACTCAATTTGAACACTTTTTTCACAATCTTGTCAAAAGTGGATAGAGAGGATAGACAAAGTATTTGTAAATGAAAGATCATTTTAACATAAATATTTGTTTTAAAAATTATGCAGAATTAATTTATTGTGTACAGGTTATGAAAATTTACACATAGAAAAATATTTTACAAAATATGTAGTGAAAATCTATAGACAAAAAAGTTTGTTTTACAAAATGTTCTGTAAATTTACGAAATGTATTTATCATCCCTTTTGGAAGATTAATAAACTAATTTGAAGCTTGTCTCCCTATGCTACGAGGTAAGAGGTGGCAAACATTTATCATAATAGTGATAAACAATGTGAAATTAATGAATGACTCTTTGGATTGCTTTTACCTTTGTATACCATTTTTTTACACTAAAGAAGTGTGGAGCAAAAGGTGTTTGTTTAATTGGATTGTAAAGGGATAGGGATATGATTCATCTAATTTAAATATTTTTAAGGGCATCCTTTACATCTCTAAGAGTGAATTGATTGAAAGTTAGGTGATTGATGCCATTTTATGAGCTAAGGCCATCAATGAACACTTATCAAGAAATAGTACTAGTGGCACATGAGAAAAATCAATATCAACTACAAGATAACAAGATGGGTACAGAGATATAAAATCGTGATCATAAAAACTATAACAATGCTATGATGTCACAGTTCATCAAAATTGAAGGTTAATTTCTAAACAATGTCTATGTAACAAAATGCAATTTTGTGGGCTTGTATGGATCTCAAACAAAGATATGCAATTTGCTCTCCCTCATTCGCTTACCTCACTCTAGTGAAAACTAATTTCTTACATACTCTTAATTTCAACTAAGTACTTAGTCTAATATTCATAATAACTGACATAGTAGTTAGTCTAGTAAACATATTATCATTACTAATATAAATCATTCATAAAACATTATGAAGATAAATTCTCTACTCAATATTTTTTTGCATATATTATATGATAAAATGTTACAAAAATTACATCTGTGATGAAATTTTAGAGATTTTATGGACCACACAAGGTCAGATTTGCAAGCTATAATTATACATCATTATCTTTAAGGGGCCAAGTAGATCATCTTTAAAAAATAGTATATAGTTTAAGTGTAATGCCCCGCCAAGGGATCCAAAGTATTTTACTAAGCTTGCCAAACAATTTTTTTTTTAAACATGAAAGATAAAACCATTCATAACATTTGCGAAAGCAATAGCAACAATTCAAATGAAAATAAACATAACATATATACATAACAGGCTACATTCTTTAAAGATCCCTTAACGTTGTATCACATCTAAATTAACTATTCATCTAACATCCCATCCTTATGAAATAACAATGATACATCCAATGTACTTAAACAATATACAAGTGTCCTTTTGTAATTATATTTTAGTTTAGCTCAATCATCCACTGTACATATCACAGGGTATGAAAAGCTTAAAAGAATAAACATCCAAGTAAATAAAGTACATTATCATCATCTAATATTAATCCATGATGCAATAACATAAATGAAACCACATATCATACATGATACATCACCACAAAAGATATAAACATCCATCACAAAAGATAACTATATATCACAAACATAAATAACTAAGTGCACGGTTCCTCCCAACCGTAAATAGCATCATTAGACCATCGTGGATCCTAGCCATCCCTCTGTGCGTAACATTCCAAAGCACCGAAGAGATCATCGGTATTAACATAGTAGGAATGTCACTCCTAAAACATCCTACTAACATGCAAAGTAAAGCAAATCATCAATATAAGAAACATACTAGTAAATACATCCATCATAAGGTATATTATCTATCATAATGCTCCAAGAACATAATGAAGAATAAATACCAACCAAAGATACTCCAGCCATGGTGTCTCGGACGGAAATTAAATGATAAGAGTAAAAATACACTACCACTCGACTGCGTGGAACCTAAGTGGTCCACTCCCACCGTGCTGAGGAGATAATCTCAAGTCCCAAGCAGGCTATCCAAAACACATAGCACAAATCTCTATAGTTTAGGAATCCTAAAAGTATACTACTCAAAGGTTCCATCACACAAAATCGACATCTACTTCTCAGAGGCACACAATGACAGAGTAGGAGACCTACTCTGCAAGCGGGAAAGTGTCATCACAATTATCACGTACAAGTTATCCTTGCAGTTAGCTAAACTCCACGGGTCCATACTGATCTCATGCGGCCACTAGTATCCTCTCATACTGACGAGGCATACTACGGAATGCACGATCGCAACCATGCGTTCTCACTACTCCCATCCTAGCCTGTACAAGCACTCAAGGCATGGGCGAGAACATCAAATCAATTATCTTTTTTGGTTCATTTAATCCTCATTTAGTGTGTAAATGTTATCACTTATTAACCAAACTTACAATGAGTTACCCTGGCAGCCACTTAGGGCCCCGACCCCCATTGCAAGCCACTTTCCGACACTACAAGTAGATTACCTACCCTAAGCTCATGGAATCATAAATCTCAAAATCACAAAAGATAATCCATAATAAAATCATCAAATATGCATAAAAGCATCAAATATCCATAATAAGAATCATCAAATCTCCAAGATAAGAATCATCAAATCTCCATGAGCATCTGAAAAGCATTCATAGAAAATCATGACCACAACAGTTCTCTATTGGCAACTGAAGGCATCACTGATAATCATAATAATCATTGGTTCTCAATAACCAAAATATATCTCAAAATAAATCATCATATCCATTGGTTCTCAACAAGCAACCAAGAATATCTCAAAATCATACTGATCGAAGACTCCAAAATGGTTGAGTCAAACATGTCACAACATGACATCATCCAGAAATAAATCCACATTTCAGTCCCATCATGGCGACTAGAAAGTAATCCAAGGATAACTGATCGATGACTCAAAAATGATTAGCTCAAGCATCTCGGATATATATACATCTTAGCTTCACACATGAAGGCTGAAGAACAAATACAAACATTTCATAGAGCATACGATCACATAACCATGGTTGGGTTTATAAAGATCGAGACCAAAAAGATCAACATGCCATCACATCTCATAACTCCCGAGCCTCTGGTAACAACCTAGGACTGGTCAACAATAGTCAACCCAAAACCCAAAATAAGAAGCTTATAGAATACACGATGCAAACACATTTTTTGGTTTACTAAAATCACATGGTTGAATAATGTGTAGGGGTTTTCAGTTTTCTGTTTGCAAGTATACTTCAAGTGTTTAAGTTTCATTATTTGACCTACAAGTCAACCCAATTGTTCCCCAATAGCATTACCCTTCCATTATTAAGAATTACATTCTAGAATAACTTAAGGATAAATATTCACTAAACTGATCATCATTGACCTTAATTAAATTGTGCTTTATATTTAACCATGATCCATATTCTAATTGATTAACCTTTCAACTTTTTTAGGATCATTATTCGTTATATTATAAGAGGACCAATTATCATTCTTCGAATAAGAGATTATAACTTTATTAAAATGATCAATTAAATCAAACAATTAACATAGGTACACCATCCATGACCTATTAACATCTAATAGTTTCCAATTCAATAATACTAAGTCTCACCATTAAAACATCTAAAGTCGTTATTCAAGTCATGAGAGTACGACTTATCAACTTCGATGTAAATACTTCACAACTTTGCTAGAGGAATCGATATTAGCATATCAATTAAAACACTATTACATAACTTGATTATTAATTAAATCTAATTAACTCTAATTAATTTAATTAATAATTACATATCCAAGGCAACATTCCAATTAATATCAGTTGACTAATAACTAACTATAATTTTGTAAGTTAAAAGTCATCTATAATTTAGTACACAAATATTCATATTCATAGTTCAATAATAATAACTTGTTAATATTTAATAACAAGCTATATTGAAAATCTTATTAATAAATCTATAATGACCACATTCGTCATTCTTTCAAAGAATACCAACATTCTCTTAACAAATTCGTATTATCATTAATCTTTTCAAATAAGACTCTATCGCACAACTTAATTATTAATATCATAGTTATAATATCAACTCAATGAATATCAATCGATTAAAAATCAATTATAATCCAACTCCAAAAATTATTATCTTTTACCAAACTTCAATCAATAAATAATCTCCACTAGATTAACTCTAATCAAATTTGTTGATATCTATTTAAACCATTATTTATTAATAGTTTGCTAGTCCTTACAAACATTAATAAATAATAAACTCCTCAAACTATACATACTCGATCTATAGAATCCTTCCATAAACTCATTAGTTAATATTTGGCTAACTCTTAACTCTATTAAGGTATTGAAACGTATTAACCAATAACATAATAATTCAGTCTTAATCCAATATCATTCAGAGTTTCTAAATTTAAATCAACATAATATAAATTATCATCTTACAATTATTTAATCAATATTAAAATCAACCATTAGACTCCATTTCTAATTGTTCTAATAATATTTTGTCTATATAAACTTTGTTTGAAAGATATCGTTATCACAAACCAATAAGACTCATTGTAGATTTTAATATGAATAATTCTCCAAATTCTTAACATTATCATCTTCATTAAACAACTCTAAAATTGTTTAATAGTATTCAATATACATTATAAAAAAAGTCCACTATATAAACTATATTAAAATCTCTTTTCTTTTAATTTTCTCTCATCCATTTACTTAGATTGACTAATAATTAAATACACTTCTTCTACTATTAACTAATCTTAATTAAATTTGATTTAATTAGATTAGATAATAAACTATATAAAACTAATGCATATTAATATGATTCTAATAAGGGAAGATTGCAATAATATCTTTAATTCATTCCATACTTTGATATATATATTTTTGTGAAGTTTAAGCATAAAGAACTCTTAGTTAAGAGAAATGGAAAAATCTCTGTCCTTGAATAAAACAGTCCCAGTACGACGGTCATATCTCCCTAATGAACCATTGGATCGGGCTGAAATTTAAATATATTGGAGAGGGCCAAGTTGCGCCAATTCTGACTGGAGCGATCAAATAAATTCGATCTCGATAAAAAGTTATGAATGACCAAGTTCGGGTCTATCTAAGGGGCAGCGACAGAACAATTAAAAATTTCTTCTTAAAAAGTAATTGTTCTCTAAATTTAACCATAAAAGGGTTTGTTCATATGCATCTAAAAATATAATTGATAGAAAGATTACATCTAATCATTCGAATTTTCACCATAAAATTTCTATTTTAATTCCAAATCTTGTCTTTCTAATTTAATATAAATTCGAACCCAAACCCGATTAAAATCTAATTTCTTTCTCATTTGAAACTAGGGTTTTTCTATTGTTTTCTTCTCATCCAAATAAAATATCTAGATTCCAATTTCAAATAGTAGATTCAATCACAGAGAGTATTTAGACACATAAAACAGATATGATGAAGACAGGAAGAGAAAGAGTGCAAAGGGAATATGAGAATATCACGAGTGCACCTGGACACTGATGCTAATTTGCCATGCCCCAGAAGTTCATAGAAAATCTCTTCCTTCTCCATCATTCGCAATTCTTTCAAGAATCCAAGCCGATCGAATCCTCCAAGTGATTAGAAGTGCTAGAAGGAGCATAGAAGCAAGTAGAAAATATATGAGCATACGAATCTCCTCCCCCGCATGTAAGCTTTGAAGCTTCCATTTTAAGCTTGTAGCTTGTAGCTTCCATTAAGCTTTTCATTTAAGCTTCTATGAATGCCTGAATATCAAGAGCTCTCAAGAAACTTTTGGAATCCTTCTTGAAACTGCTGAAAGGTGTCACCAACTAAGCATGGGTCTTTTCCAACCTTTTTGACGAGTCATAGAGTTGTAGACACCTTGTGCTTAATTGATGCACTAACCCCCGTGTTGTTGACACATGTTAATTCCCATGCAAGCTTATAACTCCAATTTACTTTTTAAATAATCTTTATTTAAATTTTATAACTTTCATTTTAATTTTTATAACTTTTATTATTATTATTTTATTTATTACTTTATTATTATTTTATAATTATTATTAATTTTAATTTTTAGTTTTCTTTTATTTAATTCTTTTTCCCTAATAATTCACATTTAATTAATTACAATCAAAATATCAAAGATCATGATATTTTATTAATTTTCTCAAATAAATAATTTATTAATTAAATCTATTTATTAAGACTTAATTAATGAAAAATTCACCATAGACCTCCAAGATAAAAAAATGAAAACCCATCATAGAACAAATCATACAAAATAAATCTAAAGGGTTAAAAATCACGAAATATGTCATCCGACACATTC
Organism: Cupressus sempervirens; assembly: GCA_028749045.1. Classification (NCBI taxonomy): domain Eukaryota; kingdom Viridiplantae; phylum Streptophyta; class Pinopsida; order Cupressales; family Cupressaceae; genus Cupressus; species Cupressus sempervirens. The sequence continues at coordinate 186,968,045 of CM053791.1, read as the reverse complement.
GGTGGGTATTCAACTCAGATACCTGTCCTAATTTTCCAATTAGGACAAATGGCTCAAAGGGTTGAAATTTGAACTTGAAAATTTATCTCCCCTCTCTTATCATTGAGATAATGTGATAGGGTATGCTCATCCTGGCAATTCAGGGAAGTCAATACTCAGTACCTGCAACCTGCATAAAAACCATGCATGTACAAACACAATATATACTAAACTAAATAGACAATGGTAGGAAGTGGTGCATCGTGTAGATCCCGACTAGCAGGTGACTACGACTCCCTTCCTTAACCACATCAGACACGCCATACAAAAGCAAACACGCACACCATACACATGCAAGTATGGGGTAAGTATCCATAAGAAAGCACATATGATAATAAATCATCTTACTAATCATCATTAATAATTGAAAGCAATGTAATAATCATCATTAATAATTGCGAACACTAAAAATAATCATCATACATACATGAAATGTAGAGTCTAATTAATCTCATCACATAATAAACTGAATCCATAGCACAATATCTAATAATCTCAAAAGAATGCTGCTAATCAATAACATAAAACTAGCTCTAAAAGAGTTCAACAACAATAACAAAATATGAACCAGGGGCAGGCACTACATTAAGATTATAACAACTCTCCTCACACTTACATTTGAATTTCCTAGCTATGACAATGATGCAGGAGCATCTAGAGGTATAAGGGCAATCCTGTGTCACCCAAAAAAATATACTTAGACTTAGTTTATGTTTCATGTGTTTTCATTTTTGGATACCCATTTGGGTCAAATAAAGGTTCCAACTCTCACAGTTCCACTATCAGTGTTCGTGTAAATTCTAAAAAAATAGGAGTATGTAATTGAGCCATCATTTTGGTGAACTAGGAGGTGTAAATTGGCTAGATGAATGTAATTGTAATTTAGAGCATTCCAGAAAAAGAATCAAGTCAAAAGGCCCCACGGTTTGAAAGTTATTGCAATTTTTCGGGTTGTGGAGACCTCCTAAGAATGCTTCAAAGTCAGGTTAGGGGCATTAAATGACCTTGAAAAGGGCCAAAAAATGGGAGATGAGCGAAGCTGGTCCATAGGGCTATAGAGCGCTTTGAGAGCTTTCCAAAAATGTAAACGGTTCGTCAATTGGAGCTACGGTTCAAAAGTTATGCCTCTCGGAAGTTCGGTTACCATTTCTGGATTCTTCTAGATTTGCGTTGACTTCTAACGCAGCTTCTGGAACCTTCTATTTGGTCAGTGGATGCCTACTAGAACTTTCTAGAATGTACTCCTAGTCCTTAACCCTTCAGGGTCTATTTAAGGAGATTTCTGGCATTGTAAAAGGTAGTTCGGAATGGAGTTTGAGAGGAGGTACTAAAAGGAGAAATTATCTCCACATTTATGCTATTGTAAGCCCTTAGGGCATGTTTTGAAGTTTATTTTCCTTGTACTGAATGTACTAGCTTATTTTTTAGTTAATACAATTTCCCTTTTTCTGTTGTGTCCATTCTATTCTTGGGTTGTGTCTCCATCAAGTGGTATCAAAGCCGGTTTTCCTGAGTGTGTAGACAAAGCACCGACTGTGAGGTAGTTTGCACCAGGACTGTGTGGTTGTGAGTTCGAGTTAGAAGATGCCTCCACAAAGAGAGCGTGGTGGAAGGGCCAGAGCTATTAATCCTGAGGAGGTTAGAGCCCTCCAAAGGCAGGTACAAACATTGCAAGAGGAGCTCCGTAGAGGAGCAAATGTTGCCACAGGTGACGACAGTGAGGATGACAATGAAGAAGAAGAAATGGGACTAGAAGGGGAATTTGACGAGGAAGTTCTGAATCATGTAGAGGAAAGGCTTTTTAGGGCCATTACTAAGTTTGGGAAAAGACCCACGATTGAAGTGGGTGTATTTTCATGAAATCTGAAACCAGATGAGTTGATCGATTGGATCAATGAACTAGAAGAATACTTTGAGTATGAGGATATCAGGGATCCAGATAGGGTTAAGTTTGCAAAGGCTAAACTGAAAGGCCATGCCAAAATTTGGTGGCAAGAGGTTCAATTGGAAAGAAACAGAAGAGGAAAGGAGAAGATCACAAGATGGGATCGCATGGTGGACAAATTGAAGAAACAATTCATTCTTGTGGACTACGAGCTTGATTTGTTTAAGAAGATGCATGGGTTAAAGCAAGTAGAAAGATCAGTCCAAGAATATACAGAGGAATTTTACCGACTCTTGATTAGAGCGGGGCATGCAGAAGCAAATAAGAAGGTTGCTCGTTATATCAGTGGGTTGCGACTTAGCATCCAGGAGGAATTAAGTCTGGTAAGAATGACTAGCGTTGAAGAGGCATACCAGTTTTCCCTATGCGTTGAAGAGAAACTGAATAAAAGGTTTGAAGGAAGACAAAGAGGCCACGGTCAAGGAGGAAGGGGAAGCGGTAGATCATCTGGAGGCCGCAATGAAACCCAAAAGAAAAATGAAGATGTGGGTACTAGCAGGAACCAGAGGAATGAGGGTTTCAACCGCTCCCATGATCAAGACTTTGGAAATCAGAGAGGAAGAGGTAGAGGACGTGGACAAGGAAGAGGAGGCTTCCGTGGTACTTGTTTCCATTGCAATGAAGAAGGTCATCGTGCCTTTGAATGCCCTCAACAACAAGGAAGGACAAATAGGAGAGCTGAGGGCCAAGCTAGGGTTGCTCATGTGGATGAAGATGCACAATCATCACATTTAGAGGATGCAGAAAGAGGAGAGACCTTGGTAAATGAAAGAGTCCTACTAAGTGGTGAGATTGAACCAGGACAATGAAGGAGTTTGTTCCGTACCAGATGCAAGTGTGAGGATAAATGTTGTGATGTGATCATTGATGGTGGTAGCACTGATAACTTGGTATCAGAAGAGATGGTCTCTAAGCTGAAGCTCAAGAGGGAGAAACATCCCCAACCCTATCGGATTGCTTGGGTAAAAGATGATCATAAGGTCCTGGTAAGTGAACAATGTTTAGTGAAATTCAAAATTGGGAGTTACCATGATGAAGTTCTCTGTGATGTTAGTCCGATGGATGTTTTCCATCTATTGTTGGGTAGACCATGGCAGTTTGATAGACATGCAGTACATGATGGACATGCAAACACATACTCTCTGACAAAGGATGGAGTTCGCCACAAATTGAAGCCCATGAAAAAGGAAGGTGAAAAAGTATGTAGCAGTGCCAGGATTTGTCTTGTTGATGAAAGGAAGTTTTTAGATGGCATGAAACATCAGCATATGTGCTATGCTTTGATTCGTAGGAAAGATAAAGAAGGTAGTAGTAAAATACCACTTGAAGTTTCAGATTTATTAGGGGAGTTTGGGGATATTATCTCTGATAATGTTCCAGATGGATTGCCACCAGTAAGGCAAATCAGTCATCAGATAGATCTAATTCCAGGAGCTAGTTTGCCTAACAAGGCTGCTCACAAGATGACTCCTACTGAAATAGAGGAGCTAAATAGACAGGTTCAGGAGCTGTTGAGGAAGGGCTTGATTCGAGAGAGCCTGAGTCCATGTGCAGTACCTATAGTACTCGCACCAAAGAAGGATGGAGAGTGAAGGATGTGTACAGATTCTCGAGCTATAAATAGGATAACCATCAGGTACCGGTTTCCTTTGCCAAGGATGGATGATCTTATGGACTACTTGAGTGGAGCTCAGTACTTACAAAGATAGATCTCAAGAGTGGCTATCATCAGATACAGATTCGAGAAGGAGATGAGTGGAAAACAACCTTCAAGACCAAGGAGGGTCTTTATGAGTGGTTAGTCATGCCCTTTGGATTGACGAACGCCCCAAGCACCTTCATGCGGCTCATGAATGAGGTACTTAAGAAGTTCTTGGAAAAATTTGTTATTGTCTATTTTGGATGATATTTTAATTTTTAGCAAGACTTTGGAAGAACATTTACTGCATATTCGTAGTGTCCTTGAAAGGCTAAGGGAAGAGAAATTGTTAATTAATCTGAAGAAGTGTATCTTTGCAAAAAGGGAGTTAGTCTATTTGGGGTTTGTTAAATCACCTGATGGTCTCAAAATGGATCTAGAGAAGGTAAAAGCCATCTTGGAATGGCCTACTCCAAGGTTTGCTACTGAGGTAAGATCATTTCATGGTCTGGTTAGTTTTTACAAGAAGTTTATTAAGAATTTTAGTGGCCTATGTGCACCCCTAACTGATACAATAAGAGGGGATAGAAAAGAGTTCAAATGGACTGCAACAGCTGCGAGAAGTTTTGAATTGCTGAAGAAGAAGGTGACAGAACAGCCTATGTTGGCACTTCTAGATTTTAGAAAAGTATTCCAGGTGGATTGTGATGCTAGTGGAAGCGCTATTGGGGCTATATTAAGTCAAGAAGGTAAGCCTATTGCATATTTTAGTGAAAAATTGAATGATGCAAAGAAGAAGTATTCTGTTTATGATCAAGAGTTCTATGCAATAGTTCAGGCCTTAAAGAAATGGAGGCATTATTTATTGCCAAAGGAATTTGTTTTGTATACTGATCATCAGGCATTACAGTACCTAAATAGCCAAGGTAAATTGAATCAGAGGCATATGAAGTGGGTAGAGTTCTTGCAGAGTTATACATTTGTGTTGAAGCATAGAAGTGGAAAATCTAACAGGGTTGCAGATGCACTAAGTAGGAGAAAGTTGTTGCTTACAGTAATGCAGGTTGAAGTAGTTGGGTTTGATGAACTCAAGAATTTGTACCCCGAGGATCCTGATTTTGCTAAAGCATGGAAAGCTTGTAAAGAACCTGTTGTTGTAGATAGAACCAAGTGGTTAGACTATTTGATTCAGGATGGCATGTTGTTCAAAGGTAGTCAATTGTGCATTCCAAGGAGTTCCATGAGGGAAAATTTGATTAAGGAGAAACACAGTGGAGGGATGGCAGGACATTTTGGTCGAGATAAGACCATTTCCATTCTTATAGAACATTATTTTTGGCCTCAAATTTCACAGGATGTGAAGAAGTTTGTACAGAGTTGCCAGGTTTGTCAAGTTGCCAAGGGGTTTAGTCACAATACTGGCCTATATCAGCCATTGCCTGTTCCATCAAGGCCATGGGAGGACATAAGTATGGATTTTGTTCTTGTATTGCCAAGGACACAAAGGGGTAATGACTTAGTATTCGTGGTGGTTGATAGGTTCTCCAAAATGGCACATTTCATTCCATGCCACAAAACTCATGATGTTGTCCATATTGCAGACTTGTTTTTCAAAGAGGTGGTAAGACTACATGGTCTTCCAAGGAGTATAGTTTCTGACAGAGATACTAAATTTGTGGGGTATTTCTGGAGGACATTGTGGAAAAAGTTGAGAACAGAATTGAAATTCAATTCCACGCATCACCCACAAACTGACGACCAAACAGAAGTGGTAAACAGAAGTCTAGGCAATTTGCTGAGATGTTTAGTTGGGGATAAGCCCAAGGGATGGGATTTGATTCTACCACAAGCAGAGTTTGCTTACAATAACTCTATAAATAGGAGTACTGGAAAATCACCATTCCAAATTGTATATGGGAATAGCCCAAGGACTGCACTAGAATTGAGGAAGATAGAGCAAGGGGAGAGGACAAGTGCTGAAGCGGAAGAATTTGCTGAACATATCAAGCATCTACATGAGGAGGTTCAGGCACACATTACCAAGATGAATGAAGAGTATAAAGCTAGGGCTGATCAAAGGAGAAGACATAAGGAATTCCAAGTAGGGGATCTAGTCATGGTGCACTTATGAAAAGAAAGATTTCTAGCCGGTACTTACAACAAGCTGAAAATGAAGAAATTTGGCCCCTACAAAATTTTGAAGAAACATGACTCAGGAAATGCATACGAGGTGGAGCTGCCAGATGGTGTTCACATTTCTCCTATTTTCAACATTGCAGACTTAACAGAGTATCATGATGATGGTGCAGATGAGGAGCTGGTGTTAGAGCAATGTGCAATTCCTACTTCTAAGAAGGAGGAGATAGAAGACATTCTAGATCATCGTGTGGGTAGGAGTACTAGAAACAGGCAATATGAAGAGTATTTGGTCAAATGGAAAGGACAACCGATCGAGGACTCAACTTAGATTTCAGCAGTTGAGGTTTCCCATTTGGGATTTCCTCTACCATTCATAAAGTGACAGGGTCACTTTTCAATCTACCCTGGGTGTCTGATGCAGGAGCATCCAAAGGTATAAGGGCAATCCTGTGTCACCCAAAAAAATATACTTAGACTTAGTTTCTGTTTCATGTGTTTTCATTTTTGGATACCCATTTGGGTCAAATAAAGGTTCCAACTCTCACAGTTCCACTATCAGTGTTCGTGTAAATCCCGAAAAAATAGGAGTATGTAATTGAGCCATCATTTTGGTGAACTAGCAGGTGTAAATTGGCTAGATGAATGTAATTGTAATTTAGAGCATTCCAGAAAAAGAATCAAGTCAAAAGGCCCCACGGTTTGAAAGTTATTGCAGTTTTTCGAGTTGTGGAGACCTCCTAAGACTGCTTCAAAGTCAAGTTAGGGGCATTAAATGACCTTGAAAAGGGCCAAAAAATGGGGGACAAGGGAAGCTGGTCCATAGGGCTATAGAGCGCTTTGAGAGCTTTTCGAAAATGTAAACGGTTCATCAATCGGAGCTACGGTTCAAAAGTTATGCCTCCCGAAAGTTCGGTTACCATTTCTAGATTCTTCTAGATTTGCGTCGACTTCTAATGCAGCTTCTAGAACCTTATATTTGGTCGGTGGATACCTACTAGCACTTTCTAGAATGTACTCCTAGTACTTAACCCTCCAGAGTCTATTTAAGGAGATTTTTGGCATTGTAAAAGGCAGTTCAGAGTGGAGTTTGAGAGGAGGTACTGAAAGGAGAAATTATCTCCACATTTATGCTATTGTAAGCCCTTAGGGCATGTTTTGAAGTTTATTTTCCCTGTACTGAATGTACTAGCTTATTTTTTAGTTAATACAATTTCCCTTTTTCTGTTGTGTCCATTCTATTCTTGGGTTGTGTCTCCATCAGACAACAAGAATCCATGTTATTTGGAGGTTGTTTATAGTTGATATTTCTTCATTAGATTTGCTAATGATTATGAATGCATCTCCTTGGTGGTTGTGAAACTTTGGGCAATTTTTAAAACTAGTGTTTTCCAACATTTCCAATGAATCATGTTCTTTATAGCCCTTTTTGAATTGACAACTCAATAGTTTAAATCAATATCAATCTAATGTTCTCTTTTGTTGTACTGTAAATGAAGTAGAACAATCTTAGTGAATATTTAACATAGATTTGTTATCACCATGTGAAACACATAATGTACCATTTAACTTAGTTAAATTAATAAAATTGACTTGACCCAAAAATGTGGTTAGTTAAAATGATAGAATTGACTTGATCCAAAAATGGGTTGTGACCTCTCCTCCCCCTTAAAGATCAATGTCCTCAAGATTTGGTTCACATAAGAGTAAACAAAGAATAACAATTCTTTTCCATATAATAACTTATACAAATGTAGAAATCTATGATGGAAATCTTTAGGCTTTCCAAGTGACACTATCCTTCAATTATCAGTTCCATTGGACCTTTCCCTGAGTGGCTTCTTTGTTAGCTAAATGGATCTTGTGAATCTCGTACACTCTAAAAGGCTTGAATGTGACCAATCTTAGATAAAAAAACTTGAAGATTATTTCAATAAAAACTATAATTAATGTCAAGTAGACTTTTTAAATAGGAACACGAAAGATATCATGAATGCAATAAATACTTAGTGTTTTAGCTAGTTTGTAAGCAAGTGGGTTGATTACTTTTATAGTGTTGAATAGACATACTGATACATATCTATGTGCTAGTTTAGTTGACTTAACAAAAAAATTTGAGTTCTTTTGAGGTTTTCCTCTTAATAGAACTCTGTCTCCAATTGCACATTATCCTAAAATATGCTTGGCATCATCATATCTTTCTTGTCTATCATTTGGTTCTACTAATGTTTTTCAAATTAGCTTTTAATTGGTCTCCATTTCCATGAAGATTTCTAGCTAGGGTTTACTTTAGTGGTGAATCTCACTCATCGGGGAACCTGAATTTGGCGATTTGTTTTGCACTTCGGGGTGGCGACATCACCTACGCTTTATGAAAATTGGGTTCCATGCTCAAATCAATCACCATTAATGATATTGAATAATTTTTATTTTGACGATGACTTTGCCAATGGAATCTAATCTTTCCCCATCGTAAATTAAATATTTTTTACCCACATTTTTTGAGGCTTGTCTTATTCAATGGTTGCATACAATATATGGTAAAACTTTAAGTTAGGTTATATGATAGATACATATACTTGACACATGTCTCTATTCCATAGACTTTCCAAGAATTTTTTTATCCTTTTAAGCTTTGGCCTGAAATGAATTTGACTGTGGATAGGTGTCATTATTCTAGAGATTTTCTCTAAAACTTGTTGTCCTTGAACATTTAGGCCCGCAATAGTATTTATACCGCCGATTTACTATCATCTAATGGTTATTAAAATGAGCTACTATGTTTTAGATGATATAAAATATGGTTTCTCGGTATTCATACTTTTGGTCACGATTTTCTTCAAATAATTAAACATTCTCCAGGGTTGTACAGATTTTTCATACGACGAAAAAAAATCGCCAATGAAATTTAAAAAATTTCAAGTTTGAAAAAAAAATTGCCAATAGAAATTATTTTCCCCCACCTAAAATAATGTTGGATTCGCCAAGATTTCCTACTTTTTTCCAAAGGGGGCTTTCTTAAAGTTATCCCTGTTATCTTAGTTTATCCTGTCTTATTAATAGCAAAATAATGATTAGAGTTAATATAAGAAAACTTGACTAATGAAAGGAAAGTCTTACACTTAAATTGTTGACTAATGCAATGTACTCTTAACAGATCCTCTAGAACTTGATCTACTTTTTTGTTTGACCTTATGTTTTAGGGTGGTGGGTTGAGCTTATATTAGGTGTGTCTTCAATGCTTAAAACAACATTTATTAGAACCTCGAAGTCATTTGCACATTCTTATTGAAGACAATTTTCTTAGGAACTGCATGTAATTTCAAGATTTCTTGCACAAATTTTCATTCTAGGATGTGCTTTATTGGTGACATTTCGTAAAATAAAATGAACTACCTTTGTGATCGTGTTCACTAGTACAAGAACTGTGCAAATTACTTGACATGTGTAAACCTTGAACAATGTCCATACTAATAACTTGTTATTTCCATTTGAGAACATCACGAGTTTATAATAATCCTACTACATGTTGATGTACAACCTTAATTTGCTAATATTTTAAACATCTAGCTACAAATATTTTAGCAACCTATTTCATACCTTTCCAAACATAAAGTGGTTTCAAATCCACTAACAACATTGTACTCATTAATGATTCAAACACAAAGAGAAATATGCTTCTTTTAACACTTAAATTCTTAAACCACCTTGATCTAGATCATACATTCTTGTTTGTATACCTTATTAATTTATTTAATTCAATGATCATATATTGCATCTTGAGGATTTTGTAAAAGTTGTCATTTGACTTGTTCATAGAATTCTTTGTTGAAGGAATTTCCCATTGCTTGATTTTGAAATGTTTATTGATGGCACAATATGTCTTCTACAACTTAGTGTATCAACAATTTGATTCTCTTTTTGAAATTTTCTTTTTTGTACCCTATATCAAAATTGTTCAGTGGTCAAATAGAAGCACTTTAGTAGGATGTAGACTTCCACATTACGGGCACTAAGCCATTCAAATATGTATATGTGAGGGAAAGAGGGGGATTTCCAAGTATGATTCCGCTTATAATCTAAATTAGATTAGCTAGGACCCAAAGGGAGAAGGGTGCTAATACTAAATCTGGATTGTAAAGAATTATGCAATACAAATGAATACACTCTCTTAGGCCCTTTGATAGGATAATGTGGATGTGAAATTGAACTAATTGCATAAGAATGCAAACCTAGATGCTATGTGAATACAATCAATCTAGTTAAGATGCAAATCTAGGCTAAATATATGAAATGAAATGAAATGTAAAAGACTCACCTTGAAATGAGTAGAGGAAGATGTATTTATGTTCAATAACTTTTGGATCTAAAACTTTTCTAAATTTTCGATCAAGGATTGCAGAATAAAATGACAAAAGGAACAAAACCCATAAATCTGCCTAGAATCCAAGACTGGAGGACTAGGTTGACATGGAAGGACATCCTACAACCAGGTTGATGTAGTCAACAACTTTGAAACTAACAACTTCAGAAATCTTGTGAACTGTAGGTTCTAGATATGCAATTCTTTTCTCTTCCAACCTATAAATAAACACAAAAGAGAAAGGTTTGTGGGTTGGGGTTTGATGAGGGCTTTCCTTGGTCAAGCCCTAGGTTAAGGAATTAACCATAAATGAGAAACACAAATGTAAAGGATTATAAAGAATAAGATAAATGTTAGGATTCACCTTGCCTATGTGTATGTAAAGTAGATCTTGAATTAGGAATGTAGGATATCTCCACACTTTGCGATGGATTATCATAACTTTGTCATGGTGCCATGGATATGTATATGCATCAATGAAGAGGATGAATGCTTCAATATGGATCTCCTCCCTTCATGGCCAATAATATGCTAAATCTTGAAGAGGAAATGCTCACAAAAGATTTGCCAATGCTAGATAGAAATCTTCTTGCTTGAATGCTTGAACTCCTTGAATGCAAAAGACTGAAATCTTTACTAGAGAGAAAGAGCTTGAGTGCTTGATGTTTATGATATTTGAGATGAGATATGAAAATGAAGCCTCCAAATCTCCTTATATATGAGTTTTTAGGCAGAAAAAACATACAAGCCGACTAGGTAACTGTCAAAAAGTAATTAAATCCCCGAGGACTCTCGAGCCCCAAAATTTGAAACTACTAGGGACTAGGCTGAATTGGGAGGACTAGGTTGATCTAAATCAACTTGATCTAGGAGGATATGTCTTGGGTGCCACATAAAACCAAGTTAGGTGCTAGAGAGATAAGGTGGAAAGATGGAAGAGAGAAGAGGAAAAGAGAGCGAGCATGAGCATATCCATGGTCTGAAGAGGAAATCATGAAGATGAGGGAGCTAAAAGGTCTTAAAAGGAAAGTGTGTTCATTTTAAGATGATACATTAAGCCCCCACTTTAGCAGGAGTATGAGTTTCCTCAAACTCATGGTAAAGTAGATCAAGAGAAAAAGAGAAAATATTATTATGACTAAAGAGGAAAGAAATCATCAAGCCCCCAAAAGAGTTGAGTCTTGTCACATCCAGATTCAAAATAAGAGAGATAAGTGCTACAAAAGAAAGGAGTGTAGTTGCTTGTCCAATAGGGTTTGTATGCCTTATTGTGAAACACACAAGGAAAAAGAACAAGGGAAGAACCACGGGGGGAGGTCTCTACAAAAAGGGATGGCATTGAATAGCCTAGCAAGTATGTGTGCCATGCTAGTCAACCCATCAGAGATGAACCAAATGGTCTAGCAAGTGTGTGTGGCATGCTAGTGAATCCATCAAGGGATTCAACTTCAAGGGAACTCCATGTCCCAAAAAGAATAATCAAAAGTCGATTAGGGCATAAGGATGTGTGTGTCCATATGGGATCAAGATCAAGCTTCCTAGGCTGTTAGTAGTCAAAATAAAGGTTGAAAATAACAATGAAGCCTCCCAAACTATTAGAGTTTAGAGAGATCCAAAAAAAGACCAAGCCCCCAAGAACTATCCAGAGTTCCACAAAACTAAAAACAAAAAAAACAAAAAGACAGAGGATAAAAGGTAATAATGCATAGATTTGGGTATACCTTAGAAATCATTCCAAGCACTAAGGTTGAAGTACTCCAAGCTATACACATAATTTGAATTTGTATTCCATAGAAAAAGGATGAGCAGAGTGTATGCCCCCACGTTAAGTGATTGCAAATACCTAAACTAGAGCAATAGCTTTAATAGAAGTGTACATCCATCCATGAAATAACATTTCCACTATAAGATACCTCCAAGAGGAAAAACATATCAAGGGAAATGAGTAGATACAAAACAAAAAGATAAGGCACAAAATGGATCTACTAACTAAGGGGTTAGTAAGATCATATGATAATATGTAATATTATGTCAAGTATGATAATATCATCATTCCCCAAAGGAAGTAGAACTATGACACAATGGAGGAAAAGACACAAAAGAGAGATACAAAGAAGAGTCTTTTTGGGCCAATAACATGAAGACCATAAAGTATCAGTGCTACCATATCATAAGCAGCCAAGAAGACTAAACAAGACCATTGGTACAAACAATAGCACATGCACAACATAACATATAACAACATATAGAAGAAGAGAGATACGAATAGAAGAATGTAGAAAATAGAGCGGTCACTTTATCCCCTTGCGCTCAACAAAGCAACAAGGATCGTCTAAAGCAATAAAATAGAAAATAGAAAATAGAAGCACAACACGGGAGAAACACAACACAAGAACACTAAAAAGTACCATTATGGATGGAGTTCACATCAAGTGTTTCGCATGTCCCCTCCCCCCCCCCCCATCTTGATCCAAAATGTTAGGGGAAGGATGGTGACTCCTGAGATGAACCATATCGATAATAGTAGGAATTATAGCGAGTCCTAAGAAAGGACCTTGAGAGTCACTATGCTCATTACTAGGAGTGATTGTAAGCTATGTAGAAACATGTTAGGTAGATCATTATCTACAATAATAAATCATAATCACTACTATTATCTAAAGTATCTTCCATATCTAGATTAACAAAATCTAAAATATGAACATAATCATCATGTTTATCCAAATGCATAGTGTTACTTTGTCAAACCTGCTCCAAAGACACACGTAGGGTGTGATCAAAGGAAGGTAAAAGTTGAGCTGAAGATGTAGGCTAAGAAGCAAGAGAAAGAGCTTGAGCCTTAGCTCTATCTTGACGGTTCTTGCGACGTTGACAAGCATGTTTATTACAAATAATTTTACAAGGGGTAGTAGAAGGATAAGGATCAACTATCATAGGTTCCATAAAAGGAACATCAATGGGCTGAGATGCAATAGTAGAAGGAATCAATGTAGAAGGTAAAACCGATGTAGAAGTAGAAGGTGCAAATGAAGTAGGCAAGAGAGGCAGAGGTAAACAACACTTAGGAAGACTAATTTCCATAATCTTAGCTACTTTAAGTTGTTGATAGTTTCTATAAAGATGATCAAGATGAGTAGGTAGTTTTTCAAGATGAGATGGCCAATAAAAATCAATCTTATCACAATCTCTAGGAAGTGATGATTTATAAAGAGAATGATTATCAATAACAATTTCTCCATCACAAGGAAATTTAAGACATTAATGAATAGGAAAAGCAACGACTTGCATGGAAGAAAGCCATGGAATACCAAGCTATTTTATGTTGTTGATAGTTTCTATAAAGATGATCAGGATGAGTAGGTAGTTTTTTAGGATGAGATGGCCAATAAAAATCAATCTCTAGGAAGTGATGATTTATAAAGAGAATGATTATCAGAAACAATTTCTCCATCACAAGGAAATTTAAGACATCAATGAATAGGAGAAGCAATGGCTTGCATGGAAGAAAGCCATGGAATACCAAGCTTAACTTGAAATTGATCCAAAGTAGAAATAACCACAAAGGTAGTAAAAACAATTTTCTTTAAAATAGTAACAAATAAAATGATAGAACCTTGAGGTTGGTAAAGAAAACTATTACAAGTTTGAATCCATACTTGAGCTGAATCATAAGTATCTCTATGAAACCCTTTATTAAAAAGGTATTCTTTGGTGATAACATTTACAAAAAATAAAGCATCATCCAAAGTACCGCAAGAAGGAATATGAGCCACTCTAGCAACGATGTAAAGAGGACCATTAGGTTCCTTAAACATATCAGACTAACTAAAGCTAATAATAGGTGGTGTTTGTTGAGAATCAAAATGAGAAGAAATTAGAGGTTGAGACTCTAACTCAAGATGATTAACCGCATGATTCGCTTCTTCTATCTTCTCATCATAAGAAATATGGAAATTCGAAGAAGCAAGTTAATTAATGACATTCACTGAATGTGAAGGAAAAGGATTAGTGTAAATCTACAAATTCTAATTAGGCAACACAATAGACTTATTTGTATGATTAACTTGAGTATTGATATAAATAGCCTTAGAATCAATAAGGTCTTGAATAGTGTTCTTCAAACCATAACACATTTGAGTATCATGAATCGGTTGATGGTGATATTGATAGAAAGCATTAGAATCAAAAGACTTAGGAAGAGGTCTACTAGGATCAATAGGATCAATAGGATGAAGATTTAGAACATGAGTGTGAATCAACTTTGTCATCACCTCAAACAAAGGCTCAGATAAGTTAGTATATTGATGATTAGGATGAAATAAAAAGAAAAATGTAGCCATACGTTGAGATGTAGTAACCACTTGATCATTATTTGTATGTGGAGATTTCATTTTGATAAAGTTATTAGATTTAGAGAACTTGTTTGAATGTCTAGTGGCATTACTCGTATCACTAGAAACATGAGCCATCAAAGTAGAGCTCTTAATTTGACTCACTTGTAACTGGTAATGGTGAAGCAATGCACATAGGTGCGAAAAGGAGGCATACTCAACAAAGAGAATCTTATCCCTAATGTATTTTTGTAAATTAGAAATAAAATTGCGTTGAATACCATGATCAAACACAAGATAAGAAATCTAAGCATAAAAATGTTCAAATCTACCAATAAAATTGGTAACTTTCACTTTAACATTTTGCTTACAATGCATCAAATCAGTTAAAGAAACTTGTGGACCAATGTTATTCTGAAACTATTGAATAAAAGCATTAGGAAGAGTTTGAAAAGAATCAATAGAATAAGGAGGTAGAGAGAAATACCATTGTAAGGCTCCATCCTAAAAGGTGCATGGAAACAATTTAGCCATAAGCCTATAGTCATGAGAAAAATCACTACATATAGTTTGAAAAGTTTTAACATGAATCACAATATCTCCCTTACCATTATAAGTCTCAAGATGAGGTACCTCAACATGTTGCAGAATAATAGCACATAGGATATCTAAGGAAAGGGGATCTACCACATCACATGTAGGAATATTATACTTAGATTGGGTTAAATGAAAAAGTTGTTATTGTAAAGTAGAGACGGTTTTAACCAAGGTACTAACAGTAGGATCAGAAGCAACACTAGTAGGTATACTAAATGGATTAGGAAAGGCAAAAGGAATATGTAAAGATGTCAGTGAAGGATTAGAATGAGTGAGTAATGGGTTCAAATAAGTAAAAGGAACCACATTATATGAAGGTAATTAAGAAGGAATGGAAGTAGGAGGAACACTTATGAGAAGTGAAAGACTAGGAAGACTAACACTTAAAGGAATGGAAACTTGTGTAGAATTAGTCATAAGAGGCGGAGCATATGTAGGTATGCTAAAAAGAGTGGTATAAATTAGGATAGAAGGTTCAAGAATGGTGGAAGGAGGAGGGTACCCTAACTCTTGAGCACATTCTGTCAAAGGATTAGCATGAGTATTAATAAGATGAGATATGCCACAAAAGATAGATATGTTATTATCATCGTTATTAACAAGATTCTTAAGAGCTTCAACAACAACAATGCTATTAGGATTCTAATTTTCTTGAGCAAGCCAAGTTTCCAATTTATCAAATTCATTAGAAAGATTATCAACTTGCAAAGGAGAAACTCTTAAAGCATCATCCTCATCATGAGATGAGTGAGAAGAGTTATGCTCCGTGATAGGATTAAGATCAAGAGATAAATGTGAGCATCATCAGACAAACCCATGAGTCTACAAATTTTCCTAACAAGAATTCTATAGTTAGAGCTTTGTGTAATTAAGCTCATAAAAAGAGGAAATCACAAAAGCAATACATATTGAGATCTAACCAAAGTAAAGAACATCCAATATAAGAGGAAAAAATATGCAAAATAATCTAACACCAAAAAGATAGAGGTTTCACACCAAGTTCACCAAAATACTCAATGGTAAAATGGAAGCACTTTAATAGGATGTAGACTTCCACTTTACGGGGCACTGAACCATTCAAAAATATATGTGAGGGAAAGAGGGGGATTTCCAAGTACGATTTCACTTAGGATCTAAAATAGATCAGCTAGGATCCAAAGGGAGAAGGGTGCTAATACTAAATCTGAGTTGTAAAGAAGAATGCAATACAAAGAAATACACTCTCTTGGGCCCTTTGAGATAGGATAATGTGAATGTGAAATTGAACTAATTGCATAAGAAATGTTAGCCTAGATGCTATGTGAATACAATTAGACTAATTAAGATATGAAATGAAACTAAATGTAAAAGAAACACCTTGAAATGTGTATAGGAAGATGTATTTATGCTCAATAACTTTTAGAACTAATTTTTTTCTAAATTTCTAATTGCGGATCATGAAATTAAATGACGAAAGGAACAAAACCTAGAAACCTACCTGAAACCTAAGACTGAAGGACTAGTTTGACATGGAAGGACGTCCTACAACTAGGTTGATGTAGTTCATGGCTCTAAAACTGACGACTCCAGAAAGCTTGTGAATTGTAGGTTCTAGATCTGCAATTCTTTTCACTCCCAACCTACAAATCAACACATAAAAGAAAGGTTTGCAAGTTGGGGTTTAATGAGTATTTTCCTTGGTCAATCCCTAGGTTAAGGAATTATCGTAAATGAGAAATATAAATGTAAAGGATTGTAAAGAACAAGATAAATTTTAGGATTCACCTTGCCCATGTGTATATAATGTGTATGTAATGTAGATCTTGAATTAGGAATGTGGGTTATCTACACACTTTGCAATGGATCTATCATAACTCTGCCATGGTGTCATGGATATAGATATGCATCAATGAAGAGGATGAATGCTTCAATGTGGATCTCCTCCCTTGATGACCAACAATGTGCTAGATCTTGAAGAGGAAATGCTCAGAAAGGATTCTCCAATGTTAGATAGGAATCTCCTCACTTGAATGCTTGAAAAATGCTTGAAAGCTTGAACTCCTTGAATGCAAAAGACTAAAATCTTTACTAGAGAGTAAGAGCTTGATTTCTTGATGTTCATGAGATTTGAGATGAGATATAAAAATGAAGCCTTCAAGTCTCCTTATATATGATTTTTCAGGTGGGAAAACCATATGTGTCAACTAGGTAACAGTCAAAAAGTAATTAAACCTTAGAGGATTTTTGAGCCCTGAGATCTGGGACTACCATGGACTAGGTTGACATGGGTCAACCTAGTCCAAGACTATGTCAACCTCGAAGGACTAGATCGACTTGGGTCAACCTAGTCCAGACTAGGTCGACTTGAGTCAACTTGGTCTAGACTAGGTTGACTTGAGTCGACCTGGTCTAGGAGGTTAGGTCCTAGGTGCCACATAAAGCTAGTGTAGATGCAAGAGAGATAAGGTGGAAAGATGGAAGAGAGAAGAGTAAAAGAGAGTGAGCATGAGCATATCCATGGTCTGAAGAGGGAATCGTGAAGAGGAGGAAACTAAAAGGTCTTAAAAGACAAGTGCATCCATTTTAAGATGGTACAAAAATCATAATATGAAAACACCTGTAAAAAATGCCTTTGTCATCCATTAAGGTTCATTAGATGAAGATTTACATTAATCTTTTATTGTTTGACTTAAGCACAAGCTACTTTTTGATGAGTAATGTCTCAAAATAAGGAGGACATGTACAATGCTTATTCCAAATCATTAGAACATTTAAGCTCATATGGATGTAATTTCTTGGATTTATATGGTACCACTTGCTCTCCATGGATAAGCAAACCACCCAAACCTTAGAATGAGGCATCATTGACAACTACAAAATGACCACCTAGATTTGGAGCACTAATAAGTGGGTATTTTTTTCCCTAAAACAAAATTTCAACTTAAGATAAGAATTCTTATATATTATAAGTGTTTAGACAACTTGAATAACATCTATACCCTCAAATCCATGAATCAAATAGTAATTACACTGGGGTATGTTGGAAGGATAATTACTACCTAGTGAGAAACATAATTTGCTGAGAAGCCTATAATGATAATGACTCAATTGTCTGATTTTCATGTCCAACACTAATAGGAAACATTATAAGCGGTATCAAAGCTATCATCTTGTCATCATATTCATACACCAAAGACAAAGAGCACATAGAGACTTAGAAAGAGAAAATAATGAAACAAACAACAAACAACATAATGAATTTAACCCTAGTTGGGAAATTTATGGGGGTCGGGCCAAATATTGACTCCTTAAGAAATATGGTAAAAATGAAATGGGCCATTCGGGGTTAGTTTGACATTACTATTATACCTAAAGGTCATTTTTCCCTTTTATTTACCTACAAGGAGGATCTGAATATGGTATTATGTGGGGGGCCATGGTACTTTGGAAGTAGCTCCCTCACGATCAAAAAATGGGAACCAAATCTTCGGATGCTTTCTTTCTCACTACTCCTATTTGGGTTAGACTCCTAGGTCTCCCACTAGAGTTTTGGCATGAAGATATATTTAAAGGGATTGTTAGATCCATTGGTGAACTTATTTCTATTGATAATATGACTGCTTCAAGGTCGAAGCTTATGTTTGTTAGGATCTATGTTAAGGTTGCTCAACTGAAGGACTTACCTCAAAAGGTGGATATTATCTCTAAACTAGGAAAATGGAATCAAGAGATTATTTTTGAAGATCTCCCTAATGCATGTTTCTTCTACAAGAAGATGGGTCATTGGGAAAAAAATTATCTACAGAAACTGAAAACAAAAAAATGTGGGGATAGTAGAAAAGAAGGCTCCAAAACTCGTATGGAAACCTAAAACAACAAAAGGGGAGTCAATTCCTAAGAAAATACAACCTGGAGAAACTCCTAGCAATTTGGATAAGGCTAATGAGAGAGGGGTGTAGTATGAGGATGGAAGAAAGGTGATGGAAGTAGAGGAAAGTCTTTCCTCTATCTCATAGATAAATGAGGAAATAAGAAGGATACAAAACCAGATGGTTATTAATCTAAATAAGGATGATGATCTAGGAAATGATGAAGAGGAAGGGGATTTTGAGGAAGGAGAAATCCAAGAGGAGGAGAAAGGAGATCTAGATGATATTATGAATGGTTATGTGGAGGAATCCCTTGATGGAGGAAACCTCCCATTATCGAAACCTCTACTTGAGGAGTCAATATCGACTATTTATGTCCTTGGTTCTCCAAGTGTACCTAGGGAACATAAAGTTGGAAAAGAAGAATTAAAAAAGAGAACTAGACAAAGGAAGAAGGTTGAAAAGAAGGCTTCCTCAACAATCTTGTCTTCAGGGGTTGCAACCAAAACAAGTAAATTGGATATAGCATCACCAAAAGTAAAGCTTGATGTTGGATCTCTAGGATAAATGGGTAGAAAGACTATTAAAAATAAGAGAGAAACAAAAAGTATGCATAATATAGTTTATGGAAAGCAAGCTACTATTCTTAATTTTACCCCTAAAAAGTAATGAAAATCATATCTTGGAATGTAAGGGGGATGAATAACATCCACAAATGAGATGTAGTTAGAAATTTTGTTCAAGATTACAAACCAAATATCATGGTGATTCAGGAAATGAAAATGGAGAAAGAAAAAGAAAAAAGTTTAAAATCTTTCAATAACTATGGTCTTTTGGCTGGTAGTTCTAAAGGGCCCTCACGAGGCACTCCAATCATGTGGAAAAATTTAGAGTTCTCTTGAAATTTGATGGATGCAAGCAAGCACCTTATTGCGGTGAAGATCCAACATTTAACTCTAGGAACCTATTGGTATATGGTAAACATATATGCTCCTAATAATAAAAGTTCAAGGAAAATTTTTGGAACTCTTTATCAAAGTTTAAAAGTTTAGATTATAGTGGAAGATGGATTATGCTAAGGGACTTTAATGGTCCTCTCTATGAACATGAAAAAAAGGGAGATAATCCAAGTCAACTAGAAGGAAGATTGGAAATAATGGATTTTATTAATAGAGAGGGGCTCATGGATATGGACCTCTGAGGAATAAATTTCACCTGGACCAATAAAAGAATTGGAGATAGTTGTATTCAAGCCCACCTGGATAGGGTCCTCATATCCTTGGATTGGACCCAAGATTTAGATTGTGCCCTTTCTTTTATCTAGAAGGTTGCTTCTGACCACTTTTTGCTACTGTTCGAAGCACATACTCTTCAAGTAAGGAAGAATTTTCCTTTTAGGTTTGAGAAAATGTGGATGCAGCATCCTTATTTTCTTACTATTTTTAAAGATTGGTGGAATATCAATGTTGATGTTACAATCCTTTTCCTTGTAGCTAAAAAACTTAAGAATGTGAAAAAAGGGTTAAAGAGTGGAACAAGAGCTCTTTTGGAGATATCTTTGAAGGTAAATCTAATTTGAAAGTGGAATTAAAGAACATTCAAGATAGAATTTAGTTTAATGGTTATTCAGAGGAGTTGTTAAAGGAAGTGATGCAAGGAGGGAAAAGAATAACCAAGGCCAAAGGCACACCCAACAATCCAAACCAACCTTGCAGAGTTAACACAGCGGAAGTAAACACACAAAGAGAACAACACCACAAAGAGATAGAACAATTATTTTATTGATTCATCAAATGATTAGCTTACATGCCTAGTTGTAAGGCCTTCTAGGTTATGGCCAGATACAAAATACATTCAAGATCTAAGATCTAGCTTCAAATTCGCACTTCCAAACACATATGCCACTAACTTTCCAAAATCTCTAATCCCTCTTCTAAACTCTCTGAAATCTTCCCTAAGTCTAAGCCTAAACACACTTTTTATACTTGTCAAAATGACTTACAGTTCATTCTAGAATATTACATAATAGAAAGGCCGACCTAACAATGGTTTGGACACATCCCAATAAAAGATCTTATCATAAGTTTTGCGATCGAAATAAATCCTGCACATTGGCTTGCACCAAAAATGTAGAAAACACATCCAAAATGCTGACACTTGGCATAAATAGGAAAACTTGGCACATGAAGAGTCACTCAACATACACTAGCTAATTCGGCACGTGAAGGATAGCTCAACACACACTATGGAACTCGGCAATTGCTGCAACTTGGCAATGATTGAAACTTGCCAATGACTGGCAGAATGAACACAAATGAGTAGGATAACATGTCAACATAGAATGCTCCTACATCATACAACCAAGATAGAAAGAAATGATTCTCCTGAATCATGCAAGTGTCACAATCTAAGCTGAATCCAACTCAGATTGAGAAATCCATGTAGCATCTTCAACTAGTTTATTTTTCCACTTCACCAAATATTTATAGTATTCTTTTCCTCTTGTGCTTTTACCAACTCTTTGATCCAATTTCTGTTCAACTTCTTCAATCTACTTCTTAGGATAATCATTAGGTACAACAACTTCATCATCTAACTCATGATACTTATACATATCAACAACATTGAATATAGGAGATATATCTATGTCATCAGGTAACTCAACTTCATAAGCATTTCCACTGTCAAACTTCTTCAAAATCTTACCAAGTCCAAACTTCTTCATCCTCAACTAACTATATTTTCCAACTAGAAATCTTCCTTTTTTCAAATGAACCATCACCTCATCACCAACTTTAAAAACATGATGTATTCTAGACTTATTAGCATTCTCTTTGTACTTCTAATCACTTTGTTCCAACTTCAGCTTCACTTCCTTATGCAAAGTCTCCATAAGATCAACAAATTCTTCTCCTGCAACACTTCTCTTCTCTTCACTAGCAACATCCCTTAAATTTGATACTCCTCTAGGCTTCATTCTAATAACAATCTCAAAAGGTGTCTTTCCTGTACTCCTATTCACAGAATTATTATATGCAAACTTAGCTTGTGCCAATACCATCTCCCAATTATGTGTTTCATCTCCAACTAAGAATCTCAACAAATTACCCAAGCTTCTATTCACAACCTCTGTCTATCCATCAGTCTACATATGGAATGTAGAACTAAACTTCAACTTAGTACCCATCTTCTTCCACAAAGTTCTTCAAAAATAACCAAAAAATTCACTGTCTCTGTCAAAAATAATACTTCTTGGTAATCCATGCAACCTAACAATTTCTTTGAAGAAAAGTTTAGCAACATGCTCAGCATCTGATGTCTTCTTACATGGTATAAAATGAGCCATTTTAGAAAATCTATCCACAACAAAAAAATATAGAATCATACCCCTTTGATGTTTTAGGCAATCCAAGAACAAAATCAATTCTAATGTCACTCCAAGGTTTCTCATGAATAAAAATAGGTGTCTACAATCTAATATTCTGACTTACTCCTTTTGCAATTTGACAAACTCCACAACTCCTCACAAATTTCTGAACATCCTTATACATCTGTGGCCAATAATATTTGTCCTTCAACAAACTCAAAGTCTTATCAATTCCAAAATGTCCAGCCAATTCACCACTATGTTTTTCCTTAATCGGATTCAATCTCATAGAACTTCTAGAAATACATAACTGAATACCTTTGAACAACATACCTTCTTGAATAAAATATTTATCATACTTACTCATGTGATTTATTAGATTTGGTGCTCTACACTCTCTCCAAGCCTCAGAAAAATCAGGATCAACATTATACAACTCTTTCATTTCATCAAAACCAAGAACTTCAACCTTCATCTCTATCAACAAAGAACATCTTCTACTCAATGCATCAAAAACTCTATTAGTAACTCCACTCTTATGCTTATTCACAAATGTAAAATTCTACAAATACTCAACCCACTTCATTAGTCTTTGATTCAATTTATGTTGACTTCCCAAGTACTGTAAATCTTTATGATTAGTATACAACACAAACTCCTTAGGAATCAAATAATGTCTCCACTTTTTCAATGCTTGATTAATAGCATAAAACTCTTGATCATACATAAAATAATTACTTTTAGCATCATTCAATTTCTCACTAAAGAAAGCAACAAGTTTACCTTTTTGAATTAACACAACTCCTATTGCACTACCACTTGCATCACATTCAACTTGAAATACGTTATTGAAATTAGGCAAAGCCAATACGAGTAACTCAACAACCTTTTGTTTCAAAGTCTCAAAACTCTTATCAGCTCCATGTGTTCACTTGAATTCCTTTTTATCTCCTCTCACTATCTCAATCATAGCATTACAAATAGTACTAAAATTATTTATAAACTTTCTATAAAAACTAGCAAAACCATGAAATGATCTTACCTCACCCACATTCTCAGGTGTAGGCCATTCCAAAATTACTTTAACCTTCTTTAGATCCATTCTCAAACCTTCAGCTGAAATCACAAATCCCAAATACACAATCTCTTCTTACATAAAAGAACACTTTTTTAGATTACTGAACAACTTCTCCTCTTTCCTCTGCAATACTTGTCTTACATGCTCAATATGTTCTTCCTTAGTCTTACTGAATATTAGAATATCATCCAAATAAAAAATCACAAACTTTCTCGAGAATCTTTTCAAAACTTCATGCATCAACCTCATGAAAGTACTAGGTGCATTAGTCAAACCAAAAGGCATAACCAACCATTCATACAAACCATCTTTTATCTTGAAAGTAGTCTTCCATTCATCTCTTTCTCTGATTCTAATCTGATGATAGCCACTCTTCAAATCAATCTTGGTAAAATACTTTGCTCCACTCAAACAATCCATTATGTCATCCATCCTCGGCATAGGAAACCTATATTTCACTTGATCTTGTTAATAGCTCTAGAATCAGTACACATCCTCCATTCTTTATTCTTCTTAGGTGCTAATACAATAGGTACATCACATGGACTCAAACTTTCTCTAATTAAACCTTTTTGCAGCAATTTGTGCACTTGCCTGTTAAGTTCTTCATTCTCTGTAGGTGTCAATCTATATGGTGCTTTGTTTGGAAAACTAGCTCCAAAAATCAGATCCATACAATGACTTATGCTTCTCACTAGCGGTAAACCATCAAGAATATCTTCAGAAAAAATATCCTTATACTCATTCAACAATTTAGTAATTACTTTTGGTACTTAGCTATCACTATCTGCTATTACTCGGTCATTACCAACTTCTGCTACTCAGTCATTACTACCAACACTCGATCCTCTAGGAACTATAGCAAAACAAACTTGATTCTTCTTCACTTCTTTTTCAAATTTTTTCCTATTAACGATGCAAACTTTTATTGCGGTACAATTAATCTCATCTAGATTTTCAATCAAAGGAAGCAATATGTGCTTCTTGCCATTCACCCAAAGAGTATATCGGCTCAATATTCCATCATGTACAACATATCTATCATATTTCCAAGGTCTACCCAAAAAAATATGACAACAATCCATAGGCATAATATCACATAGCACTTCATCAAAATAATGTCCAATCTTGAACTTCACAATGCATTTCTCGCTTACCAATATCTAATGTTCATATTTGATCCATGAAACATGATATGGTTTAGGATGTTTCAACTTTCAACCTCTGCAACTACAACTTTGTAACCAACTCTTCTAATGCCAAATTAGTTGAACTTCCACTATCAATGATCACCTTGCAACATTTTCTAGCCATCTTACATTTGGTCTCAAAAATACTTCTTCTAATGATAGGTTCCTCATGACTTCCCTTATTACATAAGGTTCTTCTCACCATAAGATTTTCTTCAACCCCAGGTCCACTTAGTGAACTCCCAATCTCTTCTTGAATCACAACATTTCTATGCCAATATGTCATCACTCACATCCTCAAGATGCACTCCTCTCCTCTAGGTTGTCTCCACATCATTTAATCTAGTTGTAATTTGTTTCAATGCATCTAACATAGCATTATCAACATTTCCTCTACCACGAACCATCTTTACAAATCAAGTTCATGTAAGATCGTAACTCTCTGCAAGTTAGAGGTCAAATCCACAGATCTGAAACCCTACAAACAAATTTGAATCAGGGTTCTACACGATCCAAGGTCCTAGTACAAATTGCCTCACACTTCGGCTATTTGCTTGTACACTCAGGAAAAATTGCACTCTGATACCACCTGATGTAAGGAGGATGAAGAAAAACCAGGGCCAAAGGCACACCCATCAATCTAAACCAATCTTGCAAAGTTAACACAACTCTTTTATTGATTCATCAAATGATCAGCATACATGCCTAGCTGTAAGGCCTTATGAGTTATGACCAGATACAAAATACATTCAAGATCTAAGATCCAGCTTCAAATTTTCACTTCCAAACACATATGCCACTAACTTTCCAAAATCTTTAATCCCTCTTCTAAACTCTCTGAAATTTGCCCTAAGTCTAAGCCTAAACACTCTATTTATACTTGCCAAAGTGACTTACAAATCATTCTAGAACATTACATAATAAAAAGGCCAACCCAACAACGGTTTGGACACATCCCAAGAAAAAATCTTATGATAAATGTCATAATTGAAATAAATCATGCAAGTCGGCTCGCACCAAAAATGTAGAAAAAATGTCCAAAATGTTGACACTTAGCATAACTAAGAAAACTTGGCACATGAAGAGTCATTCAACATACACTAGGTAACTCGACAGATGAAGGATAGCTCGACACACGCTGTGGAACTCCACAATTGTTGCAACTTGACAATGACTGAAACTTGGCAACAACTAGCAGAATGAACACAAATGAGCAGGATAACACATCAACCCAAAATGCTCCTACATTAGGAACATAATGAGAAGATGGTTAGTTACCATGATCTTTTATCAAGAGAAGAAACCTTTTGGAGGAAGAGATCTAGATCAATATGGCTCAAGGAAGGTGATCAAAATACTAAATTTTTTCATCTAACTATAATGAAGCATAGGGCTAAGAATCAAATTTCTAGCCTAATTAAGGGAAAGGATAAAATTACTAATGAAAATGAAATCACAAAAGAGATGGTTTCTTTCTTCTCCTCTCTTCTTTCTATTGACTCGAATGTTGATGAAGCTAGATAGAAGGAGCTTCTTGAAACTATTCCTCAAATAATTACTAATGAGCAGAATAGAATGATGAAGAAAATTTCTTTTGGGGATGAAATCTATAAGGCTATATGTTCCTTTGAAGGAGATAAATTCCCTAGTTTGGATGGCTTTCCCATGTTTTTCTTCCAGAAGCCATAGGAAATCATTGGTAAAGATGTTTGTGATATGGTGAAAGAATTCTTTGGGGCTAGAAGAATGCTAAAGGAAATTACCTTTACTTTTCTCTGTCTAATTCCAAAGAAGCTAGGTGTTGAGTCTTCAAAAATATTTAGGCCTATAAGACTATGTAATTTGATCTACAAAATTATATCAAAAGTTCTTACTCAGCATATTCTGACTATCCTCCCAAACTTGATCTATGATCAAAAAAATGGCTTCATTCCTGGAAGGCATATCCTAAATTCTATTATTGTTGTTCATGAAAACATACATTATTTATCTCTTTCTAACTCTTAGGGCTTTGTGATGAAGGTGGATATAGAGAAAGCTTATGATTGAGTTGATTGGAATTTCCTTCAAAAGGTAATGCAAGCCTTTGTTTTTAATGAGCAATGCCTAAAGATTATTATGTAGTTTGTTACTACTTCCTCCTTGGTTGTCTTGGTCAATGGGATTTCATTGGTTCTTTTAAACCTTCCAGGGGTTTGAGGCAAGGTGGTCCTATCTCTCCTATTCTCTTTACAATTATGGTTGATTGTCTTGGAAGGTATATTGGCAGGCTTGTCTTGAAAGGGGAAATTCAAGGGTTAAGACCTACTTCCTAGCCTCTCTTATGTTCTCATGAAAAATTTGTGGATGATATTATTTTTATGGGAAAGGTAGATATTAGGGAGGCTAGGAGTCTTAAAATGGCTCTTAACTTATATTTTGCAATCATAGGGCAATTGGTCAGTAGAGATAAGAGTTCTCTATTCTTTATTAACACTCCTATTGTTAGGTAAATGAAAATTTCTAATATCTTGGGATTTTCTATAAGTACTTACCTTGGTCTCCCTTTAGGGCATAGTCCTTCAAACTCCTTTTGGGAGGATCTAGTGGATAAATTCAATAAGAGATTAGCTAGATGGAAAGGAAATATGTCAAGTCAAGCTAGTAAAGTGACTCTTCTAGAGGCATGTCTTCAAAGTATCCCTACATATGCTCTTACTCTCTTCAAAATTGCTACAAAATTTGTAAATGATATTGATAAAATACAAAGGAAGTTTTTATGGTATGGCTCTAAAGAAAGAAATAGGATGGCACTGATTGCTTGGGAAAAGGTATGTAAACCTAAGATTAAAGGTGGACAGGGTATCAGATCTATAAGAAGTATGAATAAAGCTCTCCTTGCCAAAAATGGAGAGTGTACCAAGATGATAAGGAATGGAGCTTTCATTTTGCACGATGTTGAATGACAGAGACCCTTTCGAATCTCTCTCTTGAAAAGATGATCAAGGACCAACTCCAAGATTTTGAGTGGGTGTTTTTCAACCTACTGGGTAACTCAATTGAAGATAAATGTGTATGTTCATGAGGAGGCCTTTGCAGGTTCTAACCAATCTATACAATCTATTGTTGTTTGAAATGTAACCACAAAAGAGATATTTTTTGTATTTTTTGTTTTATGATAAATGCATTCTATCAATGCAACTATATGAATTCCTATTTTAACCAAATGTTTGAAAAGAAAATATAAAGATAGAGTAACGAGAGATTAAATAAAATAACTAAAAGGAAAATTCCTATAGGACATAAGCCAAAGTAAGAACACATTTGCGAATTAAATTATCAAAAGGATCTAGTAGGAAACTAATGAAATTTGGCGCAACACTTCCTCAACTCCACTGATGGAATCGTCAATGGGAACTTTAATAATAATTGAAAGATGTTTCATGTTTCATCAAATCACAAGGCCATGGAAAGTGCGCTCACGTGAGACAAAATGCTATGCAAGAATAGAGATTATCCTTTCTCTAATTCGTCACAACAACAAAATTTGTTAACACAAAGAAAACACTAGAACTAAAAGATCGCACAATCATAACAACATAATAAAACTATTGGCTCCATTATTATTCATGGACATACATTCACAAAAATAATCTACTCTGGCAAGAATAACTACACTCGAAATGAGAGCACCAATAGGATATATTATTGCATCAAAATAATGGCCTAGAGTACATATTACATCAATGTATTTATAAGAAATCACCTCCTCCTTTTGTGTTAGGAGTGAGAGTTCTTTAAATGAAAACTCATGCTAGAAACTAATAAAATAAATCTAATTATATAGAAGCCGACTCTCTAAATGGTGCTAAGTAGGTCTCCACCCTTATTTATATCCATTAATGGGTGCATGAACCTTTACATGACATAAAAGAGTGAAAGAATAAGAATATAAGAAGATAGAAGCTGTGAGATGATCTAGAAGTCTTTGGAAGCTCTGAAAATGAAAGTTAGGCCTTCTTTAGAGTTTCTAGGAGTTGAATTACCATCAAAATGCATTTTTGATGCATGGAATGCTCTAAAAAAGAAATTGGTAATTAACTGTCAGCGCACTATTCCTTCTTCAAAACTATTGGTGTACCTGCGCACCTATGCACCTTGGTGACATGCCCCAAAAATTCAAAAAATCTTCTCAACGCCAAAACAAAATTTTCAACATCTTGGTTTTCTTCCCCTTTATACCAAAACAATGTATGGATGCTTATTCTTGAATTTCTCTATTATCTACACCACTTCACTAGCTTCTGCTAAATCTAATGCATCATACTTATTCTTTACTATTTGTCAGTAGTTACTCACTTCTATCCAAGTCTCTACAAAATCCTCAAGCTTGGTGTCCGGTTCCAAAAATGCCTCTTCGGTTCTAAATGCTTGTCTCACATCATCTTCAACTATGTCTCTAAATTATTGGACTACTAATTGCATTGAAAAAATCTTGGTCTTTGACTCATCCTCAAAAATCTCAAGGCTAGCAGTGTTATAGTACCTTTTTGTTTCCAAAAATTGCTCTTGAGATTTATTCTTTATGTGTTAAATTCCCTCATGTAATCGTTCCATTACTCTATTACCCACAGATATCTTCTCTATCCATTTGTTGAGCTTATCTAGCTCCTCTGCAAAGTATACTTCCATTAGCATCTAGTACCTTTCGCCCTTTATTGATTTGAGTGCTTGTAAATCATTTGCCTAGGTACATACTTCATCCATTAGCCCAAAATCTTGGTTTACAATGGAAACCAACTTGTTGGTATTTGACTGGATGTTGTGCAACAAGTTCAAATTGCCCTATTTTAGTTGTACTCCTCTTTCCTCAAAATTGTCATTCCATTGTTGACACGCTTCCAAAAATGAGTTCATTTATGGCCCTGCCTACTTCCTTCCTAATGCATTACCAAGAGTGATCTCTAGATTTTCTAGGTCAATAGGTCCCACCACTTCATTCAAGTAGCCTCTCAGTAGCTCATTCTTCTTTTGCAATGTTATCAATTTAGACTTATCATGTTCCATGTGTTTGAACACCTCCTTCAGGCCTGTAGTGATCAACACTTTATCCACATCCACCATGGGCTTTCCTAATATGATCTACTTTATTTGGTAATCCTTAGTAGTCAACTCTTCAGTGTTAGCATAAGGAGGAGGAATGGTGATATAACCTATAAGGTCCTAATCTTGATTCTTCATAATGAGGGCAAGAGTTCTAGCATCACCCTTTGGTAGCTCAGGCTTTATTATCACTTTTATCAATTCCTTCATTCCTTCCTCTCCAATTAGCTCAAGCTAAAGATGTTGGTTCTGAAGTAGGCTTCTTTCCCTTATTATTCCTCTCTGAAGTCTTTCATGTCGAGGAAGATCTTCGAAAGGAGTTTTTGTGCTTTGTCAGGCTAAGGATCTAGCCTCTATATCTAGGAGATTTTGTTGAGTTTGCTTTGCTATTTTCCCCTCTTTAGATACTTCATTAGCATGAAGTTGTTGGTATTCTCCTTCCTTCATTTCCTGACTTTCTAGTTTAGCTTGTGTTCTTGGAGGAGGTGGAGCTACTGACCCTTTTATCCATGATTGTGGCCAAATCCTATGGTGGTAGTGATGGAATGCTAAGAGATCCCTGAGGTAGATGAGGCAATTGATTCCAATCCTTTCCTAATAGCTCATTTGTCAAGGTATCTCTTATCTTTTCACCCACCATCTCGGTGCCCACTAGCATAAAGTCAAAATCTAATAGGTCAAACACATTAGCTCATTTGCTCTCCATCTTAGTTATCCACTTCTATTGCTCATTCTCAAAAGTTTCTACTTTGATAGGCTCCCTTGGAGTAGATGGAGGTGTCTGATTAGAACTTCTCCTCTCTTCCTCTACTACTTTGGCTGAGTGGGTTCTCTGACTTAAAGGAAAAAATTCTATTTGTTCCCCTTCTTCCTCATCCTCTACTTCAGGGATGGTCTCTAGAACCTATGGGGAGTTAGTACTTTTCTTCTTCAATCTCTTCCTTTGTACACCTACCATAATTTTTTTTGTTGTAACTCTCTTTGGCACTGAGGGGGAGGCTTCTTCCTCTAAAATTCTTGGTGGTGGTACCCCTTGTTCCTCTAGCACTTCCTCCTCTTATTGCTCTGGTTGTGGCTCTTGTGGTTGCTCTTGCCCAACTTGAGGTTGGTCAATTGGCTTTGGCTCTTGTTGGGATTGTGTCATTTTCTTCCTTTCCCTAGAAGTTGCCATTTTCCTCTTACCTTTTCCCTTATTTTCCTTGAAATACTCAACATCCCACTCATGTTGATGCACCATTTCTATCCTTACTGGTGATTAAGCGGGGTAGGTTGGTATGGTGGCCTTGGCACCTTTACCTTCCTGAGGCTTAGTCATAGCTTGTAAGGGTATGGCCTAGGGAACTGGATCCATCTGAAATGGCTTTTGGATCCATTCCCTTGTAAGCTCCACCACATGTTTGGCCTGATGATCTATGTTACCATTCTCCTCACGCCCTATTTTTGCATTCATAATTGGCCTATCATAGATTTTATCTCTATTATACAAAGGATCCATAACTAATGGAACATCATTTTCTATGGCCTTTAGGGGGATCTTTATTTTAAGCACATTTTCTACTAGATATAAACTCATCCTATAATAGTCCCTAATCTAGACATCATATTCATCTATCACATTCATCCAATTATCTTTAAGGGCTTCCTCATGAACAAATTGTTTCCCCACAAGATGTTGAACCATCCCAATATTGTCAAAATATGGGTGAGGTGCTTGATAGTCTTCTAGGGGATATTGATCCCACTCTAAATCAAAGGTAGCCATATCCTATTTTTTCTTTACCTCAAATTCCCTAATGGTGATTGGCCAGACCCAAGTCTTCTTGTGTTGTTCCTAACTCTATCATATGTAGAAGTGAGATGGCAGACTATCTCCAAAAGTATGAGTCAATCTAAAGTGTACCTTGGGAGCTTTTTGGGACACAGAAGAGTACTAGCTACCTGGAGATATGTGAATTTCTTGAACTAAATGTAGTAGGCTCCTACTTCAATTATTCTTGATGCTACCTCTACTGACATTCATTTAGCATAATCTCCCTTAGTGAACCTAATGATGGCAAAAATAAATCCATCATTGACTACCCTATATTCCACACTTTTTGGTGGGAGCTTTTTCTTCACCACTTGTGGGTAAACCACATAGGGCCAAGCATTTGCATCTTGCATGCTTCCCTTCCTATATAGCCCTAGGTAGTTAGTGGTTCTAGCTACTAGCAAGTACACCATGTATGATGTCATATAGAAGTGAGGGTCTATCTTGATCGAGACTAACTACTCATCCAAGTTTTCACTTAGGATTGTGGCCCAATCAATAGGCATCTTTGTGGTCTTTATGGTCTCAATGAAGTGAACCATCCAAGTTTGTAGGTGACCTATTGCAGGGAGGCCCATTACTCTACTAAGGAGAATAATCAAATATTCGATGTCATCCTTAATCTACCCTTGGGTCATGTCCACTTTGCTTACTCTTCATCCCAGAGGTGTCTTGTAAATCAAGAATGAGGTCTACACCAATTCATTTGCTTCTTTCTCATTTTCTCTATACCACCGATTAGCGCCATCATAGGATATTTGGAGGTACTAGTTTACCCTCAAAAGATGGAACACTTTCTCCATTCTATGTGGTTGAAGGTCTAGGACTATCTCTCCTATAACACTCTTCATGACCTCCTTTGTCACATAGTGTTCTGCCAATTTCATGACTAGTTCAGAGAATTGAACTGATGTAGGGTGCAATGCAGCATTCGCCAACCCACTCCAGATCAAAGCTAATATCATTGGTGACCTCTCATTTGGTTTATTGCATATTGTTAGAAAGGCATTCCAGTCAATTTGATCGGGCTCAGTATCCTGAATCTCTATGTGCACATCTTGGAATCTAGATTTCTTGGGAACTCCTTGGTATTTGAATGTAGTGGGTTTAGGTGTCATTTTCTCAGCCATGGAAGATGATGATAATGCCATTTTATCTACACAAAAGAAGCAAAAATTAGTCTATGGATTCCAAAGGACAAAAAATGAGACTCAACTAAGACTAGACTAATGAAAATTTGGGTCAAAACCAATCAAAACTGCCAAAAAGGTGAATCCCCCCCCCCCCCAATAACCAATTTTACACACTAACACACATCACGCACTTGCACCTATGCACCTTGTCGAAGGTGCACAAGGTGCAAAACTACACACATGTGCATCATGCTAAGGGGGGGGGGGGTGGACTTTGTTTTTTAAGTTGTGTTATTTTTCTTTTTGAGGTGTGCACCTCCAAGAGGTTTTTTTACCTTTAAGAGGTATGGGGAGCTACGCACTAGCAGAGTTGGAGAGGGTGCAGAGGTGCGGTCTCGAGGATGAAGCGAAGATCAAATGGTGAAGAGAGAAGAAAGGGGGGGTTTATATAGGCTCGGGGCCTTGGCATAGTGCTCATCTCCAAAGGTGCACACCTCTGAAGGTGCACATCTTCGCAAGTGCACACCTCTGAAGGTGTGTATCTTCATAAGTGCACACCTCTGAAGGTGTGCACCTTCGAGGGTGGGCACATGCACATGTGCACATCCCCAAAGCAAGGTGAAGTGTGCTTGTGTGCACTTGGTGCACATGCACAAGTGTACATATGTGCACTTTATGCACTATGAAGGCCTAAATCTTGATTTTTGCCTATGTTCGACTGCCCGACCCTTCCTAGTCAAAGACCATTGTTTGACCTAGACCCAAGGGAGGGTCCACAATTACCAAGGCTTCAAACTAAAGGCCTCATAGGGAATTTTGAAAGTAGGGGATCCCCATTTAGTGACTCAAAATAGGGGGTGCTTTTTGGGACCACAACAAGAACCAAGTGGTAAATTTAAGGTGTCTTCTATGTTTAGATCTTATTTAAATGGAAATCCTCCCCCATGGGCTAAATCTTAGAAAAAAGGTCTTATTCATAAAATTAATATACT
Organism: Cupressus sempervirens; assembly: GCA_028749045.1. Classification (NCBI taxonomy): domain Eukaryota; kingdom Viridiplantae; phylum Streptophyta; class Pinopsida; order Cupressales; family Cupressaceae; genus Cupressus; species Cupressus sempervirens. Next base: position 186,934,495 of record CM053791.1, on the reverse strand, counting down.
CTTCTGGAGTACTCTTCAAAACAAAATTTGAACTCTGGATAATCTTCAAAAAAGGGGTATTTATATTGTGAATAGATGCAGTTTATGTAAGATGGAAGGTGAAGATATTAATCACCTTTTCATCCACTATATATTCAGCTAGAATATGTGGGGAATTCTCCTACAATACTAGAATATATTGTGGGCTTAGCCCAGTAATCTTGTGGAGTGTTTCCATAATTGGAAATGTCTTGTTAGAAGTTCTAATATTTGTTTCCTAGGGAGTATTTCTCTTCCTCACCTTTGTTGGGATATCTAGAAAGAAAGAAACAATATAATTTTTAGATAAAGAAACTCATGATTTGGGTTGGGGGCCAAAACATTCTCAAGGATATTAAAGAGAACTTCATCTCGCAGAATAAAAATATTGATGGTTTGACAATATGTGACCCCTGAAAATTAAAGGAAATAAAATGATGAAACAAAATGATAGCAGAGAGGGTGTCATATGGAATTTCCCTCCTATGGGATGGCCAAAAGAAAACTTTGATGGGTTTGCTAAAGGAAATCCTAGAAGAGTTGGATGTGGTGGATTCTTAAGGGATTATAATATCAGGGTGGTGGATGTTGTGGCAATCCCTATTGGTCACTCTATGAGCCATAGAGCATAAGCCATTTCTGCACTTTATACTATTAGAATGGCAATGAAAACTGGTAATCATGAATTATGGTTGGAAGGGGACTCCTTATATATTATTAATATGACGAATAATAGAAATATGGTGACGTGGAATATTAAAGGGAGTATTTTGGAAATTAAAGATCTTTTCAATAAGTTTGATAATGTTATAATATCTTATAATTACCAAGAGGGCAACAAAGTGGCTGATTGGATTGTTAACAAAGCAGTGAATGCAAATAGTAAGATGACGTGGGTTGACAACCTTAGCAAGGAAGGGGAGTTAAAGGCGATCATTAATTATGGCATAACTAATATGGTTGAAGGAAAGATTATTTGATGTTTTGAGGATTAATATGAAAAGTGTGGCATTAATAAAGGGTGTTATCATTTTTTGAGGGAGTGCCTCTTCATTATTGCCAATAGGATAGGGCACATATTATGGGCAAAAAGTTGCTTTGAGTTAAAAGAAAACTATTCTTTTGTGTTTGTTACCATGTGTTGCAAACTTATCAAAGTTGGGTCTATCATGGGTGGTGAGCCAAGGAAGCAGGAGCCATCTGACTGTAAAGAATGTGAGGCAAAATGTGTGGTGTGGGAAATTCTTCAAAAGGGTAAGGTGACTACATATATTGAGAAGTTGCATGGTTTTAAACCGCATATTACTGATTATTTTTTCAAGAATTGGTATGGGGAGAGGGTCTCTCTTCATGGGGTCACTATGGACTTGACAAAGGATGTCATTACTTAAATTGCTCATCTTCCCATGGAGGGTATGAAGTTCAAAAAGGAAACTAGTATATCTAACACGACTATCAAGAAGTTTCCCAAAAGTTAAGAGGAAAAGAAACTGGTGAAGGAAGGGAATTTCTATGAGTTGGATCAGATTAAGGAAATCTAGCAAGATGTTTTATCTTATGTTCATGAGTACTTTATTTTTGTGGTAGGTTGAAAAGGGTTCATAAATTTTTAATTTTTTTTTCTGAACCATTTCCGGTATAAGGATAGTTATTTTTTCCCTTTTATTTAAAGTATTCATTTCTTAATAGCCTTAATGCCCATAGAAAGAAAGATAGTAGGCCAGTACTTCATGAGGGTCTTATATTGTTAATTGAAGATTATTATAGAAAGAATTTCATGAAACTTTTGCTTGTTCTGGATAAGAAGAGGAAATCTTTTGGGAAAGAGCCTTTGGATAAAATGAGTGCCAAAAATACAAAAAGCCATAATGTGAAAATTGAGGTGGTTCATAGTGAGAATGAGAAAGGTAATAAGAAGGACACCAAGGTTTAAAATATTTTGAAGGTTAACAAGGATACCATGAAATCTAGGATCGAAGAAGAAGAGGAGGTTGAGATGGAGACTAGTGATCTCAGCTCCAACTTTGATGGGTATTTTGGTAGTCAAGGAGCTTCTTCGACTAAAGATGGTGGAGAATGTAGCAATGATGGGTTCATGAAAATGGTGATCAAGAATCATTCTAATCCTTTGGGCCCTAGTGCAAATAAAGGTATCATGACTCAAGGCCAAGGACCTACCCAGATGGAGACTCAAGAGGTGAAGCTCTTGGTTTATTCAGAAAAGAAAAAACCTAATGATAAAAATGCCCTTGCAATTAATAATCAAAATTTGAATAAGGATTACCAAGAGGAAAAGACTAGCCAGGGTGGTTTGAACAAGGAAAATGAGTTAAAGCTAGATGACATCCAGGATGCTACTTTCAATCCTAAGAATTTGGTTGAAGAAGAGGCTAATGAAGATGGGATAAATAAGGGGAAGTTGACTTTCCTCCACAAAGCTAAATTGAAAGTTGATGCTTCTCTCCAGGTTGATTCTTGGATCTACAATGAGATTATTATTCTCAAGAAAAATATGGGGGAGCTTTAGAATAACTTGGATGAAGTGAGAGAGCAAAAATAATTCAGCTAGAGAATTAGGCAAGTAATATCCCTGAGAAGCTAAAGGCCTATGAAATGGAGTTGTGTCAACTAGTAAAGTACATTAGTCAAAGGATGGATATCGTTACCTCAATTTTGTGTGGAGCTACTGCAAGCATCGGTAGAAGAAGCAACAAGGAAATCATTTCCCCTATTGTAAATCATTTGATCAGTGGCCCTAGTAAGAGAACCAAACAAAGTACAAAGAAAGTTGTTAAAGCTACTCCTGGTTCAGTGGTGGAGGACATCCTACAAGGGATTATTGTTGTTGGTAACAAGTGGCTAAGGTGATTATAGAGCTAGCTTAATTGTTGGCTCTGGTTGTTGGTTTTGGTTCTCTATGTATCTATTTCCTTTAAATAGCTACAGAGGAAGAAGGAAACAATCACCATACTCATAGCACATAATAACTAGTAACAATGTATTTGAGATTAAGTTCTAAGATAAAATAGGATATATCCTTCAGAGATTATTGCAAAGCAAAAATACCAGAGGCTCCTAGAAATGAAAAAGAATGGTCTAACAAGGAATTAAAACAAAAAGAGAATAAGGTCACCATCCCCAATTTGATGGATCTAATAAAATTGATGCCTAGGGTTGGTTATTAAAATTAAGTATTTACTTGACCCTTAATCCCATGGCCGAGGAAGATGCAATCTAATTTCTCATCTTACACTTAGAAGATGCAACACATGATTTGTGGGATTATGGAGTTTGTACACGCAGATACAATGACATAACAACATATGAGTTCTCTCAAAAACATTTCAGGAGGCTAACTCAACAAATACAAATAGGGATAGTTGATGAATATATCCAAAGATTCTAAAGAATCTCTGCGGGAGTTATAAGGCTAGGTCAAGAAAAATTAACCTACCTATTTGTAGATAGGTTAAAAAAATTATTAATGGGAACTAAAAGTTGTATTTAAACAGACTACTCTAGAAGACATAATAAAAAACAACTAAATGTGGAGTCGACAACCATGAATGACTAAGATGTAGAAGAATATGTAAGACACCCCCATAAGAAGGAAACTTACCCCCAAATCCCATGAGGATAAGAGACAGACTAAAAAAGAAGGGAATTCATGTTATACATTTAAGAAACCATGGGAAAAAAGACACATATGTTGTAAGGAGGATTTAGAACTTAAAATATCATGTAATAGATGCAAGGAAATATAGAAACCATGCCACAAATTTAAGGGCCAAATTCACTAAATTGAAGCAACATTCAAAGATGAAAGTCTCAACAAGAAGGCCAAGTATGAAGATGATGGGGAACACTTAATTATAGCTAACATCACTTTGTAAGAGTCTAAGACTGTAAAATCACTTGAGGACAAGCAAATTTAGGAGGGCCAGACTGTAATGGCCCTATTTGTAATAAGTATTTAGTAATTAATTAAACAATTGATTAAATGAATGCATAAATAGGTTAATTAATTTTTAGATGATTATTAAGTAAACAAATCAATCAATCAATATATGAATGTCAATTAAGAAAATCTACAGACATCAATTAAACAATTAAAAAAATAAGTATTAATATTGAATAATGCAATAACTAAATATAATTAATAATGATTAAGTTTTAATATAGAAATAATATTATAAGAAATAATAAAACTAATAATTATTCCCTAAACAATAAACTAATCCCCCAAACACATTAATAAATAAACCCCTAAAATGTGTTAATATATTCATACAATTCACTAAATAAAATAATAATTATCTAATAAATATCGATCACCTTGCACAAGATAGTTGATGAGGGACATGACTGGTCAAAAGGATGTACAAGTACTATAAGTACCACATTAACAACTTGGAGTAAAGGACACAAGTGAAATAAGATAAAACAAAAATGATATTCAAAGACATCAATACCATTGGTTCAACCATAGTTCTATGGAACCAAACAATATAGCAAAAAATATATATTTAAAATAAGCACCTACAACATTCAATGCAGAGTGTTATATATTATATCACCAGTCAACTACATAATAGACAAACACTATCATGCAAACTAAGGTAGCTAATTAGATGGAAAAGTTCATTTGTATATAGTGATGTCATGTGTTGGTTATATGGCATGTGAGAATAGACATTAGTGAATTTTTATAGTCATATAGGTGAGATGACCCAATAGTTGAGCACCCTAACTTCATGCTTCTCAAAATCCTATATGGAAATTCCAAATCACTTCCATTTTTTTACAGCAGCTTACTTGACAAGTCACTTGCTTATAACTAAGGTTTCAAAGCCACATCATCAAATATGATGCCACATCAGCATGTTTTTTGCCAAGGTATCCAAAACAACCCAAAAATGAAGTGAGACCAATCGTAGTGCATTAGAGACCCCCATACTTGTGTAGTTGATGTGGCATTACACTATTGGTTGTTTTTTGGGAAAAGGGACACATTTCATTCAATTATGGGTAGTCTCATTAACAAGAACAAATTTCACGTCACAACTATTGGTACAATCTTGTCAAAAATATTGGATATTAAATCAGTAAGTGTGGGTATTTAGTTAACAACTCCTATAACAACCATTGGAACATGCTTAGGTATTGGGTCCTCTCCCCTAGGCATGTAGAGTGGATAATAATGATTCCTAGTGTTAATGAAATATAATTTATACCTCGAATAAAATAAAATATTATACATTGAGTTAATAATGATAAATATTATTTTAAAATATAATTGCTAGAACTATTATTAAGACTCAAATTCAAATATTTAATGATGATAGGGTTAGTACCAGAATAGGATTAATTCTCATATTAGTTCCTTCTAATATTATTGTGCATAATTATCATATATGATTATCTCCAATGTTACCATGATTTGGTCTCTAGTAAAAGTGTATGATGTTACCAAGGAGTAGCTTATATAAATCCAATCTTTGGATTGTATCCCAATAAAGGGTAGGGGTCAGCATTTCATATATCTTCATGAAATGAACTTGTACCTATAAGCTTTGAGGGACTCTAGAGATGGTGTTTAGGTAACTTGGATAACATCTATACCCTCAAATCCACAAATAAAATACTAATATCACTTGGGTATGTTGGAAGGATAATTACTAGCTACTCATAAACATAACTTGTTGACAAGCCTATAACGCTAAATGACTCAATTATGTAATTTTCATGTCTAGCCCTAATATGGGAGAGAGAGAGAGAGAGAGAGAGAGAGAGAGAGAGAGAGAGAGAGAGAGAGAGAGAGAGAGAGAGAGAGAGAGAGAGAGAGAGAGAGAGATGCTTGATACTAATTCCTATTTTGTTAACAATTAAAATAATATTTTGATTGCATAAAAATAGGTTTTAAAGGACCTGAAACCTTGCACAAAGTATCATAGAAACAAGAGTAGAGAAGCTCATAAAATAGAAGGCCTCATAGCCAAAAAGGAACAAACAAGACAAGCCAAAAGCAAGAGGCTAAAAAACAACTATGCATGAAAAGGAAACAAAAGAAAAGAAAAAAGACAGCCCCATTAGAATTACAAAGTCTTTAGAAGATCTACTGCTTGGTCTGCCAGAATGTTCATATTTTCTGCAAATGCTTTCATATCATCCAATTTTTTTGCTTCCACACCCTCATTCTTCTTGGAATTATCCCTTGTGCACTTGCTTAGGCCTTAGTCCTCTTTCATATCTTTAGAGTCTTAGCCTTTACCCTGTTCAAGCTTGTTTAGCAAGGTGTTAAAGTTGTTGGCTACGGTCTTCAAGATAGTACAATTTTGATCTACCAATTTATTAACCATTTTCTCCAAGTTACCCACTCTAGTATCCAAACCCTCCATTCTTTTTTGAAGATCTTTTCCTAGCTGATCTAAATTTCTATTCTTGGCTTCAAGTAGTAGCACATGTTTCATCAAATTCTTTACCTCTTCAGCATTGCCTATAACCTCAAAAAGTCTATCAATGTGCTGACCCAGAGTTCTCTCCCCCCTTGCTGTCTTGCTGAGCTGATAAAAATCTCTTGAGATGTCCTACATTTTCTGCTTTAGAGCGCTAATATCCTTCTTCATTATCCCTGGGTTACCAAAGATTCCCTTCAAAAAACCATGGTCTTCCTCCCTATGATAAAAACTTGCACTACCATTGACCCCCTACCCTAACCCCTTTCATTTTTTAATTCAACCAATAATATTCATTTTGAATCAATGTGAAAATTCAAAACTCTAATTATAAACTATTTCTAATCCCACAATAGGAAATAACTCAAATTTAAGGCAATACTACATAGGGAAAGGGCACTAGTGGTTGTTATAGCTAACTTTGTGCACTCTAAGTTTTCCATAATACATCAAGTTTGGATGATTTTATTTATTTATTTTTAATTCCTTATGCAACTTGACTACTTATAGCTATTATTATATCTTTTGGGTAGTCAAGACGAATGCTATGAGATTCATCACATATACAACGGTAAAAAATTGGTCATTAAAGGTGTTGTCTACTATATACTTAAAGATGCACACATAAGCATGCACTAAACCCACCTCAAACATTTTCACAAATAATCCAACAAATACCCCTAATGAAATTATCTTTTATCCTCTAATACATGTTTTTACCAATTTACTGATACGTATGCACAAATCTTCCACAATTCTATGGCTATCAATAAATTTGTACAACTCCTTCAATTAAAATCTATAACTTCTAATGTTTAATATACAAGTGTGAGACTATTAATACATGTAAAATCTTAATGAAAATTCGATTGTCATTTTTTTCTTCTTTTCTTTAAAATAAGGTGTGTGTACTAGTAACCCTTATATCAAAAACTTCACCCACACATTGTTTTTGGAAATGAAGAGAGTAGTTGAGAGGGGAGGGGTGAATCAGGTACCACAAAAATTATCCCCTTTCCCTAGATGTCAAATCAAACTTTTCACTGATAATATAATTCTTTACCTAGCTAGGTTAAAACTAAGTTCTTGTTGTAACTCGGTTAACAAAGTAGTCTTATGAATATTAATTTTTTTTAACCTTTAGTAACTTAGTTGCAAAAACATAAAGCATAAAGTAAAAAATATCAACGTAGATGACACCAAGATTTAATGTGGAAACCCAATTTGGAAAGACCACTATGCAACTAGTTACAATATTTTTCACTCTTCTAAAGTGAGTCCTATTAGGAGCCAACCCTATTAAAGATTACAATACATACTATTAAGTATGACCTTGTTAGAGGATTTAGGTAAGCCTATTAGGAGTGGAATGGTTAGAGGTCTTTAAAACACTTCGATCTTGAAATGTCACCTTGCTAGAGGATTTACAATTTGACTATTAAGTCAACTCTATTAAGAGATTTCTTCACTACTACAATGGTTAGAAGGTAACAATAATTTGACCTACTTTATAAAGCAACTTCTTTTGTAGATTCAAATCTTTTTTCTAGCTTGATCTCTAGATCCTTACTGATTAGAATATTCTTTGCAGCTTATATTCCACACTTGTCTTCTCTTCCTTTTTCTTTGATCACATATCCATCTTATTCCACATCTTACATATGTTTCTTATACCTCTTGCATTACACTTCTTGATCTCCCTTTATATATTATAAGCTTTGATATGTTGGCTTGAATACCCTTTCAAATAACCATTAAACATCTAAATAGTCGGCCTTGTTGTGGTCCTACAACACATGCCCCATTCCTCACAAGGAATGGGGGGCCCATCCTTCTTTCAAATTCTCGAATTAACCATTTGGGAATTGAATTTATTTTTTTAAAGAGTCAGAAAATTAAAAAAACCCAAAAAAATTTTAAAATCAAAAAGACTAAAAATGGAAAAATGGAAAAAAAAATTTAAAAAAAAAAAATATATATATATATATATATATATATATATAAATTAATTCAAATTAAATAAATTAAAAAATTTGTGGACGCGCACAGGAGGTGCACGCCATGCACCCGTACAGGGCCGCAAGTGGGCGGGGGGTTATAAAACCCCCACCACCTACCTTAACACTATAATTTTTATATTTTCAATTTTTTGGCTTTGCTCCACAGTGCACCAAGGTGAGCACTCTAAACTATCGTTTAAAAAGTTCTGTAAACACGTGCCAAGTGCACACATAATCTGTCACATGGTCGTTGTGGCCCTTCGGTGCCGTGCATTGTGGCCCTTGGATATTTGACGCCGCATGCCCGTCATGGCCCTTTGGTGCCATGTGCCCACCGTGGCCCTTTGGCATCATGCGCCGTGGCCCTTGAATGTCCGACGTCGTGCATCGCATGCCATTCAAAACCCAACACCCGCACACCCTTCCAAACTTGGCGCTATGTGCACATCATTCGCGCCCCTCGCCCATTGGCGGCACTGTGCGCCCACCACGCCCATTACTTGACACTTCATGTTGTGCATCAAAAACTTACCTCCTCCTCTCCATGCAAACTCTAACCGCACCTTGTGTGTGCTACTCCCACTTCATACACACAAACCCCATGCCGCTCACTTTTGCCTCTCGTCGTGCGTATGCTACCAAGCCACACCGTGCATAAATTTTCATTAGGAATTTAATAAACCCAAAATCAAAAAAAGAAAATAAAGAAAATAAATAAATAAAGGGAAAATAAAAAATAAAAAAATAATTAAAATAAACTAAAAAGGATGCTTTTTTTAATTCATTCAATGCTCAATTAGACACAAATTAAATGTTTTTATTTTGCGATTAGCTTTATTCTTGAGCTAACAAACATTTTTTTCTCATGACATGCAGGAGATTAAATGGTGTCTACATCTAAAATGACACCCAAGCCCATTATATTCAAGTTTCAAGGTGTACCCTCGAAATCAAGATTCCATGATGATCAGGCAGAAATCAGAGATACTGATTTGAGGCATACTAATTTAGGAGAATTCCTCAGGATCTGTAACAAATCAACAGAGATATCTGCTCTGGTCTCCTCATTGATTCATTCTAGGTTGGTGAATGTAGCTTCGCATCCCATATCAATCCAATCAGCATAACTGGCACAACATTTTATTTCTGAAGAAAGGGTGGTCAAAAGCATCACAGGAAAGTTGTGTTGGACCTATGACTTGATAACTTTGAGAGGGTCTTTCATCTCCCTAGAGCGGATCAGTTCATTAGACTTTCGTATGAAGTAGTAGAGAGACAGTATAGGGAGCACCAGTAGGAGGCAACAGACATCATACAATCATCTTACCTTATTAAGAAGCCTCCTCGGGGAAGGATAATAGGTAAAGTGGATATGACTTGAGGATATATGAAGGAGGACATTGGATATTTCATCATTCTCTTCAATAGAGTTATGGGCTTACTTGCAGCAGGCCACCTCAGCACTTTCATGGTCAACTTCATTGAGACCATCAGAGCAACCAAGATACCACTAAACTGGGCCACCACACTAAGTGAAAACTTATGTGAGCAATTGAGGGCAGTAAAAGACAAGAAGAAGTTCTATATGACTTCTTACATGGTATACCTACTCGCAGCTAGGGTGACAAACTACCCCAGTTTGTACAGGAGAGGCAGTATGTAGGATCCCAATGCCTAGCCATATATAGTCTACCCTCACCTGGTAAAGAAGAAGCTCTCACATAGAGCAAGGAATATAGAATCACGAATGATGCATTTATTTTTGCAATTATTCGATTCATTGAGGGAGATTATGGAAAGAGGTTATCCGATGAAGCAAAAGCACATATAACAGTTCTCGGTGTATATGCTACTTTAGTATGTTAGAAACACTAAATTAAAACAATCAAAAAGCATTTGCATACTAATTTAACATAACTTCATGAGAGACAAAGTGAAGTCCTCAAATGAGAATATGAGTCATGGATAGGCTCTCTCAATGAGGATGATCACTTGATGTAGAGGTGTGTTTAATAGCTAAGATGACTTGATTATGTATGTATGCTCAAATGCTCAAATGGGCTTCAATGGAGGATTTTTGATAGATTTTGGTGAATGGATTTGATGTAAAAATGGCTTCTCAAAATGGCATTATGGCTTTACTTTCTAGATTGTGTTAAAATGGCTTGGGAGAGGATTCCTTAAGTAGGCAAAGGGCTTGAGGGATCAAGGGCTAGGATGCAAGGATGGGAGAAAGCTTATGGAAAGTTTAGATTGAATGAGAGGAGAGCACATGGATTGTGTTTTCTTATAGTCAATCACGGAGTGACACATGTCACAGGGTCATTGGTTAGAGCAAGAGGGGTTGAGGAGTCAGCAAAGGAGGCTCAAAGCTCATAAAGACCCTCATAATGGCTTGTAAGAGTCATTTATGGCTTTGTGGGGTTCATAAAGTTTTATGGTTGAGCTATTTGTGAGAGAGTTGAGATATTTTGACTTGTGTTGGATTAAGAAAGTCTTAAGCTTGACTTAGGAATGTGCAAATGATTAAGGTTTGGATTAGGCTTGGGTTAAGATTAGATTAGGCTTGTTAGAGATGGGCAAGTGGATGGCATTTAATGAGGGTGGGTGAAGGAGGAGATATTTGTTGGCTTTGGCTTGGGTTAGCAAGTCTTAATCCATGTTTAGGGAATGTGACAAGGTTAGGGGGGGGATTAGGATTAGGGTCAAAGATAAGGATTGACATCTTCTAGAAGGGTCTAGGCTTTGGATGAGGATGAAGACTTTCTAGAAGAGTCTAGAACTTCCTAGGATGAGGATAAATAAAGTTTTTAGGAAATAAATAAAGTTTTATTTATTTCAAGGGTTTGGGTTGAGGAGATATTTATTAAAATATTTTTAATAAACATGAAGATTAATAGTTAATCTTAATTAAATATTTTGAGTTGGGATTAGGGGTAGGAATCGATGGGATTAGCCTTTAATCAAAATTAAAGAAGGATTAGAAGATTTTGGAAGAGGTTAGTGGTCTTAAAGAAATTGGCCAAGTTTTGGGCAAAAAATAAATAAATTATTTATTTTGGGATTTTTCGTCAATTTATTAATTAAATAATTAATAAATAAAGAAATAATGTTTAAATAAAATTTAAACATTTTTGGGAGGGATTTCTTAATTAAATATTTTTAATTAAGATAAAGGGATTTAATGGCACAAAAATTAATTAATTAATGATGATGTCATCAGGGACTTTTTCAGAAAATAAAAATACTTTATTTTCTAAATGATTTTTAGGTATCTACACTCGGGGCCTACTTCATCCAATTCAAGAAGTTCACATATCTACAAGTAACTAGTGCCTCCATTAATCCTAAGAAGCCCCTGAGATATCCAAGTGGCAAACTGGTGCTATTAGAAATTGCCTAACAAATTGAGTCGGCATATGAGAAGATAAAGAGACAACAGAGACTTTGTTGGGCATGGCCCTTGGTCATTGGACCATACCAGGTGAAATGAAAATAAGATATTTCATCATTCGAGTGGGAGTGGGAGAATTATCCCCTTGAAGAGTACAACTCTCCCCGGCCATACTTTGACAATATTGGGAGAGTGGAGAGTCTAGAAGGAAATGAGTTTCACCATGAGAATGTTGTTGAAGATCACTAGATGAATGTCACAAATGACTATGATGTTTGCATAAGGGACTATTGTAGGATGACTTTGTATCTAGCAGAGAAGGCTCTCCAGTTGAACATCCCAAAGGAGATAAGGCAACAAGATTCAAAGGAGCTACTGGACCCCTATTAAACTCAAAGAAAATACAAGAAAGGCCCATTATGAATGCTAAGGTTGATAGGGAGGAGGTTGTTGATATTAATCATCAGGAAAGACATGTCATCAGAATGATGAAAGCTTAGATCAAGAAACCTTTTCCACTTGATCCAATACCTGATACCGTGATCTTTCATGTGCATGTCTACCCAAAAAGAGGTAAAGGGAAGAAAGTAACAATTCCTACCTTTGCGGCCTAGTCTCCTATCAGGCCAGAGATAGTATACTAGCTTGATCACCCGGTTGGATACTATCACCCTCCAAAGAGGAAGGGAAAGAACAAAAGGAAAAGGGTCTCCCCTTAGAGGATTTAAACATAATAGGCTGAAGAATAGGTGCCTCCCCAACAACAATAAGAGAGTGCACAAGGATCCCAAGGTACTGGAGCTACTCAAGTCCAAGATGAACCTCAATTTCCTCCCGTTGTGCTCAACCAACCAGAAGAGGGAGAGATTCCACAAGTCTCCATTCCCCCTATGTAAGAAGAGCTAGCTTCTCCTTCTGCCTCCAAGAAATAAAAGAAGAGGATTAAGATCCGGATGAAAAAGAGGCAAAGGATCAACAGAAGATTGTTGCCTTCCCAATCTATTCTTGAAACCATTTTGGAAGGGGACAAAGAGGAGGAAGAAGAACAAGAGCCCCTATAGGGAAGAACTCAGCTAGCAAGAGCTACTAAGCTACAAAGGAGAAAGAGTGCCACGGGTACCTCGCCATCCACCCAAGAAAAACTCTTAGAACTCTCTTCAGAAGATGAAGTACAATAGTGGGTGGATGAGCAGAGTGATGAGGGCAATGACATTTTTACAATGTCAAATTTTGATTTTATGCTCATGGGTATAGAGTTGATTGGAGATAAGATCAGGGACACCCCTATAGGTGAACCTCAATAAGAAGACTAGACACAGATGTTTCCAGATACACAGGGTCTTGATCTTACTCCCCCATCTCCACCACAAATTATGGTGGTAGATAAGGGCTCAGTTACTCCTCCACCTCAGAGTTTAGAAGAAGAGCAGGTTCAGAAGGAACCATCACAGGAGGAGGGACCAAAACAAATGGCGACTGATGAAGTGTCAAAGGAGGGACAAATGGTGGAATATTCTCAACCACCTTCCCAAGACACAGGTGTAAGTTGCAGGATCCAAGGAGATTGAGGCTATAGAAGCAAAGCCCTCACAACAGGAGATGACTCCAAGTAGAAGTGATAAGGGGAAGGAGGTAGCAAAACACACCCCTTCGTCATCAAGAGCCAGGTCCTCAGCAGAGCACATCCCTAAATGGATCTGGAAGGAAATAATGAGGAGTACTAAGCCTCAATTTTGTGCTTCAGAGGAAGACATTTGTGACATTACAAAGATTTTGAATAAACCTGAGTCTCCATCACACAAGGCAACGTCGTTGGCATTTGTCACCAACACACGAAACTAGGAATTGTTTGCACAAGTGGTTGTCCCTCCTGAAGACACAGATGTGGAAAGCCTTGGTCTTAAGGATTATGAATTGAAGGAGGTTATGTTGGGGAGGCCTACACAGGATTGAACCCAATTAATGATGACCATGGGAGTCAAAGAGGTCCTCAGGAACATGGAACAAGATTAGGTTGAACTCCAAACACTTCAAAGGTAGGTTGAGATCCTAAAGGGATATGTAGTCGAAGTAGTTGGTCCTCTGGATCGTGAGCACCCTGAATAAACTTTGAACACTATACTTAGAGAGGGGGGAGGTGTATAGCTAGATCCATTTTTGAAAGCTTGTCAATAGTGGTGGAAAAGTTTTGAGGAGAAAGGAGTTTTGATTATTACAAGGAATTTGAAGTTACTACATGCTATGTAGGAGAATGTGAATAAAATCATAGCAATTTTGAAGCAAGACTTCAGGATTATGGATGAAATACGAGCTTGGAGTAAGGATTTGCAAACTCTACAAGCCATAAAAGGGCAAGGGTACTAGGTTTTGATTGATGTATGTATGGGAGAAGAATTAGATATGATTGATGATTGGATAGAGAAGATAGTGGATACCAATAAAGTAATGGAAACATTACATGAGGAGATCCATTGGCTCATGACCCCTAGAGCAAATTTTGAAAGCAGAGAGATATTATTGCAATGCATGCCTAGATACTTTTGAAGATGAGGAATGAGAGAAGTTATTGCCTATTGAGGTAGTAGTGGCAAATTTTAAGAAGACTTTTGAAGAAGCATCCAGTGATGAAGATATCCGGTAAGCCTCACGACAAAAGAGGCCTTGTTAGAATTGGATACCAAACTCAAGGATTTTGCTGATACTCGAATTGAGGTCGACAATTACCAATAGAAGGTCAAAGACAAATATGAGACTTTGGATTTACCAGATACGGCCAATATTACTGAGATTATAGAGAAATTTGAGGGCAAACATCCAAACATACCTTTGGGGTGAAGAAGAACAAAACCCAAATGCCAAAATTTCAATTTTGACACTTAGTAAAATTTTGAGATTTTGGACCATTTTGAGGTGTGCAACTACCCAGGTCTGCAGATCTGCAAGTACGCAGGTCCGTAGGTGCACATTTTTGAAAAAGTTTCACTGACAATTAACTACCAGTTCCAAAAATAGAGCTTTCTATGCATCAGAAACACATTCTGATGGCAGTTTAACTCCTACAAACATGATGTGAAAGATCAGCTTCTATTTTTGGCACTTCCAGACACTTCCACTTCAACTAAAAGCTTTCCTCCTCTTTTTTCTCTCATAATTTCTTTTTTTTGACATGTAAAGGCTCATGCATCTAATTAATGAATGAAATATGGATGGAGTCCTACTTAGCGCCAATTAGATTGTAGTCTATATATAATTAGTTTATTTTGTTAATTAAAAAAGCATTTTATTGCATGAAGAACATCTCTCACTCTCAACACAAATTGAGGAGATGATTTCTTATAAATACCCCATTTTGATATGTAATGAAGGCCATCGTTATTGTTGGTGTAAATAAGTATTTACTTATTACACTTACTTAAGTTTACTTAGGTTAATGCATTATTTAATTATTTTGCATTATTTTATTAATTTTATTTGTGAGACGCTTAGGAGTTTGCGCACCTTTTTGAGTTGTCATGTAGACAACATAGGAGTACGCAACTCTATTTTAGCACATGGTGTCTATGACACTATTTTGCGTGTCACACCCTTGTAGGCTTATCCTCTCATCACCGCGCTTACTTTTGTGCTTAACGGAGGATAACCCATATCTGGTGGACATGTGCTTGGTTGTATGACACATCATGGTGTTGATTACGAGACATTCTAGATGTATCTTAGAGGCCTTTATATACGGGCACTCCTAGTGTACTTTTACGTTACATTGCACATTACATAAATTATGACATATTGAATACATTGTCATTTTGATCATACTCTCTCTCTCTCTTTGGTCTACTATGTGCTTGTGTTTGAGTTCTTAGTTCCTGGGTGAATTTTTCCCTTAGGCAAATTCTTACATGGTATTAGAGCAACTTGGAGACTTTCTCATCACATAGTCGTTCGAGACCACGCTTGCTTCATCACCTTAGCCCGAATCTGGAGTGTTGCAAAAATTGGGAGCATCTAGAGCTAGATCTGACCTCACCATTGCATCTAAAATTGTGAACTGGTGAAAATCGGCTACAAAGTTGCCTACCCTAGGCCAAAGTCGATTGTGAGGCAAAAAAAATTTTGCAAACCAGCACTCGAAGGATCGATTTGCAGAATTGGTATGATCATTTTAGATCTATACATTTAATTTTCAAATCTAAATTTTTTTTCATTTGCATCTTTGCTATTTTTTTGGATCTGTATTATTTTTCGAAAAAAAATTGGCCATGGGGCCATAGGAGAGATTTTTTGCAGGTGAAGATTAAAGCTTGTTGGTGCAAATCTGATATTTGCATCACATTCAGAAGGTCCAAAAACCTCTAGATCAAATTTTGTTTCATCCAAATCGGACATCTGAGGCAAAATCTAGAGCCATTTGTTTTTTGGAGGCGCGGTGGCGATTCAGAAAAAATAACAACAACAGCGATTTTCAAACAGCAATATCTTCCTCATACAGACTCCTTTTTGCGAGCAATTTTTTTTGTTTTGAGGTAGGATTTTGTGATCTACACATTGGTGCAAGTGGTTTGAGATCTTTGTTTTTGAATTGTTTTGCAACTCCAAAATCTCAAATTTTGCCACTTAAAATGCTTGGTACGAGCTCATCTGGACTCCAAATCAGGTTCCATTTTTTTTAAAAGTGCATATTTTTTGGTCTACTTTCCAGATCTGCAACCACATTATAGGTTTTGTAGACAAAAATACTACTTTCATAAATAGGCCCTAAATTGGCAAGTGGCTTTCAAGTGCCAACAACATCTTTTTCAGGGGGGGTTCTTTGATTCTTTGGGGGTTCATTGATTGATCTCATGGAGTCTTGTCAGATTTGTCAGTTTGGTATTAGACCACAATTGACAACAAGGAACTATTACAAATGGAGGACTTTGATAATTGACCATCTAAGAGGTCATCAAGGATTGATTTCTTATCTTTATCCAATGCCACCACATTTTGATTGGACATATATTATCAAGCTTAATCAATTTCTACGTAAAAGTATGAGTAGGGAATCTTTTGGTCCTCTTAGATTGGCACATTTTCCTTGTGATATTTGGTGGTCTATTTGGGAAGCATATGGAGATCCATGTGATCCTCCATCTCCAGTGGACTTTCTACATCCAGTCACTCCAGCTATGGTTTCTTCAACCTCAAATGAGATCACACCTCCAGCTCCTGTTGCTCCTACTGATCCTATTTCAGCCATAGATGCTTCAAAATTAGTGCAACAAGATACTTTATATCTTCCTACTCTACCTTCATGTGAATACTTCCTTTCAAACATTGCACAGTTGTTCATGGAGTCTCAGATTAAAGATGTGGGAGATATTCTTGATGACATTCGTCTTCTTTTTGAGGCAGATACTTCATCCTTTGTCGCAGTGAGAGATTCATGTACTTCAGCACTGCAGGGTACTCATGGTCTTCTAGGTGATGATTTCTTGCCAGACATTTTAGTTCTATTCTTGGAGTCACACATAGTAGATATGGGAGACTTTTATGATGATTTCTCAATTCTCTTTGCTGAGGAGTCTTCTACAGTTGTTGCGAGGGCCCACTCTGACCTTCAACTCCATGCTCTACATGATCAATCCTTCCAAATTGGTGTGATTGTGGATTCTTCTTTACAACATCTACAAGAGGTCTCTTCATCAGTTGAGAAGATTGTTGGTTTCCTGAGACAGGTTCTACCTCCTTCCTTGTTCGATCTGCTCTTCTCTTCAGCAATTTTGGAGGAAGCCGTCAACAGTATCCACATAGGGACTTTTCAACAGGTTTTAGAGATACCAGTCATCATAGAGATTCCTTCTGCATATAGGGGACACATCTCACTGGTACCCTTGCTCTTGTTTCTTTCAAAGGGGAGGAACATCATTCAAAGGTCATGGATCAGCTTCTACATAGGAGCATTCTTCATTGATCGACACACTACTTTTAAGGGAGAGGAACTACCTTGTCTCCTTCTCTTTTTTGGGGGGGACTTTTTCCTCATAGGATGTTTTGTCCTTCTCCATTTTTTCTTGTATATACATGGATTTATGTGATAATGGGGGGGTCTTGATTACTCCATCCATCGATGCATCCTTATTCATCTCACTTTTTGGGGGAGGGTTTTTCCCATGAGGTTTTCCCTCTTTCCCCGCTTTATGAGAGATTTGCATCTTCATTATGTACATGGGTACCTAAGATGGCCTAGTAGCTGGGACCCATTTTGCATCTTCATCCTAGTTTTGTAAACTTAAGGGCATTCCCCTAAGTTGCACTTAAGGGGGGGTGTTGGTGTAAATAAGTATTTACTTATTACACTTAAGTTTACTTAGGTTAATAAATTATTTAATTATTTTGCATTATTTTATTATTTTTATTTGGGAGACACTTAGGAGTTTGCGCACCTTTTTGAGTTGTCATGTAGACAACACAGAAGTATGCAACTCTATTTTAGCACATGGTGTCTACAGCATTGTTTTGTGTGTCGCACCCTTGTAGGCTTATCCTCTCATCACCCCACTTACTTCCATACTTAATGGAGGATAACCCATATCTGGTGGACATGTGTTTGGTTGTATGACACATCATGGTGTTGATTATGAGCCATTCTAGATGTATCTTAGAGGCCTTTATATACAAGCACTCCTAGTGTACTTTTACATTACATTGCACATTGCATAATTTATGACATATTGAATACATTGTCATTCTAATCATACTCTCTCTCTCTTTGGTCTACTGTGTGCTTGTGTTTAAGTTCTTAGTTCCTGGGTGAATTTTGCCCTTAGGCAAATTCTTACAGTTATTATGCAATAAAATTATTCTTTTGGTGCTCGCATTTGTAGTGTAGTGATTCTTACTTGAATATGTCATTGTTTGGTGAATTTTGTTCATGGAATTATGATTGAGCCAAAGGTTTATTGCATTGTTTCTAGTTATGTGATCTTTAATTTCTGGTGTTTGCTACAGATTTACAAATTTTGTTGACGTAACAAGCTTGAGAAGAAATCATTGAATTGTGCCTGCATAACTCTCTGTCTTGCATGAGTGCACTTTTCATGGCCTTGCGATTTGATGAAGAGTGAAATATCATACGTATTAAAATTTCTCACCAACAATTGCATCAGTGGAATTGAGAAAGAGTTGCTCCTACTTTCATTATTTACCTACCAATCTCTTCAAAAGCGTAACTCGCAGACATGTTATTTTGTGTAGCTTATGTCTGTTAGGATTTCAATTCCACATTATTTGCTTTCAATTTCATGTTATTTTCTTTAAAGTTCTTCTTATTTGTTTTATTAACCCCCTTCTTAGAATAGGATTTCATACTAGCTGCACGGTTAGATTGCATTCATAAAAAATAGAAAAATACAAAAACATAGTTCTTTTTTAGTGTTATTTTTGAAACAACGTGCATATTCTTCATCTCATATGAGATCAAAATGAACCAGCAAAAGCCTCCTCATGAACATTCACATTTATCTTCAACTAAGTGGATTCTAGTAGGTCCAATGACCAAGGGCCATGCCCAGCAAGGTCTCTATTGTCTCTTTATGTTCATGAGGAGGCCTTTTCTGGTTGCTTTTGATCTTAGATGAGATCAAGAATCTACACACTATTTCAAAAATAACACTAAAAAAGAACTATGTTTTTGTATTTTTCTATTTTTTATGAATGCAATCTAACCATGCAACTAGTATGAAATCCTATTCTAAGAAGGGGGTTAATAAAACAAATAACAAGAACTTTAAAGAAAATAACATGAAATTGAAAGAAAATAACATGGAATTGAAATCCTAATGGACATAAGCTACAGAAAATAAAATGTCTGTGAGTTAAGATGTTGAAGAGATCGGAAGGTAATCAATAAAAGTAGGAGCAACACTTCCTCAATTCCACTGATGCAATCGTCGGTGAGAAACTTTAATGATCGTATGATATTTCACTCTTCATCAAATTGCAAGGCCATGGAAAGTGCACTCATGCGAGACAGAGAGTTATGCAAGCACAATTTGATGATTTCTTCTCAAGCTCATTACGTCAGCAGAATTCGTAAATCTATAGCAAACACCAAAACTAAAAGATCGCACAACCAGAAACAATGCAATAAACCTTTGGCTCAATCACAATTCCATGAACAAAATTCACAAAATAATGACACATTCAAGCAAAAATCACTACACTCCAAATGTGAGCACCAAAAGCATAATTTTATTGCATAATAATGGCAGCCCTCATTACATATTACAATGGGGTATTTATAAGAAATCATCTACTCAATTTGTGTTGAGAGTGAGATATATTCTTTATGCAATAAAATGCTTTTTTAATTAACAAAATAAATTAATTATATACAACTACAATCTAATTGGTGCTAAGGAGGACTCCATCCATATTTCATCCATTAATTGGATGCATGAGCCTTCACATGTCAAAAACAAAGAAATTATGAGAGAAAAAAGAGGAGGAAAGCTCTAAGTCGAAGTGGAAGTGTCTGGAAGTGCCAAATAAAAAAGTTGATCTTTCACAGGGCATTTGTAGGAGTTAAACTACCATCAGAATGCATTTTTGATGCATAGAAAGCTCTATTTTTGGAATTGGCAGTTAACTGTCAGTAGAACTTTTCTAAAAGTGCAAAGCTACGAACCTATGGACCTATGCACCTGCGTACCAGTGGACCTACAAACTTGCATAGCGGCGCACCTCAAAATGACCCAAAATCTCAAAATTTTACTAAGTGTCAAAATTGAAATTCTAGCATCTGGGTTTTGTTCTTCTTCACCCCAAAGCTATGTTTGGATGTTTGCACTTGAATTTCTCTATAATTTTAGTAATTTTGGCCACATCTGGTAAATCCAAAGCCTCATATTTGTCTTTGACCTTTTTTCAGTAATTGTCTACCTCAATTCAAGTATCAGCAAAATTCTCGAGTCTAATATCTAATTCTAACAAGGCTTCTTTTGTCTTGAAGGCTTGCCAGATATCTTCATCACTGGATGCTTCTTCAAAAATTTTCTTAAAGGCAATAACTTCTCTCATTCCTCATCTTCAAAAATATCCAAGCATGCATTGCTGTAGTATCTCTTTGCTTCCAAATTTTTCTCTTGGGCTTGGTCCTCGAGCCAATGGATCTCCTCATGTAATGTTTCCATTACTTTATTGCTATCTGCTATCTTCTTTATCCAGTCATCAATCATATCTAATTCTTCTCCCGTGTATACATCAATCAAAATCCAGTATCTTTGCCCTTTTATGACTTGTAGAGTTTGCAAATCCTTACTCCAGGCCCATACTTCATCCATAATCCCGAAGTCATGCTTCAAAATTGCTATGATTTTATTCATATTCTCCTACATAGCATGCAATAACTTCAAATTCCCTATAATAATCAAAACTCCTTTCTCCTCAAAAATTTCCTACCATTGCTGACAGGATTTCAAAAATGGATCCAGCTGTACACCTCCCCCCTCTCTAAGTATAGTGTTCAAAGTCTACTCAGGGTGCTCATGATCTAGAGGACTAACTACTTCGGCTAGATATCCCTTCCCTTTAGGATCTTGACTTGCCTTCGAAGTGTTTGGATTTTGGCCTCATCATGTTCCATGTTCTTGAGGACCTCTTTGACTCCCATGGTCATCATTAATTGGGTTGAATCCCATGTAGGCCTCCCCAACATAACCTCCTTCAATTTTTAATCCACGAGACCAAGGCTTTCTACATCTATGTCTTCAGGAGGGACAACCACTTGTGCAAACAATTCTTGGTTTTGTGTGCTGGTGACAAATGCCAATGGCATTGCCTCGCGTGATGGAGACTCGAGTTTATTTTAAATCTCTGCGATGTCACAAATGTCTTCCTTTGAAGCATGGAATTGAGGCTTAGTACTCCTCATTATTTCCTTCGGGATCCATCTAGGGATGTGCTCTATTGAGGACCTAGCTCTTGATGATGAAGGGGTGTGTTCTGCTACCTCCTTCCCCTTATCACTCTTGCTTGGAGTCATCTCCTATTGTGAGGGCTCCCCTTCTGTAGCCTTAGTCTCCATGGATCCTGCATCTTGTACCTCAGTGTCTTGGGAAGGTGGTTGAGAATATTCCACCATTTGTCCCTCCTTCAACAATTCATCGGTGGCCATTTGTTCTGGTCCCTCCTCCTCTGATGGTTCCCTTTGAACCTACTCTTCTTCTGAACTCTGAGGTGGAGGAGTAACCAAGCCCTTATCTACCACCATAATTTGTGGTGGAGATGGGGGAGTAAGATCGACACCCTGTGTATCTGGCGACATTTGCGTCTGGTCTTCCTATTGAGGTTCATCTCTAGGGGTGTCCCTAATCTTATCCCCAATCAACTCTGTACGCATGGGCATAAAATCAAAATCTAGTATTGTAAAAATGTCAGTGCCCTCATCACTCTGCTCATCCACCCACTACTGTACTTCATCTTTTGAAGAGAGTTCTAAGGGTTCTTCTTGGGTGGATGGAGAGGTACCTATGACACTCTTTCTTATTTGTAGCTCAGTGGCTCTTGCTAGCTGAGTTCTTCCCTATAGGGGTAGTTGTTCCTCTTCCTCTTTTTATTCTTCTTCTTCCTCCTCTTCATCCCCTTTCTAGAATGGTTTTAGGAATACATGGGGAAGGCACCAATCTTCTATTGATCCTTTGCCTCTTTTTCATCCAGATCTTAATCCTCTTCTTTTGTTTCTTGGAGGCACAAGAAGAAGCTGGCTCTTCTTACACAAGAGGAATGGAGATTTGTGGAATCTCTTCCTCTTCTAGTTGGCTAGGTACAATGGGAGGCAATTGAGGTTCATCCTGGACTTGAGTAGCTCCAGTACCTTGGGACCCTTGTGCACTCTCTTCTTATTGCTGGGGAGGCACTTGTTATTTAGCCTATTCTGTTTGAATCCTCTGAGGGGAGGTCCTCTTCCTTTTGTTCTTTCCCTTCCTCTCTAGAGGGTGATAGTATCCAACTGGGCGATCAAGCTGGCATACTATCTCTGGCCTAATAGGAGATTGGGCTGCAAAGGTAGGAATTGTTACTTTCTTCCCTCTACCTCTTTTTGGGTGGACATGCCCATGAAAGATCACTATATCAAGTACTGGATCAAGTGGAAAAGGTTTCTTGATCCAATCCTTCATCATTCTAATGACATATCTCACCCGATGATTAATATCATTGGCCTCCTCCCTATCAACCTCAGCATTCATAATGGGCCTTTCTCCTATTTTGTCTAAGTTTAATAGGGGGTCCAGTAGCTCCTTCGAATCTTGTTGCCTTATCTCCTCCAGGATGTTCAATTGGAGAGCCTTCTCTGCTAGATACAAAGTCATCTTACAATAGTCCCTTATGCAGACATCGTAGTCGTTTGTGGCATTCATCCAGTGATCTTCAATAGCATGCTTATGGTGAAACTCCTTTCCTGCTAGACTCTCCACTCTCCCAATATTGTCAAAGTATGGCCGGGGAGAGTTGTACTCCTCAAGGGGATAATTCTCCCACTCCCACTCAAATGATAGAATATCTTGTTTCTATTTCACCTGGTATGGTCCAATGATCAAGGGCTATGCCTAGCAAGTTCTTCATTGTCTCTTTATCTTCTCATATGCCGACTCAATTTGTCGAGCAATTTCCAATAGCACCAGTTTCTCACTTGGATATCTCGGGAGCTTCTGAGGATTAATTGATGAAGGTTCACTCTGTTACCAGTTGATGAAGGTATGCTCTGATATCACTAACGAAGGGCCACACCACCCTTACCAAATCACAACCAAGAATGCAACAATATGAAAAAAAAGAGAGATAAAATGCTTCCCAAGAAATTTTATTAAACTTGAAAATCCTTAGCAATTACAATAACCTTTCTGCAAGATCTCTCAAGATCCAATCCAAACCTAAGCTAGTCCAGATCCACACTCTGGTGGAAACCTCCAAGATCTCAACTTGTGCTCGCAAGCCACCAAGCAACCTCCTTGTTTCTAAATTGCAGTCACTAGCTCTTCTCCAACCTTATCCAAGATCCAAGTGTAAACTGCCTCACATTCGGTGCTCTATCTACACACTCACAACTCCATCACAATCTTGCTGTAAACTGCCTCACATTCGGTGCTTTGTCCACAGACTCAGGAAAACTCACTCTTCACTTCCTCCTTCTCTTTCACACCTTGAAGCCTTCCAAGCTTTCCAATTTTCACACATGCAAGCTTTTCCTTCCAAAGCTTTCACCTTCTCGAGCTTTCACCTTCTTCTCGAGCTTCTCTTTCTCAAGCTTCTACTCCTCGGGCTTGATTAGAAATGCTCATATGCCTTGCTTAAATAGGCACTTACCACCCAATGCATGACTTATACACAACCTTCTAGAATTCCACCTACACAATATCCACAACCTTCTACAACTTCCATAACCTTCTACAATATCCACAACTTTCTACAATATTCATAACTTTCTAGAATTCTTCCCACACACCTCGATAAATGGAATGACAACCATTTATTTTTTTATTTTTTCTATTATGCCACCTATGCACCTCGAAAATAGAAATCCCCTTTTCCTTTCTTTTCTCCTTTTTTCCCCTTTTTATTTTTTTTTATTATTTCTCTTCTAATTTTTGTCACTTTCTCTCTCCTCCAGATTATTTTTTTTCCATTTTTTTAAAAATTTTTTTTTTTAAATAAATTTTCTTTTGCAAGATGCTCCTGGATCAGACTCCCCAGGTAGCTAGAAAAGTGTGTCCCACACTTTGACGCCAAAAAGAAAAAAAAAATCTACAACCATCTTTATCTTCACCAAAGGTTTCCACCTGAACAGGGACAAGAAAACCACCATGCAAATCTTCCACATCTGCATACATATGTCAAACACTAGAATCTCAACCATCCAATCAACATGCTCACTCCCACAAACAAACTTAACATAAAACTTTATTAGCAAACCCTCATCCACACCAGCAACTAGTGAATTCACACTCGTAGCAACAAACCCCACATCAACAACAACAAACTCCATATCAGCACCAACATGTAGATCTCCCTCAATACATGCCAAACTAGCAATATCATTGCTCACAACAAGATGCTCTGCAATATATAACTCACCTCCAACAACAACTGGATCATCCACAACCAAGTGATTTGCAAAATACAAGTCACCACCAACATCAACTAGATCATCCATGACCAAATGCTCTGCAGTCTCCATGTCAGACTCAACCAACTGATCATGAAAACCAATCACCATACCAACATTAGCAAGGTTAGGAATATCCTTAGCAACAACCTCTATTTGCTCTACAAGTTCTGCATCAGGCTCCACAAACTGATTAGCAAAACCAACCTCTTCCACCTTGACCTTCTTAGCTTGATCAGCCAATCTAGCATCCAACTGAGCAAACATCTTAGAAAAATTCCTCTCCACTATATCATGGATTTTTGCAATCATCTTAGGGTCTAATCCTCTCATGGCCATCTCCCAAGATCTTTGTAAACCCTTTGCAAAAAATCCTTCCCACACTCCTTGTGATAACCAAATTATTTCCAAGTCAGATCGTAACCTGCCACCTCACACGAACAATCAAGAACCACATCAGAAGTCTAGGACAACATATCTGCAATCCACCAGCTCTCCATAATCATGCCTCAAAAAGTTCAGTCTTCCATCTCTGCATCCATCGATCAATCGGCATGTCCTCCCAAGGTCCTGGTGCAAACTACCTCAACTTCAGTGATCTATCTGCACACTCAGGAACTCCCACTCTGATAAACTTCACCCAACCAAGATCTTGGTACAAACTGCCTCACACTTCGGTGATCTACTTGTACACTCAAGAACTCTTGCTTTGATACCACTCGATGAAGGTCCACTCTGTTACCAGTTGATGAAGGTATGCTCTGATACCACTAACAAAGGGCCACACCACCCTTACCAAATCACAACCAAGAATGCAACAATATGAAGACAAAGAGAGATAAAATGCTTCCCAAGAAATTTTATTAAACTTGAAAATCCTTAGCAATTACAATAACCTTTCTGCAAGATCTCTCAAGATCCAATCCAAACCTAAGCTAGTCCAGATTCACACTCTGGTAGAAACCTCCAAGATCTCAACTTGTGCTCACAAGCCACCAAGCAACCTTTTTGTTTCTAAACTACAGTCACTAGCTCTTCTCCAACCTTATCCAAGATCCAAGTGTAAACTGCCTCACATTCGATGCTCTATCTACACACTCACAACTCCATCACAATCCTGCTGTAAACTGCCTCACATTCGGCGCTCTATCCACAGACTCAAGAAAACTCACTCTTCACTTCCTCCTTCTCTTTCACCCTTGAATCCTTCCAATCTTTCAAACTTTCACACATTCAAGCTTTTCCTTCCAAAGCTTTCACCTTTCCAAGCTTCTCCTTCTCGAGCTTTCACCTTCTTCTCAAGCTTCTCCTTCTCAAGCTTCTACTCCTCGAGCTTGATTAGAAATGCTCATATGCCTTGACTATATCAGCCATTGTGTGTTCCATCAAAGCCATGGGAAGACATAAGTATGGATTTTGTTCTTGGATTGCAGAGGACACAAAGGGGTAATGACTCAGTATTTGTGGTGGTTGATAGGTTCTCCAAAATGACACATTTCATTCCATGCCATTCACTTGCTTTTGCAAATCAACTATCAATGCCTCTTGATTTCTTGCCCTAATTTTCTCAAGTCAAGGAATCCTCAGAATCCATCCAATCACAAAAGTCATCTTCTTCTTTCTCTTCTCCATAATCAAGTCTTTAGAAGACAAATCTAGTGCAAACTGCCTCACAGTTGGCGATCTGTCTACACAATCAAGAACTTCTTAACAAACTTCACCCAACTCAAGGTCCTAGTGCAAACTGCCTCACGTTCGGTGATCTGTCTCCACAATCAAGAACTTATTGACAAACTTCACCCAACTCAAGGTCTTGGTGCAAACTACCTCACATTCGGCAATCTATCCGCACACTCAAGAACTCTCGCTCTGATACCACTGATGTAGGGCCACGCTCTGCTACCACTGACAAAGGTATGCTCTGATACCACTGATGATAGGCCACACCACCCGTACCAACTCTTAGATATGTGAACATCTTGAATTGGATGAAGTAGGCCCTGAGAACTGTTATCTGTGTTTTTGCTTCATTGGATAGCCTCTTTCCATAATCTCCCTTAATGAATTGAATGATCACAAAAATGAATGCATCATTCAGGATTCTATATTCCTTGCTCTATGCTAAGAGCTTCTTCTTTACCAGCTAAGGGTAGATTATATATGGCCAAGCATTAGGATCATGCATACTGCCTCTCTTGTACAAACTGGGGTAGTTTGTCGCCCTCGCTGCGAGCAGGTATACCATGTAAGAAGTCATATAGAACTTCTTCTTGTCTTTTACTGCCCTCAATTGCTCACACAAGTTTTCATTTAGTGTGGTGGCCTAGTCTAGTGGTATCTTGGCTGCTCTTATGGTCTCAATGAAGTTGACCATGAAAGTGTTGAGGTGGCCTACTGCAGGTAAGCCCATAACTCTGCTTAAGATAATGATGGAATATCCAATGTCCTCCTTCATATATCCCTGAGTCATATCCACTTTTCCTGTTATCCTTCCCTGAGGAGGCTTCTCGATAAGGTAAGACAATTGTATGATGTATGTTGCCTCCTATTGGTGCTCCCTATACCATCTCTATGCTACTTCGTACGAGAGTCTAATGAACTGATCTGTTCTAAGGAGATGGAAGACACTCTCAATGTTATCGGGTCATAGGTCCAGCACAACTTGTCATATGACACTTTTAACCACCCTTTCTTTAGAAATAAAATGTTATGTCGATGTCATGATTAGTTCTACTGAGTTTATTGATATGGGATGTGAAGTTGTGTTCACCAACCTGAAATGAATCAATGAGGAGACCAAAGCAGATATCTCTGTTAGTTTGTTATAGATCCTGAGGGCGCAGTGGGCATGCAATGCCACCAATGGGTGCGACCCACGAATGATGTGCGCGCAACACCAATTTTGGAAGGGTGTGTGGGCGATGGGTTTCAAATGGCTCGTGGTACGTATCGAATATCCAAGGGCCGCTATGTGCAGTGCCAAAGGGCCATGGTCAGTGCACAGGAAATTTTGTGCGCGCTTGGCACGGGTTCACAGAGTGTTTCAAACATGAGTGTAGAGCGCTAACGTTGGTGCATTGTGGAGCAAAGCCAAAAAATTGAAAATGTAAAAATGATAGTGCTAAGGCAAGAGGTGGGGGTTTTATAACCCCTTGCCCACTCACGGCCTTGCGTGGGTGCACGGCAGGCACCTTCTGTGCACACATGCAAATTTTTTAATTATTTTATTTTAATTATATATTTATTCATTATTTTTTCCATTTTTCAAATTTTAGTCTTTTTTATTTTTAAAATTCTTTGAATTTTTAAAAAATTTCTGACTCTTTAAAAAAAATCGATTCCCGAATGGTTAATTCGGGAATTTGATAGGAGGGGGCTCCCATTCCTTGTAAGGAATGGGGCATATGTTGTGGGACCACAACAAATAACCCCAAAAAAAGGAAGAAATGACCAAGGCATTTCTTCATTAGTAAACATTCTTCCAACGTGTGTCAAACACTAACTGAACTTCAAACACCTCAAGCGTATTTCGGATGACTTTGCAATCAAAACTACATAATTCAAAACCTTGAAACTCAGTGTGTGATTCATTTGTTCATTCCATTTGACGTCTCAGGATGCAGTCTATCAAAGTTTTCTGACAACTTGAAAATAATCTTCCACTTCTCCTGGCTCATTCATTCAGAATCTCTTTGAAGGCTATTCGTCGATCAGTTGCTTGACTAGATGCCACGTTCTTTTTAACTTCCTAGAAAATTTGAATAATTTTTCCATTTAGTTTTGATGAAGCTATGTTTTGGATACAAGATACTTTGTTTTACAAACATATCTTTCAGCCAGTTCAGATCTTTAGAATCCTTCAGTCTTAACACCGTACTTTTCTTTTATTTTCTTTCTTCTTGTTATCTTCTATATCCTGACTACACTTAGACTGTGTAGTCAAGACATCGATGTTATTTCTTGATTTGATCTCTTATGAACATTCCTTACATTCCTCTTTTAGAACTTTTAGAAACCCTCACACCAAACAATGATTTTAGCAACCTTTCGAGAAGAGCCCTCCTGTTTGAGGCAGTTGAAGTTTGGATCGTCCCTCATCATCTTTGACTTCAATTTAATAGCACCTAAAATAATCAAATTTTAAATTTTCAAAGTGTTGAGAACTTGTTGGTCTAGACTCTTGATTTCTAGACTAAAAAATCCCCTATTTCCACAAGGAATGTTGGTTGTTCGGTTGGTATAAGACACACAATTGTCCAATGTTTTGACAAAGAAATACCTCTTCTTGAAATCAAAACCAAAGAATGGTTAGTAAAATCTTGAGAGAAAAACTCAAGTACACCTTACCCCCCAGGACTGACACAACTTTGAAAAGTAACACACAACTGAAAGCAAACACACAACATGAAAGCAAAACACACTTGCAGAAAATAAACACACTTGCAGGAATAAAAATCTAAGCTAAATGCAGAAATAAAATCTAACTTTTTTTGTTTTTGTTTTTTAGGCTTCAAAATAATGCTTCCAAAATTGCCCATTTATGGGCAAGGGAAGAAATTCCCCCTGTAAGGAATTGAGCCTAAAAGTGTTTTCTCTGAGAATTTTCGCAATCTAATAAGGACCCATCCACAAGTGTTGAAACTTGGTATGGTTGCCTAGCTTTTCTTTCACCTTATCCTAGAGTAGAACAAGGTCAAAAATTATGAATGATTTAATCGTGGCCCTCTTGTCAAACCATCTTTCCTTAACAACTTGATGTTTGGCCATATGCTCTAATGCAACTGTCTATTTCTCATCCATCTCTAAAAGATTCATCAATTTGATTTGTACTTTGTCAGCATCTTCAATGTACCCACTCATAAATTTCAAAATAGGAATCCTAAGGTTAAGTGGAAACAATAGTTCTTGTCCATAGACAAGCAAATACAGAGAAGTCCCCAAAGCATTTTTAACTCTAACTCGATTTGTCCATAAGGCATATTTGAGTTGCGTATGCCAATCCCTAGGGTTCTCCTTCAACAATCGTCTTATAACCATGATCAAGTTCTTGTTTGTAGATTCTGCTACCCCATTTCCTTGCAGGTAATAATTCGAAGAGAACTTGATAATGACTTTATTTTCAAATGCCCATTAGGTCAAGAATGCAGATACGAAAGCAGATCTGTTATCACACACAAGGGAGAATGGCATTTTGAACCTAGTAACTATAGGAGTTGATGAAATCCAACTCCATAGCTCATCAAGATCACCTCCATGCAAATAATCTATCGAAGGGAAACCAAGAAGGAAGAGGTGGAGGTTGGAAAAACCTTGAACAGACTTGAGAGAGACCATATTGCAAAACAAAGAAAATATATTTACAATTGAAAAATTAGATGTGTCATGTTGAGAAAATACAATGAGAGAGCCTGAATATAAAGGCCTTATGGAAGCTTGTAGAACAAGTTAGAAAGTGGTAGAAGATAAGGTTGACAACTAAGCACTCTTCCACAAAAAGGTGGAACATGCTAGAAGGGAACAAACTCCTATGTTGTCAACAACTCATGACTACAACTATTAACTACATGCATTAACCTAAGTAAGCTTAAGTAAATAAAATAAATAAGTAATAATTAATTATTTACTCTAACACCCCCCCTTAAGTGCAACTTAAGGGAATGCCTTAAGCTCACACAATAAGAGAAAATGCAGAATGGGTCCCAACAATGAGGCCATGTTAGGTACCCATGTACAATGCAAAGAAATGCAACCTCTGTAAATGGGGAAAGAGAGAAAACCACATGGGAAAAACCCTCCCCCAAAAAGAGGTAACCTAGTGAAGGACTGAAGAAGCCTCCAACAAGAAGAATGTCTCATAAATAGGAACAAAGAGTGATCATGAAGAACATCATTGAAGCATGAAGAAGCCACAAATTCTACCATCAGAAAGAAACTGTTGATCTAAAAAACCTCCATGGAAGAAGAAGGCATGAACCGAGTGTGTCTATATGGTAGATGATCCATCTCACTGAAATGCATAGGTAGTCAACCACTGCAATCACCTCGTATATAGGATCAAACATTGAATACATAGCTCACACTATCAAACCATTGATCCACGGAAGCATTAGAATACCAAAATAACCCCCCCTTAATGTAGACGGGGTGAGATGACAGGCAACTGAGAAGGTGGGCCAATATCCTTTGCAAATAGAACCAAGAATGATGAGAGAGGGGAAGAGGTACAAACACCTATAAAGACATGGTCACATTGACACTTACTAGGAAAACAAAAGGAAGAAGGCCAAAAATAGCAAACAACTATCCCCCCATGGTGCTTTATAAAATAGTGCTAGTACAATTGTCTCAAAACAACGTTTATAAACTCGAAATGCAAGAGTGGCACTTTATCTCAGTGCATGTACATAAAAATGATTACAAATGATAGCTATAATGATTAGAAAAGGAAAAAAGTTGATACAAAAGATTGTACAACCCAAAACAAAAGATTCCATGCTAGGAAAATGATCCTTGGACCTGAAACACCCAAGATATCCACCATAGAGAAAAAAATGTCAAAAACATGATAGAAAGAGCATGGGCTAGAATCTAAAGGAAATAATAGCATTTCTGAAAAGATGACAAAACCAGCTTTTCAAAAATATAACGTTTTCAAAAAACTAACATGGGACTCAAAAGATATGCATGATTAAGTCAAAAATAAAACTTTAAACTTCAACCATAAAAAGAGACACTAAACTACCTAAAAACCTAAAAATACCTATGCCAATGTCTCTGTCTTGGAACCAGCTTTTTAACGCTTGTTTCAAATCAGAAAAATACCTCTGTATGCTCAAGATATGGCCAAAAAATTGACTGTAGGTCAAAAAGGACCTTGAAGAGGTGTTGGAGGGCTGATGTCATGCTAATGTCAGCATTTTTCAGCAAAAAATTTGACAGCCCAAGAGCCTTCGCAACAAAAAATATGCCATGTAGCAAGTGGCTGAGGTGGCGGGTGATGTGGCAGGGCCCACGTGGCAAAGTGCCAATGTGGAACCTATGCCATGTGTCACCACCACAAGTATTGACTATGCAAAAAGGGCTCCACGCAGTTGAATAGTTGGCAGGGCGCTGCAGGGGTGGTGTGGAGGAGGCGCAACCCAGCGGAGTGGAGGAATCAATGGAGAAGAGAGGTTGAGTCGCGATGGAGGCGGAGAACAAGTGGCCCATCGGCCCCTGGGTGGTGCAGTGGTGGCTACCCGACAATGCTACCTTTTTTTAAAAAAAATCGTACAGATCGTCAGTACGGTCGTACAGCAAGCCCTACAACCAAAATTTTTTTGCTTCCTCAAGCTCTTTCACCAAAATCAAATTTTTTTATATGAATCCTAACTGCAAATGACCTTCTAAATCTAATGGCAGCATTCGTTTAGGCTCAAAATGTTCTGGAAAAATGCTCTTCCCTTAGATTGAAGAAAAATGCACAAACAAACTAGGGTTTGTGTCTCCGAATCGTGGCTTCAAAAAATCCTTCAAGAAAGAAGCAATAGGGAGGCTCTGATACCATGTAGGAGTTGATGAAATCCAACTCCACATCTCACCAAGATCACCTGCATGCAAATAACCTATCGAAGGGAAACCAAGAAGGAAGAGGTGGAGCTTGGAAAAACCCTAAATAGACTTGAGAGAGAACATATTTCAAAACAAAGAAAATATATTTACAATTGAAAAATGAGATGTGTCATGTTGAGAAAATACAACGAGAGAGCTTGAATATAAAGGCCTCATGGAAGCTTGTAGAACAAGCTGGAAAGTGGTAGAAGATAAAGTTGACAACTAAGCACTCTTCCACAAAAAGGTGGAACATGCTAAAAGGGAACAAACTCCCGTGTTGTCAACAATTCATCACTAAAACTATTAACTACATGCATTAACCTAAGTAAGCTTAAGTAAATAGAATAAATAATTAATTATTAATTATTTACTTTAACAGTAATAATGTGTTCTTTCAAGAAGTCTATTACCATCTTAGCAGTGCAATTTCTGAATGTTTTTGCTTCCATCCATCGTGTACAGTAATTCGTAGCTATGAGAATAAATGTGTGTCCAATTGATGATGGTGGATTGACCAGACCAATGAAATCTAGCTCCCACTTTGCGAAGGGGTGTATCTGGCTATAAGGGCATTATTGGATTCCTTTCTCTACTAGCACTGGTTTGACAGATATGGCAAGAGTGTACATGTTTGAAATTGTCTTTGAATATTGAGGGCCAAAAATAACCCAATCGTAGAATCATGTGAGCCATTGCTTCTATTGAACCATGTCTTGTACCATATTTGCATGAAAATGTTCTAAGACTTCCTTTGCTTCCTCGTGGCCTAAGCATTTCAAATAAATCCCTTCATAGTTTCTCTTATACAACGTGTTGTCACGTAGCATGTAGGATTCACACTTCATTTTGAGTCCCCTACATTGTGAACTATTCATCCAACTGGGACATTGGTCTTGTAGAAGATAATAAACAATTTCTTGATACCAAACATCTATCACCACACCTTGACCAATATCAACTTGAGATACAATCCTCTTATCCTGATCATCTTCATTTGTTTCACTACCAAACTTGAACTCCTTTTCATTTCCATCCTAGTTATCAACTATCATTCTTGACAACCCTTGACCTCTGACTAATCTCATAGGTTGAATTTCTAGATTGAATTCTTGAAGTATGACCATCCATTTGCCTCTCCTTTCACCAAGTTCATTATGCATCAAAAGTGTCTTTACCGCTGGATCGGATACAATTGCATACACCTTACTTCTTAGAATGTAATGATGGAACTTCTTCACAGCCTTGATTAATTCAAAGGATTGTTTATCAAGGTTTGAATAATTCAATTCAGCATTCTTCAAAGGGCAACTCATAAAAGTGATTCATCTTTTATCTTCCTTTTTCCTTTTTCTGAATCAAGATCCCAACACAAGAGTGTTCTGAAGCAAAGGAATATATCTTAAAGGGTAACTCATAATCAAGACTTACTAAAACTGGAGCTGTAAAAATGGCCACTTTGATATCCTTGAATGATTTCTTAATCTCAGGAACTCATTCTGTCTTAGCCCCCTTTTTGAGTAAATCATTAAGGGGACAAACTATTTATGTAAATCCACTTATGAATTTTCGTACAAAATTTATCTTTTCAAAAAAAGATTTTAGTTCCTTCCAACTGTGGGGAGGTGATAATTTTAGAATAGCTTTGACCCTATCAGGATCAATGGAGATTCTAGCTTCAAAAATGACATGCCCTAGAAGCTTTCCTTTTGTAACGCCAAACGAACATTTCTTAGGATTGAGAGATATGTCATACGTGTGACATCTATTGAATACCCGCCTTAAATCAGCAATGTGAGTGTTTCAATCTTTTGAAAATATTATTAAATCATCCATATAGATGACTATACACTTATTTACCAATCCCTTAAAAGTGTCATCCATGGCTCGTTGAAATATAGCCCCTGCGTTAATCAGTCTGAAAGGCATTCTCCTGTAGGCAAAAGTTCCCCATTTAGTTGTGAAAGCTGTCTTTAGTCGATCTTCTTCTCCAACCATCACCTGATTATATCTTGAATATTCGTCTAGGAAAGACATCATTTTTGAACCACTTACAATTTGTAGAACTTCATTAAGTGAGGGTAGAGGATAATTGTCCTTTTGAGATGCCAGGTTCAAGTTATGAAAAATCAACACAAAGGTGAATCTCTCTGGTCTTCTTCCACACGGGAACCAAATTAGCCACCTATGTAGAATGGAAAATGGGAAATATAATCTTTGCATCCAGCAATTTCTTGACTTCCTTCATTATCAAGGGCTTGAGTATGGGATTAATAGGCCTTTGTCTTTGCTAAAAGGTTTGGCATCTAGTTTCAATGGGATGTCATGAGTTATAATCTTGGGGTCATATGTCTTTAATTCTTCGTAGCTCCAAGCCATAACATCTTTATACTCAGTAAGTAACTTGAGAATTTCTTCCCTTTCTTGTGCACTACATGTTTTCCCTATTCAGACCATCCTCGACTCTTCTTCCATTCCTAAGTTGTATTCATCACACTCCTCGATACCCTTTTCTTGGATTGTCCTTTTATTAAGTGATGATTCATCGCGATCAAAAATGTGTTCTAACTCAACCATCCCCTTGGGAATAGTGTTAGTCTTTAAATTAAGGATCCCATTTTCATCTTCAAGTTCATCATCCTCGGGTTTGTAATCCGAATTGTCACCAATTTCTTGCCCTTTAAAGTGACCATTGCACATATAAATTCAAGTATGTGTTGATCATCCTAAAAGACTTGAAAGTTGGTAATATTGTCTGGAATAGATGGGGCAGCAACCAACTCTACTAAAAATATTTTCAACTTCATTCTTCCAACTAGTTGTAATGAACTTGCTAAAATAGTGAGAGCATCTACCACCATGTTCTTCCTCCTTCAAATAGACCTTATGTTTAAAGCTTCAAAATCATTTAGTAAATCCCATACTCTCTTCTTGTAAGAAAGTAACTTTTTGTCATTGCAAGAGTATAAATATTTTACTTGACGAATAACCAACTGAGAATGTCCTTCAATTATGGGAGTCGTGACTCCTTTCTCAAGTGCAAAGAGAAGTCCTTGGATCAACGCTTTTTATTCTACAGCATTGTTAGTACATCTAAATTGTAATCGATATGCTATGTAAAAGGACTTACTTTTTGGATTAACCAATTCTATACCTACTATAGCCCCTAATTTTCATCTAGAACCATCAAAGTAAAGTGTCCAAATTGGATCTTCCTTGGGCTTTCTAACCTTGTGTTTGTTCGTTCTTAACTTCTTTTTCACCTAAGAGTTAAAAGATTTTTTCTTGGGAACCCATTGCAACTTCTCGTGAGGTGGACTTGATGATTCCCCATTGTAACAAGTTGATAGAGGAAATGTATGTTTTTCTTGTTCATCTTGAATTTCCTCTATTAATTCTTTAATTTTGTCTATTTTGGGTTCAGGATGAACGACGACCAAAGTCCACCCCTAGCCTTTTACATACCGTCTTCTTCTCTGGATCTTGATCATTCGTTGGGGAGGAGAAGAAAAATCTCCACCAGCAGAAGATGTATCACTATATGATAAATTTAGATCTTCAATTTCCTCTTCGATCTACCCTACTGACTCAGTTGAGTTTATATTACTTTGATCTCCCAAAGGTCCCTTTTCTAGAATGTGGTTATCCTTACCTTGCATTATATGTGCTAACACCTTTGCAACTGCTTCTTGGCATGATGAGCATTCAAACTCAGAGTGACTAACTTTGTGTAATCAATAGAATTCAAGGAGAAGTAAGAAGCTCGGGTTAGCTTCCTCTCCCAAGCATTGCAAATTAGTCACCATATTATCTATGAATTGTGTCACGATCTCATCCTTTAGGATTGATATCTTGAGTTCCTTATCCTGATGTTGGGATGCTTTGATTGGAATAGTGTCAAATGCCATCACCTTGTATGAGCCCAAATCTAATTGTAAGAATGCTATCTCATTCGGGGCATTGTAGTCTATAATCATCATTTTCAATTTGGGTTCTACATCTATCTTTATTTGATTGTTCAATCCTTTCCATGGTAACCATAGTTGAGTGAAATCCATAGAGAACCATCCTCTTAGGCATTTTTTCCATTCTCTACTCAAGAGCAACCCATACGTCTCTGGAATATCTACTACATATATATCGATGACATCTTAAATCCAAGGATCGACTGTCAACTATATCCGAACATCTTTCAATATGCCGATGACTTTGACCTCTATTTTGTCCAACTGTATCACTACCTGGTTGGAAGGTTGAGGGCTTACCTCTAACCTTTGTGTTATTGATAGTGGCATGACATTACAAGAGGCTCCCGAATTAATCAAGCAATTGTGGAGGTTCTTTCCATATATCCTGATGCTAAGCAAGAATGAGGGCCCTTCAACCTTGTCTTTAAACATAGTGGGCATCACTTCTATAGCATTGACTTGTTGAGATACTATCTTTTGAGGGACCATACTCATGTTATGGGGTACCTTTGTATGATCCAGAGTCTTCATGAGCACTTCTCACTGTTGTGGACAATTTTGCAACATGTCAAACATGGACACATTTGCTTTAGTTTGTTTCAAGTCTTCAACAACATTATACTTCTCAGTAGACAAAGCAGGATTTTTTATTATCATTGGTACATTCACTAGGTTCTGATTCTATTGTCCTCCATACAGTAGCCTAACTAGTGTCAGGTTGTTACTTGCTCTTGGATCGAGAGGAGTTGTTTGTAAAGTTGGAGAAATTCTATCTATCAAAAGTTCCTTTCTATTTCTCAGATTATATGTATTTTGATTGTCATTGTGAAAAGCAAACATCTCATCATGTTGAAAATTAGGTTCCTGACTAAATAGAAAAGAGAACTCTTCGCTAGCCGATTGTCCTACCTACACATTCTGTGTAGAATCATAGAATTCTAGTAACATAGCATTAAATTGCACAGGAGGAGCATTATCATTCACTTGTGAACTTTGAGCCATCTCTTGATTCCCATTGTAATATGAACCATTATTGCTGGGTGCATTCTGACCGTTGTCATACTGATTAATATCTGTAGACACCTAAATTTGATTACACTGCTTTGGTAATCTAATTTAGCCATCTCTAAAGGCATCATTAATTAAATTCTTATTTAATTAATCCTTTGTCATCCCCTAGTTGATTAATTTAATTAATCATCTATAGTCCTAATTGATAAATCAAATAATCTATTATTTATCAATTAAATCCTATTCTTCTATCTAATTCCAAAAATCCCCATTTATTAAATAAATCTATTTGATAAATGAAATCCTCAAATTCAAAAACCCCTAACCTATCTCTAATCCTCCATTTAGCCTAATCCACCCCATCCACCCATACTAACCAAGCTTAGCCACTAACTCAACCACCCTCATTAATGCCATCCACTTGCACATCTCTAACATCCCTAATCTAATCCTAAACCCAAGCCTAATCCACCCCTAATGTTGTCACATTCCTTAAACAAGTTTAAGACTTTCCTAATCCAAACCAAAGTCTCCCCTCAAAAAACCCAACCACTAAGTCATGAGTGCTCTTACAAAACATAAAGACTCTTACAAGCCCACTCATGACTCTTACACCCATCTTCCACACTCTTCCCTCTTCCACACTCATTCCTCTTACATCCCTCTTACATACTCAACCCCACTCATCATGCCTTTAACCAACCCTTTACCCTACCCTCTCACACTCATCCTCCTTGTGACAAGTGTCACCTTCCCATTGGTGCTAAACAAGCACAATCCATGTGCTCTCCTTTGAGTGCATCCTAGCCCTCCTTAAGCCTTCGTCCATCCTTGCATCTAAGCCCTCCATCCCTCTACCCCTTAGCCTATAAATTGAATCTCATCCCAAGCCATTTCATCAACAATCTTTGAGCTAAAGTTACCATGCTATTTTGAGAACCAAAGCCATCAATATTACCCTTATAATGCCAAATTGAGAGCTCACAAAGCTACCAATTTTCCATTACCCATCTCCATTGAAGCAACTTTTGAGCATCTTGAGCATACATCCACAGCAAAAGGACACATCTACAGAATCAAGAAAGCATGGATTGTTTTCTCTTGTGAGGTTTGCACTTCTTGTTTGCTTTCTTTGTCTAAGCATATATGTGAATTTAGTTTTTGGTTTGTGAATGTTTACTTTATTTGTTAATGTTCTTTGCACATTGATTCTGGTTCTACATTTTGGCACGCCCGGTGGGACCCCACTATGGGTCATTTAATCATCTATTTTCATCTATATGTCATTTTTCTAACCATCTAATGTTTTTTGTTGTTTGAGTGTGTTGTGAGGGTGTTTTGCTTGTTTTTGCAGGTTAAAGAACGCACTTAGGAAGAAGAAATACCATCTAAAATAAAAAAAATTGCATTTTTCAGCCTTTTTGGCGCAGTTTTGGCATCTGCAACCTGTTCTGTCTGCGAAAATTGACGTCTACGAAAATCCGCGTCTGCGCAAATCGACATCTGCGAAAATCCGCGTCTGCGAAAATCGACGTCTGCGAAAATTGACATCTGCGAAAATCGACATCTGCGAAAATCCGCGTCTGCAAAAATCGTCGTCTGCGAAAATCTGCATCTGCGCAAATCGGTGTCTCACCTGTGTTCTGTGCTGCAAATCTGTTTTATCCTCTTCGTATTTTGGCGTCTCTGTATTTCAGCGTCTTCATATTTTGACAGACTGTCTTCTCTGCTTGCTTATGTTCCATTTTTGCTTTATTATTTCTGCACTTTGTAGTTTTTTTTAAAAAAAAGAGTATAAATCAAAATTTGACTTTTAGTGGTTCCGTAGGATTTAGACCATTTTAAGCATTTTTACGCGTAGAAAAAACAACAAAAAAAGTTTTAAAAAATTTTTCCATAGTTAAGCTCTCATTTTTGAAGATTTTGGCTAACTAACTAAATTGCTTTTTTTTTGTCTCATTGCAGGTTGGAGCACATATGGAACCACTAACCATGTTTCTTGCAGGTTTTCATGTTGCTAAAAAATGAACTTGAATGGTTAAACACATTTTTCATTGAATGAATGTTGCTCAAAAACACACTCTTGAATGTCATGGATTAAAATCAACTTTCTTTGGAATGCATGCTTAAAACAAAAAAATCCAATCTTGAATGCCAAGGATCAATTAACCATTACAAATCTCTTTTTCACATGCAATCTAGGTAAAGTTTGATTTTTGGACATTTAAGAAACTTTGTTAAGTTAAAATACAAATTTACAAAAATCAATTTGAGTAGTTCCTTGGACTCACCTCTTTTCTAATCACCCATCAGATATTAACCATTGGTTGCAATCTCAGCGCCATTTATGGGGATGGGTCTACTTGAAAAAGGTGTTAAATGTTCCACAATCTAACTCACTCACTTGGTCTTTGAACGTTTGCTTTAACTTTATCAAAATTCTTAAATGGCCAAAACTCTAGATTAAATCGATCACACTTCAAGTTTGGGCACTAAAATTGAACAACAACTGACGTGGAGAGCCTCCGGGTGCACGCTTGAAATCGAATCTCACACACTTTTGTTTTGGGCTTAAAACAAAGTCACACTCAATCTTGAATGCCTTAAAGAAAATTAATCGATACTTGACGTGGAGGGCCTCCGGGCGCGCGAGTTTGCTTTTGTTGACCCTAACTCTTCTTATTGTTTGCATTCTTCGATCGATTTACTTTTGTTGGTGCTTCAAGTTGGAATTGAACATTGTCTCTTAAACATGAGTGCTTGCAAAGTCTAGATTAGCACACATAAGAGTCAATTGGTAAAAGAACAAGCGTGTTTTTTAGCCCAAGGTCATCCGAGTCTTCTCTCCCCTTGTCGTCTTTCGAGGCCATCTTGGGTGCATAAGATTAGGATCCAAAACCTTGTTTATTTTTAGGAGGCCTGCTTGTGGATTTCATCACCCCTTGGACGACCTCAACTCCAGCACTCCGACGGAGTATAAGAATCGGGAGGTGAATCGAAAGACACCTCTCTTGGGATCAAGATTTTGTCATTCGGGCTAAGCCTCAAGGAACTTTATACCCTTGAGAAGTGAAAGAGGAGAAGTGGGTTACCACTCCTCTCGGCTGTGTGACATCCTTTTGGTCTCATCTACAGATTTGGGCCTCACGTACCTTGCGTATATCGAGGACTCCCTAGCTAAACCAATTGTCAGCCTTGCAGAAAACCATCTAGGATGTTAATGTGTTTGGAGTGACTGATCGAAACATTTGTAGAACATACACACTCCTTGGCGCAAGTATCACATTCTGAGAACCACAAACTTCTATCTGGGTGTTCCTATCTATTGCTTGTTTTTATTTTACTTGTTGAATGAATGTTTGCCAAACTTGGTCAATCCTAGCTTAGGGCACACTTAGCGTAGTCACTACCTATTTTGGAAGTTGAACAAGTTGAAGCAAAACAACTGAGTTTTTTCCCAAAGCCAAGCAAATTCAGGAATTTATGTCGGAACAACCCAAACCCAAACAGAAGTTTCACAAGGTCAAACTCAAGCCATCTCTAGCATACCAAGAACTTTCAGCCAAGAGAAAAGAAATAACACCAAGCCCACGAATTTCCAAACTCCACAAAGCAGAGGACAAAGCTACCGATGAAGCACTTTAAGAGGCCTGGTTAGAGCGCACCATCAAATTTAGCCAACATCCAGGAGTTAATCCTGCTTATGCCTTACCAACTAGGCATGATTTCTATGATTAGACACCCTTGTTTCTCCACATCTTCTTGGATAAGCTTCACTCTAGAGTCATCTTTGTAGAAAAGCCAGCCATCTTAGCTTATCCCCTTAAGCATTATTAGCTCATCCATCTCATTTAGAATCATACCATCTAGCTAGTAATCGAAAATTTGCACATCTAAGCTTTCAAAATTGTTGTCACCTTGCTAAAAGTTTGCCATTC
This sequence comes from Cupressus sempervirens, assembly GCA_028749045.1. NCBI lineage: Eukaryota > Viridiplantae > Streptophyta > Pinopsida > Cupressales > Cupressaceae > Cupressus > Cupressus sempervirens. The sequence goes on along the minus strand of CM053791.1, from coordinate 186,892,983 downwards.
CTAAAATCTTCCAAATCCACCAATCTCACCAAGGTTATCCCTTTGACAGAGCTTTGTCTAAGGTAATCTAGCTTTGTCACTTGTTATCCCTCATCACCTTGAGCTAAAGGTTGGGATTCACAAGTGGTCAATCTCGTGTTCTTCCTAAAGGATCATCAGTCTATCCTTAAGTTGACACAATCACCACCAAGCTTGCACATAAGAAAACAGACCTTTTGTGCTTTGACAACATATCTTTGAAGTTAGAATCCCCAACTCGATCCTCCTTAGGTTTTGTCATATAGCTTTGCCTCAACCTAGGAAATCATTTGCATAGAAAAGCCTTCCCCCTTTTGCATCCATCAGCATTATTGCATCTCATCCCTAGGAGCATTTTTCATGCCACCCGTCACTCGCTTAGCCAAGAAGAAAGAAACAATGGAGCCCTATCATTTGGATCGAATAGCCTCACCCCCCTTGAGCACTCAGCCATCCTTCAGCCCAGAGCAAGCTATGCCATCACCTACTGACATTGAAGCTTTCATGAACCAACCAGGAAATGCAGTATTGGTAAACGCCATTATAGACAAAAACAAAGAGACAATCATGGCTAATTTTTGAAGGGACAATGTAGGAACCTTTGACTTTGGAAGACCCCCTCCATTATCAGATCCATCTCACCCATTGTTTCGGCAGCTACCACCACCCATAGGCTCTTATGATCCAAATTATCCTCAATATATTCCAAAAGAAGAGCCTCCAGCCAATCCATATGACCCAACAGACCCAAACATACCATCATCCACCCAAGTTGAAATCTCCATGCCGCAAGCCAACCCAGCCACCACCACTCCATCCTTGGTTCATACCTCTCCACTCCAAACCCCCTTTACCCAAAACATCTCACCGTTCACCCCCTTCACTATTGTTGCTGCTCCCACACCTAGCCTTCCAAATCCACCCATCTCCAAAATTAGTGCTAGCATCTTTGGCCAACCTCAGCAATATACAATAGGGATGCCACCCATGGGGCCAAGTAATCAACCTTTCATCGCCCCCAGCTTGTTCACCACAGCCCAAAGCACAATCCCATCATTTCCATTAGGTCTCGGGAGCTCAATACCACCAGCCACAAATCCACAAGCTACTACCTTCACTCCACAAAGCTATCAAAACCCACAAGCTACTGCCAATCTTCTACCAAGCTCCCAAGTGACCCCAGCTCCCACCACCACTCTACCAAGCTTCCAAATCCAGCCACAAAGCTATCAAACCCCATCAGTTCCATTCCCAAGCTTTCAATTCCCACCACCTCCACCACCAACTAATCCATTACCTCTAATTACCAACTACTTTTCAATGCCACTTCTAGGAGGTAATCCACCACCCCAGCCAACCACCAATTATTTGCAGATGCCATCCCAAATGGGGGCACAACCCACATATATTGGTCAAACCCCACAAGCCCTTCGACCCTTTCCCCAAGCCTCACAACCATCTTATACCTTACCTCCACAAAGCAATCCATTTACCCCACAGCCAGCTTATGTTCCTCAATCCCAACCTCAAATCCCATATCAACAGCAAGCCTCGCAGCACATGCAGCAATATGCACCACCTCCCCCTCAACAACCCATCATCCACCATGCAGCTGCCCAAACAATGTACAATCCCTATCAGCAAATCCCTCGTAACCATCCATATTCAATGGCCCCATCCAGCACATACCTACCTCAAGGCACTCCTACATTGGGGGCACCCCAACCATCACCTATCAATTCAGAGTGGGAGCAAATGAAGACAGCTCTGAAAGCCATCCAAGAAGGGAATGATCCAAAGACATTCAAGTTTGAGAATGTGTGTCCTTACCCATTTGACAGAGCCATTACCACGACACCATTTTCCAAACACTTTGAGGTACCTAAATTTGACAAATTCAGAGGAAAAGGAGACCCTGTCACACATATCAAAGAATTTTACATGCATTGCCAAGACGTGGCATACAATGATGTCTTCCTCTTGCACCTTTTTCCCAAAAGCTTGGCTAGACCAGCTCTTGAATGGTTTTATAGAATCCCCTATGGCACAATTAAAAACTTTGTTGAATTATCTGAGGCATTTGTAGCCCAATATGCCCATCTTGTTGAAACAGAGCTATCAATAGTTGATCTTGTCCACACCAAGCAAAAAGGTGGAGAAAGCCTTGCCAAATACCTGCAAAGATGGCAAACCCTTACCACCCGCATATCCTGCACCTTGCCAGAACACCATGTGGTGAAAATGTTTATTGATAATGCACATCCCAGCTTGGCTCACCACATGACCATGAACTGTTTGCAGACCTATAAGGATATCAAAGAGAAAGGAATGATCCTTGAGCAAGGACTCATCAAAGATGGTGTGGTAAAGATTTACAAAGAGACCAACCAAAATCAATCACATTCCAATGACAAGTCTAGGTATTGGAACAAAAACAAGCATGTTGCAACTGATGGGGTTACTGACACCAGACATGTGAATATCGTTGGTCCTTCTCAAAACCAGTCTAACCCACCATATCAAACAAACAACCAACAAGCTACCAATTACCAACAACGAAATAACCAAAGCTATCAAAACCACAATACAAGACCCAACTTTCAAGGGTCTAACAATCAAGCTAATGCCATCAATGTAGCTGCAGGGCAAAAGCCTAGATTCCAACCTGCACCTAGAAACTATACACCCCTTGGTGAGCCATTGGATGTTATTTTTGAGAAATTGGCTAAGGAAAACCTCATCAAATTTCCTCCTACCCAGCAAATTGATCCAAGCCAATCCAAAGCTGCATGGTACAAGGACAATGAGTATTGCAAGTTCCATAGGGTAAACGGTCACACCACCCTCAGATGCATGAAACTGAAAAACTATGTGCAAGACCTCATTGATCGGAAGGAAATCACTATTGGTGCCCAAACCTCTCCCAATGCAGGCTTACAGATTTATCAAAATGCTTTTCCTCCACACAACAACCAAAATCCTGGAAAAGCACCTATCCAAAACAACACCAACAACCGCCAGCCAAACCAACAGCATGGGAAGAACAATGACCACACTTCATCCTATATAGACTATGGTAGCCTTATAGGTTGTATATCTGAGAAAGAGCCTTCTGTCAATGTTATCAATATCTGAGGACCAGACAATGAGCGTGCGGTCACCACTCGAAGAGTGCGATTTAACATCGCAGGCCCACGAGTTTCATCAACACCATCAGCTCCATCAAAAAGCCGATACAATATCTTGGAACACCTTGGGAACATGCCAGCCCAAATATCCATTTTAGACCTTCTCCGCACTAGTCCTGTGTACAAAGACATCCTTGACAGTGCTCTCATAGAATCCCGTGTCCCTTCTGATATCAATGCTACTGATTTTCGTAATCTTGTTGGACACCTTTCATCCTCATGTGCCCTATCTTTCAAACCCACCGACATACCCGCGGTTGAGCCAGATCACACCCTTCCGCTTCGCATAGCCATCATGGTATCCAATTTTGCCGTGAAAAGAGTAATGATAGATAATGGATCAGCCTTGAACATTTGCACCCTAAAATTCATAAAACAAGCTGGGTATACTGAGGCAGATATGATCAGTGAGGTTATCACCATCAAAGCTTATGACAACTTGGAAAGGACCACAGAAGGGACTATTTTGCTACCAATCAAGGTTGGGCCAGTCATTCAAGAGACAGTTTGCCATGTTGTTGATCTAAACCTACCATTTAACATCCTCCTCGATCGCCCATGGATTCATGCTATGAAGGTCGTTCCATCCACCTACCATCAGTGCATCAAATTTTTGCATCAAGGCACTGAGGTAACCATCCATGCCGATCCATAACCCTTTGCTTACTACAATGCAGTTGAAGCTTCATATACAAACCATTACCCTGGAATAGACATCGGCACAGCCATCGCCAGCTCATCCCACACTTGTAATGACGCAGAAACCATCCTTGCCTCCACCCTATCTACTGTAAAGATCAACAACAAAGGATGTGGAGAATATAGTCTATCAGATGCATTTGTTGTCAGAGCAATCCCACTTGATCCACATACCCATGGATGGCCAACATATCACAAAGCTAAGGAGATTCCACCTCCTCGATACAAACAGTTTGGCCCAACCACCTTTGTGTCCTCAAAAACCCCTCTTCATGAGGAGCTCACTCCAGATATCAACAATTGGCTACATAAGGATGCACCTCCAAGAAATCAAGCACGCCTTGATCACTTCAGCCAGAAGTATCCCCAACAACATAAGCTCGTCACTGAAAAATGGAACTATCAAGGAGGTGGACTAGGACCAGAAGAAAGGGGCATGCAATGTCCCATCGAAGCACATGATTGGGAAATAAAGTCAGGTCTTGGCTTTGGCATACCCACAACTGGGGGCACCAACGAGAATGGTCACGCTTTTTCGAACATCCACCGCGACCTTGTCGAAATCGAAGACATTCCTGAGGAAGTTGAAAAGAGAGCCTACGACGATATCCCAGACCAAATCTTCCTAGGAGACTCTGTTCTCCGAGAACTATCCATCCATCTCATTGACCTACCACTTGCTCATCCACAACTCATAGATTGGGACCAACCAAGTGTCATACATATTGATGAGTTCACATCAGAGGAAGCGCTTCTAAGATTCATGGGAGCTGAAACTCCTCATAAGAAGACAAAGCCAGATTCTGCCTACATCTACAAGCTAGATCCCAAGGGGTATTTTGGAGAAAATCCCCAACCTAGTTTCGATACACCCAAAACTGGAACTAAGGTAAATCTGGGACTAGCTAAGGCAACGAAGAGAACCCCTCAGCAAGAAAATCTAGAGCCACAAGCAGAACATGAGGATTTAGTATTGCCTCCTCAAGATAATCGACCAGAGGTGTCTTCTATTCTAATAGAGGATACTAGAGAAGTCAACATTGGTTCTTTAGAGATCCCTAGAATTGTTCACATTGCTGCATCCCTATCACAAGACCAAGCTGACCTCCTCTTTGAGGTTTTACGAGAGAACATTGGCCGATTTGCATGGTCACATCAGGACATGCCAGGACTTGATCCAAAGCTTGTAGTTCATCATCTTGCAGTCGATCCAAAGATCAAGCCCGTCAGACAAAAGCTTAGAAAAATGCACCCCAAGGTGGCATTACTAGTCAAAGCTGAACTAGAAAGAATGTTAGCTGCTAAGGTTATCCAACCTATCGACTACTCAGAATGGATCTCCAACATGGTCCCTGTCACTAAGCCTTCCGGTGACATCAGAATTTGCACTGATTTTAGAGATCTTAACAAAGCTTGTCCAAAGGATGATTTTCCCTTGCCCAACATAGATATGATTGTAGATCTCATAGCTGGACATGAAATTCTGTCCCTTATGGATGGATTTTTCGGGTATAATCAGATCAAGATTGCAGAAGAGGACCAGCATAAGACAGCATTCACTACCCCTTGGGGAACCTTTTGCTACACCATGATGCCTTTTGGCCTAAAGAATGCTGGGGATACCTATCAAAGAGCTATGACAGCCATTTTCCATGATCTTATCCATAGCATTTTGGAAGATTATGTGGACGATATCCTAGTCAAATCTCACACCTTCATGGATCATCTTGCTGACCTGGAAAAAGTCTTTGATAGGTTGGCCCAATATCATCTCATGCTAAATCCCAAGAAGTGTGTCTTTGGGGTCACATCTGGCAAGCTTCTAGGCTTCATAGTTTCTAAACAGGGTATAGAGATCGACCCCAAAAAGGTCAAGGCTATCTTAGACATGCCTCCTCCCCAGACACTGCGACAGCTTCGCTCTCTTCAGGGAAAACTTCAATCTGTCCTGCGCTTCATCTCCCAACTTGCAGATAAGTGTACGCCATTTTCACACTTGCTAAAGAAGAATGAGAACTTCAAGTGGGATCTTTTATGTTAGCGCAGCTTCGATCAGCTCAAGCAATATCTCACCAATCCCCCTATCTTGGTTCCACCAGTTCCTGGTCGTCCCTTGATCTTATATATATCAGCAACACCTATTGCTCTAGGGGCACTTCTAACACAACATGATGATTATAGCAGAGAGAGAGCCATCTACTATATCAGTAGAACCCTAGTTGGTTATGAACTCAATTACACTCCTATGGAAAAAGCTTGTTTGGCAGTTGTTTTCTCAACTCAAAAGCTTCGCCACTACATGCTAAGTCATACCATCCAACTAGTCTCTAAGATTGATCCTCTCAAGTATATGCTCTCTAGAACAGCACTCACAGGCTGGCTAGCGAAATGGGTTATGCGACTAAGTGAGTTTGACATCCAGTATGTGGACAGAAAGGCAATCAAAGGGCAAGCTATAGCAGATCACCTAGCTGATGCACCTCTAGTAGATGCATATCCTTTGCTCACAGAATTCCCAGACGAGCATATCTGCCTAATTGAAGAACAGCCCCCATGGAAGCTTTATTTTGATGGCTCATACACCTCTCATGGATCAGGGGCAGGAATATTATTAGTTACACCTCAAGGAGATTACATTCCAAAAGCCTTCAAGCTACAATTCCCTAGCACCAACAATATAGCAGAATATGAAGCTCTTGTAGTAGGATTAAGGATAGCTGCAGAATGGAATATCACTGAGTTACAAGTCTTTGGTGATTCCCAGCTCATCATCAAACAAGTCTTAAATGAATATCAAACCAAAGATGAAAAGCTATTACCCTACAAAGAGCTAGTTGATCAGCTGACCCAGCATTTTACAAAGCTTCAGTTTACACAAGTGCCTCGAATGCAGAACAAGGCAGCAGATGCCATGGCCACTATCGGCTCGCTCTTGGAAATTCCCCAAGATGCTATGCAGTATGAATTTTTAGTTGAGCAGCTCCTCACACCCGCTTATGCGAATGAGGATTCAAACCATGTTTGTATCTTGGTTGGTCCCCAATCCCCTTGGTACCATGAAATTCACGCTTACCTTAACGATGGTATCATATCCCCTCACCTCACACGTACCCAACGCCAGAACCTCATTTGAAAATCATCCCGCTATGTTATCATAGCCAATACCCTATATCGTCGGGGTTATCACGATACTCTCTCTCGATGTTTAGATGAAAATGAGGCCGTGATGGCATTAAAAGAAGTACATTCTGGACTTTGCGGTGCCCACACGAGTGGTATTGTCCTAGCATGACAAATCCTTAGAGCAGGCTACTATTGGCCTACCATTGAAGAAGACTCTTGTGACTTTGTCAGAAAGTGTCTCCCATGTCAGCAGCATGCAAATCTTGTGCACGCTCCAGCACAGGATCTACAGCCTATTGCACCACCTTGGCCTTTCGCTTGTTGGGGCCTTGATCTAGTTGGAACTATCACCCCTCTCTCATCTGATGGACATAAATGGATAATAATAGCTACAGAGTATTTCACTAAGTGGGTGGAAGCAGTCCCCCTAGTCTCAGCTACAGGAGTTCAAGTCTCCAAGTTCATCTTGTACCACATTGTTTGCCGCTTCGGCATCCCATCCACCATCTTCACTGACCACGGAGGTAACTTTGAAAATCTCAACATGGAAGAATTATGCACTTCCCTCTGCATCCATCACCGCTTTTCTAGCCCATATTTCCCACAAGGTAACGGCCAGGCAGAGGCAACTAATAAAACCCTCCTTAAAATCCTAAAGAAAGTTGTCAATGATTTCGGCCGTGATTGGCACCTTCAAATAAATCCGGCTCTATGGGCTTATCGAACTTCCTTTCGTACATCCACGGGCACAACTCCATACTCCCTAGTCTATGGTGCCAAAGCGGTATTACCTATAGAAGTTGAACTTCCCTCACTACGCATATCTTTGCGAGGGCAAATCTCAGATGAAGAATACAGAGTAGCTCGACTCACCCAGCTAGATCTCTTAGACGAGAAGAGACAACAAGCCTATGACCATCTCACAGTCTATCAAACTCGTCTCAAAAGGAATTTCAACAAGAAGGTGCTCCCACGACACTTTCAGCCAGGTGACATGGTCCTCAAAGAAAATATGAAAGTCCAAGCAGATCGAGAAAAGAAAGGCAATTTTGAACCTACATGGCTTGGTCCCTATGTGGTTACTGCCTCCTTTGGCTCCGGAGCCTATCAATTATCTACACCAGAAGGAGAACTCTTGAATGATCCCACTAACATCATTCATCTCAAAAAGTTCTATGCTTGAAGATCCTTGGTATACCCAGCTTTTGAAAAAATACAAAAAAAAAATAGTAAAGAGAAATAAGCGTCCAATGGTGAAAACTTGGCAATTCAAGCGCCTTGGATAGGTACCTTGGTGAAAACCTGGTAATTCAGGCGCCTTGTGTGCTAAAGACTAATCCATTATCTATCACTATCCTACCCCTCATCCATCCACCCACCATCCCATAAAACACCTGCTTGTTCCCTTGGTGTTCCAATCAAATATCCAAAATCTGATGGAGCTTGTCAATACCTCCTGTACAACTTGTAAATCTTGTACCAAAGCTTGTATTATACCTTGTAAATCTTGTACCATACCTTGTATGTATTCGAATCTTGTCCAAAGCTTGTACCATATTCCATCTTGTAAATGATCTTGTATCCTAGCTTGTATCCTATCACATGCACACACAGAATCCCATTTTCCTTAAACTTTTCACAAACCATCTACCTATCCACCTATCAACTATTATAGACACCCCATCCTTCACAAACATTTCCATCTCACAAAAAACCAAAACATGAACAAACTTGTAGATTTGTAACATATCTTGGTCTGTCATCTTGTACATCCTCTTTAGCTTAGTATCATTGTATCTATCCGGCTTTCATGTTAGTTCATCCTTGGTCAACATCTTGCACACATCGCACACCTTGGTTAGATATTCCAATGCATCCTTTAGCTAGATCTCATGTCACCAAAGTGTTATCCTTCTTAGTTCAGCTTGCCAGACGCATCACTCATCCCGATCCATCAGCTTAGGTGCTCTCCGATAGGTCCTTGCAGGATATAGCTTTCCTCATGTCTAATCTTGGTCCGTTAGTACCTCGTCCTACCCATCTCGTTGGCAAACAGTTCTCTTTTGGATTTTCACTTTCTTTTGATTTGAGATCTTCCCTTTTGGGTCTTGAAATATCTTTTCCAAGCAATCTCCTTGTTCCCTCCTCAAGGTTTCCATGATCTTCCATATCATGGTATGCTGCGAATGGGGCAATTAGAGCGTAAGGTCTTGATCAGGTCTTTTGCTTGTTTTCTTTTTCTGCTTGTGGGTTACCTAGTGTCATTTCCACGCTGCTTCCTCTGGGATTCATGTGTGATACTGGGGCAATCTTTGTGTGTTTGTTTTGAGTCAGTTCGTCAGTCCTCTGGATAGTTGGTGAAAAGACCTTGATGTTCTTGGTAACCTTGGCAATTAACCAATAGTCCTATAGCAAATCTAGTGCTCAACTACATGGTGGTACTTCTCTTTGAAGTATCCCCCCGCTCCAAAAGCTTCAATGGTTTTCCTTCATCTCCATTATCCCCCATCCATATCCAGCATCCATCTCTCCTACCCCAACTTATGCATCAGTATCTCTTTGAATCACTCCTCACGCTTAGCTTTAGGGATCCACAATCCTAGTCTTAGGGATCCACCAATCAAATCAATCCACCAAGCCTCATCTTTCGAGATCCACAATCCTAGTCCTAGGGATTCCTGAAACCCATCTTCCGCCAATCTGACTCTTTGAAATCCTATTGCATCAGCTTTATCATTCTATCTCCCTACCACAGATTCCTTTTATAGCGCTCCGCTCCTCCATCTCCCCCCCCCCAATCCTGGAAAGTCTTAAGCTTGCTTTACTATTGTGCCTCTGATTTCCCTTTATCATTCTCCCGTAGTGAGAGTTTGAGCTAATTCAGCCCCTTCTCTTCGCCAACCTGCGTCTCAGCTCGTCTCAATTTCTTGTACTTTTCAAGAAGTCGTCAAGCCTCATTTCTCTCCCCGCCGCCTTCTTGAGGGGGCATCATCTAAGTCTAGTCTCTCCTCTTCTTATCCGAGACTGGGGCAACATTGTTGCTAAAAACATCTTCCTCATGTTGTCTTCATTCAAATTTCTTTGAAATAGTGTTGTCTCAACACTATGTCAAAGAGGGGCAAAATGTAGACACCTAAATTTGATTACACTGCTTTGGTAATCTAATTTAGCCATCTCTAAAGGCATCATTAATTAAATTCTTATTTAATTAATCCTTTGTCATCCCCTAGTTGATTAATTTAATTAATCATCTATAGTCCTAATTGATAAATCAAATAATCTATTATTTATCAATTAAATCCTATTCTTCTATCTAATTCCAAAAATCCCCATTTATTAAATAAATCTATTTGATAAATGAAATCCTCAAATTCAAAAACCCCTAACCTATCTCTAATCCTCCATTTAGCCTAATCCACCCCATCCACCCATATTAACCAAGCTTAGCCACTAACTCACCCACCCTCATTAATGCCATCCACTTGCACATCTCTAACATCCCTAATCTAATCCTAAACCCAAGCCTAATCCACCCCCTAATGTTGTCACATTCCTTAAACAAGTTTAAGACTTTCCTAATCCAAACCAAAGTCTCCCCTCAAAAAACCCAACCACTAAGTCATGAGTGCTCTTACAAAACATAAAGACTCTTACAAGCCCACTCATGACTCTTACACCCATCTTCCACACTCTTCCCTCTTCCACACTCATTCCTCTTACATCCCTCTTACATACTCAACCCCACTCATCATGCCTTTAACCAACTCTTTACCCTACCCTCTCACACTCATCCTCCTTGTGACAAGTGTCACCTTCCCATTGGTGCTAAACAAGCACAATCCATGTGCTCTTCTTTGAGTGCATCCTAGCCCTCCTTAAGCCTTCATCCATCCTTGCATCTAAGCCCTCCATCCCTCTACCCCTTAGCCTATAAATTGAATCCCATCCCAAGCCATTTCATCAACAATCTTTGAGCTAAAGTTACCATGCTATTTTGAGAACCAAAGCCATCAATATTACCCTTATAATGCCAAATTGAGAGCTCACAAAGCTACCAATTTTCCATTACCCATCTCCATTGAAGCAACTTTTGAGCATCTTGAGCATACATCCACAGCAAAAGGACACATCTACAGAATCAAGAAAGCATGGATTGTTTTCTCTTGTGAGGTTTGCACTTCTTGTTTGCTTTCTTTGTCTAAGCATATATGTGAATTTAGTTTTTGGTTTGTGAATGTTTACTTTATTTGTTAATGTTCTTTGCACACTGATTCTGGTTCTACAATATCTACATACTGAACATTGTTATTATTATTGTTGGCATAAGTGCTTCCATTATTTTGCCAAGTGTTCCATTTTCAGTTCTATCTTTGGAAGCCATTATTACGATCTGGAGGATTGAAGTTGTTCCCCTCATTGTTGTTTCCTACATTTTTGCTGTTGTTTCCACTGAAGTTCCTATTATAATTCTGGCCATAATTGTTGTTGTAAGGACCAGCATTGTTTCTTTAGAAGTTGTTGTTTTGTCCTTGTGACAACCTTAGATGAGCCAATTCATTGTTCATTTGGGACATAGTCTTTTTCATCTGACCAAATTTGGAAACAAAACCATTGTCTACTTCAGCAGGTCTTGTTGTCTTTTTCTCAAAGAAGGTAGCTTTCAGAGGTTCAAATCCTGGCTACGTTAGAGCGAGATTTTGTGGAGTGGATGCCTATTGTAATGGAACTAGATTCATAGGTATGAACTAACTAGGCATCATGGGTACTCTGACAACATATGTTTGTGATAGCTAGAGTTGGAAGCATTAATCCTCCTCCTCTAGGATTAGCTTGCTTAGTGAAGGTAATTGCCTCTGTGAATATTTTATCCAATGTGTTGATATTTTTTGAGGAATTCTTCTCAGAAAAATTGCAATAAGATGGTCCATAGCATTCAAATAGATTTGAATAGCGACTTCAATTGGTATAGTGTATGGCATCTCTAGCTTGTGATATGCCATATGAAAGTGATGGTTGAAGTGAGAAACTCTCAGCTGGGTCCCTTTTGATTGATATGAATTGTTGATGTATCACAGTTGGGTTGATGAATGTTTTGAATTGTTCCAAGAATAATTTTTTGAAAGTGTCCCAATCTCCAATGCATCCAGGTGGCAAATTAACATACCAATCGATAGCAATTTCCCCCAAAGAGTATGGGAATAAATGAAGAACCACATCCTTATTAGCAATCTGCTTGCAGTTGCAAATTTCTTTGAATACCTTGATGTGATCCTTAGTAGTTTATGTGAATGTTCACGAGGAGGCCTTTTCTGTTTCATTTTGATCTCAGATGAGATGAAGAATCTGTACACTTTCAAAAATAACACTAAAAAAGAACTATGTTTTGGTATTTTTCTATTTTTTATGAATGCAATCTAACCGTGCAGCTAATGTGAAATCCTATTCTAACAAGGGGGTTAATAAAATAAATAACAAGAACTTTAAAGCAAATAACATGAAATTGAAAGCAAATAATGTGGAATTGAAATCCTAATGGACATAAGCTACAGAAAACAACACGTCTGTGAGTTAAGCTTTTGAAGAGATTGGTAGGTAACCAATGAAAGTAGGAGCAGTGCTTCCTTGATTCCATTGATGCAATTGTCAATGAGTAACTTTAATGATCATATGATATTTCACTCTTCATCAAATCGCAAGGCCACAAAAAGTGCACTCATGTTAGACAAAGAGTTATGCAGGCACAATTTGATAATTTCTTCTCAAGCTCATTACGTCAGCAGAATTTGTAAATCTATAGCAAACACCAGAACTGAAAGATCACACAACTAGAAACAATGCAATAAACCATTGGCTCAATCATAATTCCATGAACAAAATTCACAAAACAATGACACATTCAGACAAGAATCAGTACACTCCAAATGCGAGCACCAAAAGCATAATTTTATCACATAATAACAGTGGCCCACATTACATATTACAATAGGGTATTTATAAGAAATCGTCTCCTCAATTTGTGTTGAGAGTGAGAGATATTCTTCATGTAATAAAATGCTTTTTTAATTAATAAAATAAACTAATTATATACAAACTACAATCTTATTGGTGCTAAGTAGGACTCCATCCATATTTCATTCATTAATTGGATGCATGAGCCTTTACATGTCAAAAACAAAGAAATTATGAGAGAAAAAAGAGGAGGAAAGCTTCGAGTCAAAGCAGAAGTGTTTGAAGGTGCCAAAAATAGAAGCTGATCTTTCATAGGGCATTTGTAGGAGTTAAACTACCATCAGGATGTGTTTTCGATGCATAGAAAGCTCTATTTTTGGAACTGGCAATTAACTGTCAGTGGAACTTTTCTAAAAATGTGCACCTGTGGAGCTGCAGAGCTACAAACCTGCACACCTACATACCTGCATAGCTATTCACCTCAAAATGATCCAAAATTTCAAAATTTTACTGAGTGTCAAAATTGAAATTCTAGCATTTGGGTTTTATTCTTCTTCACCCCAAAGCTATGTTTGGATATTTGCCCTTGAATTTCTCTATAATCTCAGTAATTTTGGTCACATCTGGTAAATCCAAAGCCTCATATTTGTCTTTGACCTTCTAACGATAATTGTCTATCTCAATTTAGGTATCAGCAAAATCCCCAAGTTTGGTATCCAATTCTAACAAGGCTTCTTCTATCCTGAAGGCTTGGTGGATATCTTCATCACTAGATGCTTCTTCAAAAGTCTTCTTAAAGTTTTATTCTACTACCTCAACAGGCAATAACTTCTCTCGTTCCTCATCTTCAAAAATATCTAGGCATGCATCGTTGTAGTATCTCTCTACTTCCAAAATTTGCTCTTGGGCTTGGTCCTTGAGCCAATGGATCTCCTCATGTAATGTTTCCATTACTTTATTGGTATCTGCTATCTTCTCTATCCAGTCATCAATCATATCTAATTCTTCTCCTATTTATACATTAATCAAAACTTGGTACCTTTTCCCTTTTATGTCTTGTAGAGTTTGCAAATCCTTACTCTAGGCCCATACTTCATCCATAATCCTGAAGTCCTATTTCAAAATTGCTGCAATTTTATTCACATTCTCCTGCATAGCGCAGTAACTTCAAATTCCCTGTAATAATCAAAACTTCTTTCTCCTCAAAACTTTCCCACTACTATTGATAGGCTTTCAAAAATGGATCCAGCTATACACCTCCCCCCTCTCTAAGTATAGTGTTCAAAGTCTACTCGGGGTGCTTAGGATCTAGAGGACCAACTACTTTGGCTAGATATCCCTTCCCTTTAGGATCTCAACCTGTCTTCGAAGTGTTTGGAGTTTGGCCTCATCTTGTTCCATGTTCTTGAGGACCTCTTTGACTCCCAGGGTCATCATTAATCAGGTTGAATCCCATGTAGGCCTCCCTAAAATAACATCCTTCAATTCATAATCCTCGAGACCAAGGCTTTCTACATCTGTGTCTTCAGGAGGGACAACCACTTGTGCAAACAATTTTTGGTTCCGTGTACTATTGACAAACACCAATAGCATTGCCTCGCATGATGGAGACTCGGCTTTATTCAAAATTTATGCAATGTCACAAATGTTTTCCTCTGAAGCACAAAATTAAGGCTTAGTACTCCTCATTATTTCCTTTTGGATCCATCTAGGGATGTGCTCTATTGAGGACTTGGCTCTTGATGACAAAGGGGTGTGTTTTGCTACCTCCTTCCCCTTATCACTCCTTCTTGGAGTCATCTCCTGTTGTAAGGGCTCCCTTTCTGTAGCCTCAATCTTTGTGGATCCTACAGCTTGCACCTTAGTGTCTTGGGAAGGTGGTTGAGAATATTCCACCATTTGTCCCTCCTTCGACACTTCATTGGTGACCATTTGTTCTGGTCCCTCCTTGTGTGATGGTTCCTTCTGAACCTGCTCTTCTTCTGAACTCTAAGGTGGAGGATTAACCAAGCCCTTATCTACCACCGTAATTTGTGGTGGAGATGGGGGAGTAAGATCAGGACCCTGTGTATCTGGTGGCATCTACCTCCAGTCTTCCTGTTGAGGTTCACCTGTAGAGGTGTTATCCCCAATCAACTCTGTACCCATGGGCATAAAATCAAAATTTGAAATTGTAAAAATGTCATTGCCCTCATCACTCTACTCATCCACCCACTATTATACTTCATCTTCCGAAGAGAGTTCTAAGCATTCTACTTGGGTGGATGGTGAGGTATATGTGGCATTCTTTCTCCTTTATAGCTCAATGGCTCTTGCTAGCCGAGTTCTTCCCTATAGGGGCACTTGTTCCTCTTCCTCTTCTGATTCTTTTTCTTCCTCCTCTTCATCCCCTTCCAGTATGGTTTTACGAATAGATGAGGAATGCATCAATCTTTTGTTGATCCTTTGTATCTTTTTCATTCGGATCTCAATCCTCTTCTTTTGTTTCTTGGAGGCAGAAGGAGAAGCTAACTCTTCTTGCACAAGAGGAATGGAGACTTGTGGAATCTCTCCCTCTTTTGGTTGGTTGGGCACAACAGGAGGCAATTGAGGTTCATCCTGGACTTGAGTAGCTCCAGTATCTTGGGACTCTTGTGCACTCTCTTCTTGCTACTAGGGAGGTGCCTATTCTTTAGCCTGTTCTGTTTGAATCCTCTGAGGGGAGGTCCTTTTCCTTTTGTTCTTTCCCTTCCTCTCTAGAGGGTAATATTATCCAACTTGTTGGAGTTCTTTCGGGTAAAGAACATATCAAGTAGATTTAAACCTGATACCAAGAAACAAAGACTAGGGACAAGCCTAAGGATGAGCTAAATCCTATATTTAGCAAGGCAAAATCTTAGTTCTGGACCAATTAATAGAGTCATCGAGACTCACTTCACTTTAGGCTAAGCCAAGGGAGGCAAACCTAAGGGATCTATTTTATTAACCTGATAATCTTCTATGCAAGACTATCCCCTATAGTAGAAATGGTCAATATTCTTCTTCAATTTGCTAATAAACTTCCTGATTGCAGTAGCTAATTACAACCAAGGAAAGTAACAAGAAACAAGCCATGAACAACAATTATAGTTCTTCAATACATAAAAAGGGAAATTGATGTTCATTTTGATAATTTGGATCTCTCAGCATAACCTAGGTATGCAACAATAGAGAACATGTATCCTTCAAGTTGACCAGTCCCTTATCCATTGGGCATTAACTAAACCTTAACATGCAAATGGATACCTAAAGTATACTCATATATTCAGGCATATGATCTATCTATTTGACTTGCAAACAAACATCAATCTTCATAATAACTCTCATACTTATGATGAAATCCTTCTAGTGTAACCTGCAACCTTATCAACGCAAACACGCATTTACTTGGATTCTTTGTTCCAACATCAAGTTTATTCTAACATACAACTTGAAAGGATTGCAATTGAGTTCAAACTCTTCGTTTTCAAACAGAAAAGATTGCAAATAATAGAAGTAGGAGATGAGAATCAGAATGAAACTAAGAAGGTTAAACTCTTGCATTGATTTCCTTGAAACCAATACATCATCTGTATGTTAACACTCAGAAATACAATGAATGACTGTTTAATATGAAAATGCTTCAAAAGAAATACAATACTGCTATTCACAACAGAAGAACACTGAGAAAATGGTATCAAAATAATGGGAAAGGATTTCAACTAGATTGGAACCACAAAGTAATTACACGATAATGAAAAAATCCAAAAACTAGAACCACTAGAAAGAGCAGAAAGGGAAGATATATAGGAGAGAATATAGTGCTACAATTGGAAGCTGAAATTGACATTTATCTTCGAAGAAAAGTTTTCAAACTGAAGTTGCTAAAACTGAACTTCCTCCATCTGTCTGCAACTAAAATCATAAAAGATGCACAAATATTTGATATATCTCCCTTTTAATAATTTGCAAAATATCTCATAGAGAAAATATCAAGAATTCATCACAAACTGTACTGAAGCTTCAAATCTTATCCAAACATGTCACTCCTGCCTTTTGCCGTGAAATCAACTTGTGTTGTTGCCAAAAAACATAATTGCTTCCAATTGCATTAAAAACCATCAAATCTCCCTTTAATTTGCTGAAGAAGTCAAATATGATGAAAACATAGCCAAATCTAGTTGCAATTTCATCTACAACATTAAATTTGCACATTCCACTGAGAACAAATCAAAAAACCTCCTGTATTTGCTTCTGGCCGATACTCGCTCAAATTCTAACTATAAAAATGGAAAATTTGCTCTTTTCTAGCTTAGACGGTATATTACTTTATACATTTTGGACAAAAATCGTCCCCTTGAGACCATTCTGAAAATCAAGCCCCCAGACTGTGCATAGAGCATTAAAAATTTGAAATTTTTTTAAAATCATATAGTATAAACTATATAAACTTTAAAAATAATTCAAATCCTTCAAGTTGAAAAACTCATGCGTTGAAATCCTTATGAATTTTTTATTTTTAAATCATTTCCTTTTCTCCCCTTTGCCACGTGTTGATCTTTTATTTGTTGATATGCTCAAGCGGGGCCCACACTAATCATGTATTTGAAATATTTTATTTTTTAAGCCTATGATATTACGACCAAATTGTAATATCATAGCTCTTTGAATTCATCCTCTCGATCATGCGATAAGCCTTGATTTTTATTTTTATTTGACCATCATTTGATAAACATTTTAATTAATTATTTAACTCAACTCAATGTTCATGTCGTAGCATCTCCTCATGAAAATTTGACCTCCCCAATGCTACAATAACCTTGTGATATCTTACCTTTGAAAAAAATAATTTATGATCTTACGGAGCACATCATATCATCGGAGCATCATGCATCTTTGGTCACGATTTTATGATAGAAACGTAACATTGCGACCCTTTCAAAGTCGGCCCCCGACCACATGACATGGTTGTAATGTCGTAGAGCCATTGAAATTGCATTATGACCTCACGAGATGCCTCATTATGTACCATGTGGTCAAAATTTCATTGACCACTAGCCACAACAACGCACATTACATACGACAGTGTATCTTTGAAGACACTTAAGTCTTGTGTTCCTTGGTATAAGAATAAGCAAAAATCTTGTCTCACAATAAATGTGGGATAGGCAGAAAACCCCAGCCCATATTAAAGTCATGGGTGTTTCCCTGATGTAGTGGCCATCGCAAATGTTGCCCCCTTCTCTGCACATTGAGGCTTCCTATTCACATGTGGACTGCCCAATTATGCCAAAAATGTGGGGCTTTCCTTACACTACTACAACTTTCAATGTTGATATCCCTGCAGATGTCGACTCCTGTGTGTGGGTCTCTTTTAGGCGTCTTCAAATGTTGGATCCCTTTGCATGCATGGTCTTTGCTTCATTGCCTTCTATAAAACATGAATCATACTCCTTTTTTAAATTGTGGGTGATCCCTGTTTTAACCTGGCATCCCCAACAAAAATGTGGAACTCCATCTTTAAAGTCGTGGGTGCCTTCCTTTCCTCTTTGCCTACGGATGGATGACCCTTTGCTTGGTGACACCTCCATTATGGCATGAAAGCTTTCTATTGATCAACACATCTACTCCTTAAAACATGAAGGCACTTTTATTTGTCTTTGGTCTATGTGGGTGGAGCATGTGGGCTGCTTGTTGTCCTATGTGGACTGCCCCTGTTAAGACGTGGGATGCCATAAAAGATGGGCATGGGATTTGAAAAGAAGAGCCCCTACCAAAATGTTGATTGCCCCTTCCCATTTTTGTGTGAGCCTTAATGATGAAGCCGTCCCTTCCAAATGTGGGCTCGCCCCTGAGGTTGTCCTCTAGTCTTATGATGGAAAAAATGCTCAATTTCAGTAGTATCCACACCATTCCTCAACACCAGATCTAGGTTAGCCCTCTACCATTGCCCTTCTCCTCTTAACAAAAACCATCTCATCATTATACTTAATATAAATAACAAGGAAGTGAGAAAACTATTCTAAATTGTGGGGTAGACACAAAAGCTTCTATAAAATAACTTGCCAAGCATAACACCTCCAACCAGTGACCCATTTACTTTAGAGGATTCCCTATAAAAAAATTCCAATCTTGTTGCCACCCAAAATGTTCAAGGGCAGTCAAAACCATTTACTTCTACTCCATGATTACCTCTTTACAAATCAAGAAATGTTTTGAACATTTAGACACCTTAAATAAAATCCACTAAACTCATACTCTTCTCATGGAATTAGTTGGGCCCCAAAGTGGGTCCAACTAAAAAAAAAATCATTTTTGAATGACTGATTCCTAGAATTGATCCATTGAGATCCTCAAACTATCTAGAATCAAACTTGATCACAAATTTATCATTTAAAATTCATTTTATCACTGTGATTCACTGATAGGAAGGCCTGATAAACAGCTTTAAAATCTAACATAAACACTTGGCCAGGCTTTGAAACTCTAGACATATTATCTCTTTGACACGTTCAATAGGCCTACCAAATCTTGTCACATCATGACATCACGGTCAAAAGATATAGACCTCCAAACTTGCCTTCTTAAAATCACCTGCAGATAAACATGTCAGAAAGCTGGAAATTGTGGTTTTGGCTCTGAAAACTGGGCAAATGGGCATTTGAGGTTCTAGAAACTGGGGCAACAATACATTTTCATGAGGAGAATATGATTCTACTATTTGGGCTCATGAAAAATTACAGGACGCGTTTGGCAAGTGTGCAAAGTTGGCTACTTGAACTTGCAGGATAGGAAACATTGACAAGATAACGATTTTTACAAATGGACTAACCTTGGAAAAGTATGCAGATGGATTCATCAAGACTTGAAAACTAGCACACTCATAGTATTTTTGGATTAGAATGTAGAGGAACAAACCATTTGGTCCCACCAATCATGGATTCAAAGATATGACATCCCGAACAGGGCTCCCAATCAATCTGCACTTCTGATTACCAATAAAACCTTAAAAATTGCAAATGGACTTGCCTTTGAAAACTAATCAAATGGATTTTTCATAAGCTCAAAATTGGAGCGTATAAATTCTCTAACCTCTAGAATATTATGCAAAATGAATTTTCTAATTTGGTTCAACTGGTCAAAAGTTATAGCTTGTCAAACAAGGCTACTCAGAATTACAAACAATATGCAGATTTACAACAAAGGTAACTGACCAACTTTGAGGGGTTTGAAACCTAGTCAAACGGATTTGAAACAACTTGAAACATGGAACATAGGTTCTTGGTTATACATGCTAAACATCCTCAAAGTGGTGAGTCATGAATCTTAATTGGGTAAAAGATATTCAAATGCAAACACACCTTCCTATCATTGTTTGACACATCGATAGAAATGCAGAACTGAAAACCACTCAAAATGGGACTTCGCAGAATGGTCCAGAATGTTAGTTTATCAACATGAAACACATGCATAGGCTGAAATAAGCGTGTTATAAACATGAAACACCATATAGGCCTTAATTCTATAGTCAGGTACATAAGCATGAAAAGCGTTCATAGGGGGCTCAAAGTGACTCAAAATTTTGAATAGGCACTTAAAACGGGAATGCAATTTTGAGGGGCATCACAACTGGGTGATCAAACTGGTATACTATCTCTAGCTTGATAGGAGACTGGGCCACAAAGGTAGGAATTGTTACTTTCTTCCTTCTACCTCTTTCGAGGCGGGCATGCGCATGAAAGATCACTATATTAGGTATTGGATCAAGTGGAAAAGGTTTCTTGATCCAATCCTTCATCATTCTGACGACATGTCTCACCCAATGATTAATATCATCAGCCTCCTCCCTGTCAACCTTAGCATTCATAATGGGCCTTTCTCCTATTTTTTCTAAGTTGAAAAGGGGGTCCAGTAGCTTGTTTGAATCATGTTACCTTATCTCCTCCAGGATGTTCAACTAGAGAGCCTTCTCTACTAGATACAAAGTCATCCTACAATAGTCCCTTATGCGGACACTATAGTCATTTGTGGCATTCATCCAATGATCTTCAACAACATCCTCATGGTGAAACTCCTTTCCTACCAAACTCTCCACTCTCCCAATATTGTAAAAGTATGGTCGGGGAGAGTTGTACTCCTCAAGGGGATAATTCTCCCACTCCCACTTGAATGATGATATATATTGTTTATGTTTCACCTAGTATGGTCCAATGACCAAGGGCCATGCCCAACAAGGTCTCTATTATCTCTTTATCTTCTCATATGCTGACTCAATTTACCGAGCAATTTCCAATAGCACCAGTTTGTCGCTTGGATATCTTCGAAGCTTCTTAGGATTAATGGAGGCACTAGCTGCTCGCAGATATGTAAACATCTTGAATTGGATGAAGTAGGCCCCGAGAACTGTGATCTATGTTTTTTCTTCATCAGATAGCCTCTTTCCATAGTCTCCCTCAATTAATCAAATGATCACAAAAATGAACGCATCATTCACGATTCTATATTCCTTGCTCTGTGCTAAGAGCTTCTTCTTTACCAGCTGAGGGTAGACTATATATGGCTAGGCATTGGGATCCTGCATACTGCCTGTCCTATACAAACCAGGGTAGTTTTTCACCCTCGTTGTTAGAAGTTATACCATGTAAGAAGTCATATAGAACTTCTTCTTGTCTTTTACTGCCCTCAATTGCTCACATAAGTTTTAACTTAGTGTGGTGGCCCAATCTAGTGGTATCTTGGCTGCTCTAATCGTTTCAATGAAGTTGACCATGAAAGTGCTGAGGTGGCCTGCTATAGGTAAGCTCATAACTCTACTCAAGAGAATGATGGAATATCCAATGTCCTCCTTCATATATCCCCAAGTCATATCCACTTTTCCTGCTATCCTTCCCCGAGGAGGCTTCTCAATAAGGTAAGACAATTGTACGATGTATGTTGCCTCCTGTTGGTGCTCCCTGTACCATCTCTCTACTGCTTTGTACGAGAGTATAATGAACTAATCCACTCTAGGGAGATGGAAGACCCTCTCAATGTTATCAGGTCGTAGGTCCAACACAACTTCTCATGTGACGCTTTTGACCACCCTTTCTTCAGAAACAAAATGTTGTGCCAGTGTCATGATTACTTCTACTGATTGTACTAATATGGGATGCGAAGCTGTGTTCACCAACCCGAAACAAATCAATAAGGAGACCAAAGTATATCTCTCCATTGGTTTGTTATAGATCTTGAGGAATTCTCCTAAATCAATATGCCCCAAATCAATATGTCTAATTTTTGCATGATCATCATGGAATCTTGATTTTGAGGGTACGCCCTGAAACTTGAATACAACGAGCTTGGGTGCCATTCTAGATGTAGACACCATTTAATCTCCTCCACGTCATTAGAAAAAATATTTGTTAGCTCAAGAATAAAAACTAATTGCAAAAGAAAAACATTAAATTTGCATCTAATTGAGTGTTGAATGAATTAAAAAAATGCGTCCTTTTTAGTTTATTTTAATTTATTTTATTATTTTATTATTTTTTATTTTCCCTTTTTTATTTTTTTCTTTTATTTGATTTTCTTTCTTTTTTTTTTCTTTTTTCTTTTTTTTTGATTTTGGGTTTATTGAATTCCTAATTAAAATTTATGTGTGGTGCGGCTTGGTAGCGCATGCACAGCAGAGGGCAAAATTGAGAGCACTTTCTATGGCCTTGCGATTTGATGAAAAGTGAAACATTGTATGATTATTAAAGTTTCTCATCGACAATTGCATCAGTGGATTTGAGGAAGCGCTGCTCCTACTTTCATTCATTACCTACTGATCTCTTCGAAAGCTTAACTCACAGATGTGTTGTTTTCTGTAACTTATGTCCGTTAGGATTTCAATTCCATGTTATTTGCTTTCAATTCCATGTTATTTTCTTTAAAGTTCTTGTTATTTGTTTTATTAACCCCCTTGTTAGAATAGGATTTCATACTAGCTGCATGATTAGATTGCATTCATAAAAAATAGAAAAATACAAAAACATAGTTCTTTTTTAGTGTTATTTTTGAAACAACTTGCAGATTCTTCATCTCATCTGAGATCAAAACAAACCATCAAAGGCCTCCTCATGAACATTCACATTTATCTTCAACTGAGCAAATTCTAGTAGGTCACAAGATCACTTAGAACCTCGGAGTTGATTCACAGAATTAGCTTTCCAAGAGAGGAGTTCGCAAGAATTCCTACCATTTAGCATCATGTAAAATGACAGCTCAACAATTCCACAAACCATATTATTTAGTTCCTTTTAGGTACCTTAGAATCCTTTTTATTGCCATCATGTGATTTTCTTTGGGATTTGCATAAAACCTTGCAACTATGCCAACTTTCAATGCAATATCAGGTTTGGTATGTACCACATACTGAAGTTTCTCAATGATTTATTTGTAGGTAGTTTGATTTACCTCCTTTGAATCATGATTCTTTGAAAGTTTATGTCCAGTAGACATACGTGTTCCAACTAGTTTGGAATCATCTATTCCAAATGCTTTTCCTTGATGTACTTTGACTAAGTGATGTATATGCCATCCTTCATTTGGTGAACTTGTAGACCAATAAAGAATTTGATCTCTCCCAACATAGAGATTTCAAATTATTTCTACATTTCTTCAGCAAATGACTTGCATAATATCTCATGTCCCCCAAATATGATATTATCCACAAATATTTCTACTAGCAATATCTTGTCATGTGGTCCTTCCTTTATATACAAATTACTATTATCATTTGTCTTTTCAAAATCGATTCTTACCAAATATCTGTGCAACCTTTCATACCATGCTCTAGGAGCTTGCTTTAGTCTATATAGAGATTTGTTTAGGTTATACCATGTCTCTTTTGTTTGGATCAATGAAACCTTTAGGTTTTTCAATGTAGGCTTCTTCTTCCCAGATTCCATTTAAGAAAGTTGATTTTACATCCATTCAATATACTTTGAATCCTTTATGTTCATCATATGCTAGTAGTATTATGACTCCTTCAAGTCTTGCAACATGGGCAAATGTTTCTCCATAGTCTATACCTTCTTCTTGTGTGTAACCTTTGCATACTAGCCTTTCCTTGTTCCTTGTTACTTCTCCTTTTTCATTTAACTTATTTTTGAATATCCATTTTTTGCCAATCACATTCTTATCCTTAGGTCTAAGTACAAGAGACTAGGTATTGTTGTATTCTATTTGCTCAATTTCTTCATTCATTGCCTCTATCCAAACTTCATTTTCTAAAACATCTTTTACAGATCTAGGTTCAAATTCACTAAGAAAACATGTACCTTTTAATTTTTTCCTTGTTAGTATGCCATCTGTCTCTCCTTCAATTATTCAAGTGCATGATGTCTTTTGACATATTTTTCAAGTTTTTGTTCTTTCCTTCTTGTTTTTGAATTTGGTTCTCCATTCTTGTGATCTTTTGTCTTTTCCTCGAGCTTCTCTATTTGTGACTTGAGTTCCTCTGGCTAATTTGACTATAAATCAAGTTGTGTTGTCTATGACTCAGGTTGCACTTCTTGTGACTCAGGTTACACTATGAGAACTAATTGCAACTCATGTTGTTTTGCCTATGATTTGGTAGGTTCACTTTGTTGTTTCTTGGCTTCAACTATCTATGGTAAGTCTCAGGTTCCTCCTCATAGTAAACAAACTTTTTTGTAGTCTTTAGGTTCCTTGCTACTCTATTCTTCACTTCTTTCTGCAAACTCATTAATCTTCTCACGTACACTTTCTATAAATTTGTGAGTAGCAAGATTCAAACAATTTTATGCCTTAATTTTATTGGAGTAACTTAGGAATATACCTTCATCACTTTTTGCATCAAGTTTTCCTTCCCTTAAATCTTGTAGGATATAACATCTGCTTCCAAATACTTTTAGATAACAAAAATTAGGCTTATACTCATAACATAATTCATAAGGTTTTTTGTCTGTACCTTTCTTTAGTTTAATTCAGTTTAGTGAATGAACTGTTATACTAATTGCTTCTTTCCATTATTTAGGTGCAACATTTTTCTCAATCATTAGTGTTCTTGTAAATTCCATGATGAATCTATTCCTTATTTCTACTATACCATTTTTCTTTGGTGTCCTAGGAGATGATACCTATATTTTGATTCCTCTTTCATTGAAAAATTCATTGAATTCATTTGAGATGAATTCACCTCCTCTATCTGATTTCATACATTTTAGATTCTTTTGTGTTTCCTTCTCAACTCTAGCCAAAATACCATTTGAAATTTTGAAAAGCTTCAAATTTATCTTTTAAGAACATTATAGTCATCAACAAATAAAATAAAGTATATGTATCCACAGTAGCTTTCTATAATTACTGGTCCACAAAGATCTATATAAACTAGTTCCAAAAATTCTTCAGAATTATAAGTCTTACTTCTAAAACTTCTTTTACTCATCTTTCCAATTTGACATTGTTTACACATGTCCATCTCATTTTTCTTTATATTTGGTATGCCTTTTACTCTTTAGTTCTTGCTTATGGTAACCAGGTTATCAAAGTTAACATGACACATCCTTTTATTCCATAGCCAAATTTCCTCTATTTGTACTAATAAACATGTAATTTCAATGAGATATAGGTAAAAAAAAATACCTTTTGTCTGATTGCCAGTCCCAATCAGGTTTCCTTTACCATCTAATAGTTTAGCTTTTCCATTCATGAATCCTACCTTATATCCTATATTGTTAAGTTGTGTCACACTGAGTAGATTATGTCTTAATCCTTCAACCCAATAGGCATTATCACATTTTATTCCTTAAGTTGATATTATGAATCCTTTTTCTTTTACATAACATGAATCTAGGAGCAGAAGGCCAAGGAGCACCAGAAGATTTATGAGGCTACCCAAACCATGCAGGATCTTGGGAAGAAGAATGAAGAGTGGCCCTCTTGTTCTATCTTTTAGTGTTTTTGTTGTTTCTTTTTTGGTTTTTTGTTCTAGCTTTTGCTTTGTTCTGTTAAAGACAGTTTGTTCTAGACTTTTTGTTGGCCTCTATTGTTGGATGGGCCTCGTGCTTATTATCAACCGTTAGACTTGTTTTATTCTAGCTAGGCTTCTTTTGCTTATTATCAGCCTTGTTTATGTAGCTACTTTTGGGTTTCAGGGTTCTTATAAAACCTTTTTATCTTATCAAAAACATGGTTCGTTGTTTCCAAATCTAACACTTCCACCATCATAGTGTTCTAAATGTTCAAACTTAGTTTTGT
Organism: Cupressus sempervirens; assembly: GCA_028749045.1. Taxonomy (NCBI): domain Eukaryota; kingdom Viridiplantae; phylum Streptophyta; class Pinopsida; order Cupressales; family Cupressaceae; genus Cupressus; species Cupressus sempervirens. Next base: position 186,866,764 of record CM053791.1, on the reverse strand, counting down.
CACTAGTCATGTGATGAGAACAACCACTATTTATGATCCATGTATCATTTTTTCTAACATGAGAAATAAGTGCCATCTTTTCATTTTCCTCATTATCAAAGTCATCCTTAACAACAATATAGACTACTTCTTCTTCATTATCATTGCTATCAAAATCTTTAGTAATGTAACAAGATTTATTACCTTTGTCTTTGTAATCCTTGTAGTTCTTGAATTCTTTCTTGCCTTTGAACCTGTTATTTCTTCTCTCATCTTTATCTTCTTTGTTTGGGCATCTTGCAACTATATGACTAACCTCTTCACATGAGAAACAAATCAATTGAACTTTGCCTTTGAATTTACCTTTCCCTTTTGATACTCTTTTTGCAAGCAATGCTTCAATGACTTCAAGGTCTTCATCTATATCATCTTCTTCTTCACTATTGTTGGTACCTAAAATAGACATGGCATTTAAAATTTCAGTGTGGAGTCTTGAACCTCTTTGAACCAAGGTTCAAAATAGTTCAAAGTGATTCAGTGGTTTGAAGTAGTTCAAAATACAAATCGATTGACTCAGAAAAGTTTAGAATCCATATTTAGTTTGATGCCAGAATCCAATTTCCACTTTAAGGTTTACTTCAAAAGTCAAGATTCAAACTTGGTTTCAAAAGCTTAGAAGTTCAAGATCGAAGGCTCACTATCTGTGAATTCCAAATTCCTATTTTGAGGTGCAAGTTCCTAAGATCATGGTTCACAATACCAAATGTAGCTAAGAGATCTTCAATTACAAATCTCCTTCAAAATATCAAAAACGTCTCTCTCCCTTCTTAATTCATTCTTAGCAAAGGATGGGATATGAATGAAATTGATGTTGCAAAAAGTTATAGAATACTGCCTTAGATGGTATGTTACCTTTTTAATCTGTAATCGAGCTCCTATTTGCATAGCTCTATTTTTAGTGCGAGAAGGTATTAATAGTAATAAATGATCAACATGGATTCATGGGATGCCAGGTATGAGTTTGAATGGGAACAAAAAGGAGAAATCAACTGTTAGACTATACTCTAACTTTAATGGTTGGAGCTAGTTCTAAAAATTTGTCTAATTCTGATCTCGAACCTCTACATACACAAATTCTTGCCATGAATACAAGCACTACTCTAGTTTCTATAGAATCAAAGCTGATATTTGAAGAAAGGAATTATATCCTCAAGTCGACACTTAGATAGTTAATGGTCTTTAGACGTTTCAAAGAATCTTGACAGCCCATCATGAGTTATTTGCATAGAGCCCAAATACACCAACATGTATGTGAACTATTTGATGGAATGCTAATGAAGCATATTGGACATGATGCTCACAAATGGAGGGCACGAGCTCAAGTTTTCTTGAGAAAAGGCACGGCAATAAATATGCATTGGGTGACATGGAATATGTCATCGAACTATTTGGCAGTATGCCCCGAAGGTTGGAAAGCCGCACCCAAGTGAAAATAGCTTATGGAATGGCTCATGGTCCTGTCAAGCCTCCAAACACAATCCTCCCACTTACCTTTGATCACAAGGTTGATGCTTTTGAAGCTATCCAAAAGTTGTTGCCTCCACTTGATAATTTCATGAAATACAATTCGAACAAGCACTATTGGTGAAATTTGTAAACTTCCAATGCACAAAAGCTTGATCTTCGATGTCATCAAAACTCTCAACAACTCAACAAGGTTGGCAACATAGAAATGGTCTATAATGACATAGGACTTCATAGGCACCATATGCACCAAGGGTTCAATCAAATCTTGAGTTGCAGGGCACCAAATATGATGGTAGCGGAGGTCAAGTTTCATAAGTCCTCATTTGTTGAAGATTTTGACCATACATGAGAGCTATCTAATGTTGCCACCAAGCCATAAACATGTGTACAAAATGGATAGGATGCATAACCATGAGAAATATGAATGGTAGAATTTGGAACCAAGAATTCATCCCTATCATTTCATTGAAGCGTGACTTTGAGAGACACCCTCTACATATTTGAATGGTTCACAAATAGAAACATCATTTGTGAGATCATAGAATTTCCAAGCATCGCTCAATATCTAAATGGCCAAAAGAATATAATGTGGAGCATGATGAAAAGGTGTTTGAATTCACAAAGAATCTCCCATACAAATACTCAGTTGATCTCTATCTTAAAACATGTCTTTTATGATGTTTTATTCACATTTATTAGGAACATAGAAAATGCATGAAAAATCTTGATAGAATACATGAGCACACATCATAAAGGTGGGAATTGTGTGCACTTGGACCAAGCTAATCATAACTCATGCTTTGACTCAACACATGGATTGCAAGAAAAGAAAGTGGCCAAAGTTTAGTTGATGTTTGTATTATAATACCCAATCCCCATTGCTGAAGTGTCGAGAACATACTTAAAGTATTTGACAAAATGCTCAGAGTTCACCATATTCAAGTCACAAGGTTTAACCCATACCCTATTCAGAGGAATAGATTGAATAACTTATAAACTCCCACGGGTGTCGATAAAAACTAAAATTCAAGTCTATTCATAATGAAAGCACCCAAAATCCAAGAGTACATGATGGACTCACAGCGAGACAGTCTGACTCCCACAAAGCATTTGTTGTCTAGCCATCTCATGAAGGGGAATATATGTTATGAAGGCACTGGCCTGCCTTGAATCTAGTTGATGACCAAGGCATCAAGTCTCAAGGGAGGTAGTATTAAATAAACTTTCATTGACAACACAATATGTCGGATGTCATCATGGCAAATTAAACCCACAAGTATAAAATGGGAATGGTTGTAGCCACCTATCAGCATATGAAGGAATGTGTTGCAATAAGTATTATGTTTATAATGTTAGAGACATAATTTCATTTAAAGCTGGGGAGCTCTTCAAGAATCAGTTATTTAAACTGCAAGGAAATCGATATATATATATATATATATATATATATATATATATATATAGAGAGAGAGAGAGAGAGAGAGAGAGAGAGAGAGAGAGAGAGAGAGAGAGAGAGAGAGAGGAGAGAGAGAGAGAGAGAGAGAGAGAGAGAGAGAGAGAGAGAGAGAGAGAGAGAGAGAGAGAGAGAGAGAGAGAGAGAGAGAGAGAGAGAGAGAGAGAGAGAGAGAGAGAGAGCTATTTATTGAAGATTTGCTCATTTCATCGAGGGTTTTGGTTTTTAGTTCTGGAGACTTTGGGCTACAGGGAGAAAGAAGTTTGTGTCTCTAGTTTTATTTTGTATTTGCAAAGGGAGAAGGGGGAATTATATTTTTTGTAGATTTCGTGCTACAGGAGGGTAGTATTTTTTTGAGTTCGTATGGTAAATTTTTTTATCAACATTAATCTTTGAATTATCTTGATTATCTCTAAATGTAGTTTTGACGTATATGATCAGTGCTACAATTATTATCAAGACTTTGGGCTTTTGTTATTTGTGTATTTGGAAAGAACATTTGCCTCTCTTTCTACATTTTTTTGTGCTGTAATTATTGGGAAAACAAACTTGGTGTCATTTGTTGTTTATTTCCATTCAATTAGTAATCTTTCCACATCTACTTTGTGTTTACGAATAGATGTTTGTAAACCTTTTGGGCTTTCTGGTTAAAAGCATCCATATTTGTAGTGTAGTTGATTCATTGTATATCCTACACAGGGAGCTGCACCCAGATAAATTTAGAGGAAGGTTATTAATTCAATGATAACTTATCCAACTATTAGTGTTGATTTAGTCTTCCTACTTGGGCATTGAGAGTTAATTTGTATTTCTTTCTTCGGAGGACAATTTGTTAACTAATAGATTTTTGGTGACTCTATTGGGGAACTGGAAATGAAGATTTAGTGCCTAATGTTTGTTTCCTCAATTTTATGATTACCTTCATCTATAGGAGATTGGCAACTCTACATAAAGACCATGCTGGATATTAAAGCCATGAGAAGATCAAGGCCAAACCCTTCTCTCCTAGAACTTTATCAAATGGATGATAAAGTGTTACACGAATTTATGGATAGCTTTAAAGAAATCATTTCCTAGGCTGTCAGTAATAATATAAGTATGGAAGATGATGCCTCATCTTGGCTGCTATGGAAAAGCCTCTACATGAGAATTCACTTGAGTTGAAAGACTCGCAAGAGCTTGAGGAGAGAGTGTCTTGGTTGAGAAAGCATTTGGAGGTGGATGATGATGAAGCCCTAGTTATATCTTCACATTTCATCTCATGTAATTATTTAGTCCTGAATGATAAACGATTCCAAATAGCCAACAATGGAGAAAGGGTAAGCACTAATAATGAAATCTTGCCTTGAGTTTCTTCTTTACCTCATGTAGAAAAGATTTCAGTTGAGGATCATGATGATCATTCTTTTCATAAAAATTCCATTGAAATGCCTTCTAGCAATGCCTTATCAGAAGATGAATATTTAAATATCACAAGAGATTGTGAGAATAGTGGCTCTTTGTATGTGACTACTGAAAAAGACCCTATTCTAGAATCCTTTCACTTTGGAAATAATGCAGTAGTAGATATTATTATTAATGTTGATTTTAAAGATGATGCTGAAATTTGTCTTGAAAGGGACTCTGTTGTGCCTGAATGTTTGGCCAAAGGGCTGAATGTGGAAACAAAATCACAACAAGAGGCCTTCTTACTTCAAGGAATGTTACAGCTTCACAAAGATTAGATAGGGGTAGACAAAGACTTCCAAGTTGAAAGTGAAAATAGTAGCAGTGAAAATGGAGATAAAAAAGAGTTGTTAGTTGAAGAGGAAGAATCCTTGGTGATACCATCTTATTCCACTTCTTACAACCCTTCTATTATAGCTAAGCATATTGACACTCAGGAAAACATAAATAAAGGTGCTCTTGAATCCTTTTTCTCTCCATGTTTTGAAAGTTTTAGATTTGGAAGTGATGACAATCATCTCATTTTAGAAATTCCTATTTGTGAAAAACTTGGTAACAACATGATATCCGAATATCAATCTTTCACTTTTAATGAAATGGATGAAAATGATATTGGTCATCTTTCTTTGAAGAGTCTTCTCTGTGAAAAATTTCAGAATAACCTATGGTCTGAGATTGAATCTTACACTTTCATGAAAAATGAAGATGATTCTTCACGCTTAAAAATTTGTAATCAGCCCATGGAAAGATCTGATCAATTTGAGGATGAAGTATGTAATGATGACAAGGTGAGAGTGCATGTGGAAAAGCTTCCTTCTCATGTTGAAAGTGTTGGAGTTATCACTCATCCTGTAGATTACCCAGCTGAAACATGGAGAGATACATTCCTTGATCAAGAGGAAGAAATCATAAGTGAGTTCTTATTATCTCTTCAGCCATAAGACCTCTCTCAAGTTAGCCCATTTGATAATGATCTAATCCTTCATAGAGGTGAGGTAAAAATACCTTTGGATGAAACTCTTAGTGTTGAACTTCTTCTTGTGAGAAAAAGATATGAAACTGGCTCCTGGCCTAATGATGGCTCAATTGATGTGTTGAAGAATGCCATTCTCAATGAGGAAGAGGAAATTATAGACACATTTCTATCACCACTTCAACCAAATTGTCTCTTCCATGATAACCCAGGTATTCTTTCAAATCAGATGAACAATGAAACGTTCATTAACAACTTTTCTTTTTCATCTATGTGTGGTTTTGCTATTTGGGATTGTGGAAGTGATGACACTTTGGTAAGAAGAAAGGACAGCATACATTGCATGTTTGATGATAGTCTGGTTCTTGAAAGAGGTGAGGAGAACATAGATCTGAGGGTTAACCCTATGTTGGATGAGGCGTCTCTATGCTTGCAAGTTGACCATGACATTAAGGGCCATGTGCAAGAATTGAATCTTGATGACAACATTTTTGGGTGTTGTGCATCATCTCTTGGTGAGGTTTCTACATTTTATTTTTTCCAGTTTGAAGTGGAATTTGACCCTGTGGATATTGAATATCAACCCTTGAGAGGGAAAGACTGCTATGATGAGTTGTGGCTATTCAAAAAGGGGTTCTTAGTGAACATATACATGTATGCTTTCAGTTTGAAGTTTGGCATTGAAAGAGTTGTCAGCAAGCAATGGTTTGAAGTTGCTCCATTGATACATGGTTCATTGTGGTGGATAGGCTCCTACTTCTCCCAGCCGATAAATGGATTCATGCAATTCTTTCTAATTGCTCATCTTGTGGTAGGTTCTATTCCTACCTTTGTATATATTTTGTAAATATGCTTTTGGTGTGTGTAGTGTTAGTTTGAATAATGTTTAAGCTTTGGGCTTGTGGCCAGTTTAGGTGTTTTGGTTTGTTGGCTTTGCCCTGCTCCTCTCTGCCTTCTCTGCAAGCAGCTCCTGATTTTCTCCTCTTAGTGACTCTATTTGCCCAATGGATAAGGTGCTCGTCTTTTGCCAAAGATTGCTGGAGTTCTTTGATTTTTTATCAAAATCAATCCTACAGTTAGAGCCCTTGTTGGTACCTAACATAGACTCGGCATTTAAACTTTTAGTGTGGAGTCTTGAACCTCTTTGAACCAAGGTTCAAAATAGTTCAAAGTGATTCAATGGTTTGAAGTAGTTCAAAATATAGATTTGTTGACTCAAAAAAGTTTAGAATCCATATTCATTTTGATAGTAGAATCCAGTTTCAACTTTAAAGTTTAATTCAAAAGTTAGGATTCAAACTTGGTTTCGAAAGCTCAAAAGTTCAAGATTGAAGGCTCACTATCTGTGAATTCAAAATTCCTATTTTGAGGCACAAGTTCTTGAGATCATGGTTCATAATACAAAATATGGCTAAGAGATATTCAATTACAAATCTCCTTCAAAATATCAAAAACTTATCTCTCCCTTCTTAATTCATTCTTAGCAAAGGATGGGATATGAATGAAATTGATGTTGCAAAAACTTATAGAATACTGCCTTAGATGGTATGTTACCTTTTTAATCTGTAATCGAGCTCATGTCTACATAGTTCTATTTTCAGTGAGAGAAGGTATAGTTAGTAATAAATGATCAACACAGATTCATGGGATGCCAGGTATGAGTTTGAATGGGACCGAAAAGGAGAAATCAATTGTTAGACTATACTCTAACTTTAATGGCCAGAGCTAATTCTGAGAATTTGTGTGATTCTGATCCCAAACCTTTACATACACAAATTCTTGCTCTAGATACATGCACTACTCTAGTTTCTATAGAATCAAAGCTGATATTTGAAGCAAGAAATTATATCCTCAAGCCAACACTTAGATAGTTAATGGTCTTCAGACATTTCAAAGAATCTTGATAGCCCGTCATGAGTTATTTGCATAGAGCCTAGATACACCAATATGTATATGAACTATTTGACGGAATGCTGATGAAGGATATTGGACATGATGCTCACAAATGGAGGGCGTGAATTCAGGTTTTCTTGAGAAAAAGCATAGCTATAAATATACATGGGATGACATAGAATATGTCATCGAACTATTTGGCAGTATGTCACGAAGGTGGGAAAGCCACACCCAAGTGAAAATAGCCTATGGAATGGCTCATGGTCCTATTGAGCCTCCAAACACAATCCTCCCACTTACTTTTGATCATAAGGTTGATGCTTTCGAAGCTATCCAAAAATTGTCACCTCAACTTGATAATTTCATGAAATACAATTCGAACATGTGCTATTGGTGAGATTTGTAAACTTCCAACACACGAAAGCTTGATCTTTGATATCATCAATACCCTCGACAATTCAATGGGGTTGGCAACATAGAAATGGTCTGTAATGACATAGGACTTCATAGGCACCATATGCACTGAGGGTTTGATCAAATCTTGAGTCGTGGGGCACCAAATATGATGGTAGTGGAGGTCGAGTTTCATAAGTCCTCATTTGTTAAGATTTCAACCATACATGAGAGTTGTCTAACATTGACATTGAGCCATAAACATGCATACAGAATGGATACGATGCATAATCATGAGAAATATGAATGCTAGAAGTTGGAACCAAGAATTCATCCCTATCATTTCGTTGAAGTGTGACTTTGAGAGACACTCTCTATATATTTGAATGGTTCACAAATAGAAACATCATCTATGGGATCACAGATTTTCCAAGCATCACTCAATATTCGGATGGCCAAAGGAATATAATGTGGAGCATCATGAAAAGGTGTTTGAATTTGCAAAGAATCTCCCATACAAATACTCAGTTGGTCTCTATCTTAAAACATGTCTTATATGATGTTTTATTCACATATATTGGGAACATAGAAAATGTATGAAAAATCTTGACAAAATACCCGAGCACACATCATAAAGGTGGGAATTGTGTGCGGTCGGACCGAGCTAATCATAACTCATGCTTTGACTCAACACATAGCTTGCAAGAAAAGAAAGTGGCCAAAGTTTAGTTGATGTTTGTATTATAATACCTGATCCCCATTGTTGAAGTGCCAACAATACACATAAAGTGTTTGACAGAATGCTTAGAGTTCACCATATTCAAGTCACAATGTTTAACCCATGCCCTATTCAAAGGAATAGATTGAATAAATTGTAAACTCCCATAAGTGTCAATAAAAACTGAAATTCAAGTCTATTCATAATGAAAGCACCCAGAATCTGAGTGTACATGATGGACTTACAGAAAGACAATCTGACTCCCACAAAGCATTTGTTGTTTAGCCATCTCATGAAGGGGAATATATGTTATGAAGGCATTGGCCTGCTGAGAATCTAGTTGATGATGAGGTAGTATTAAATAAACTTCCATTGGTAGCATAGTATGTCAGATGTCATCGTGGCAAAATAAACCCACAAGTGTAAAATGGTAATGGTTGTAGCCACCTATTAGCATATGAAAGAACATGTTGCAATGAGTATTATGTTCATAATGTTAGATATATAATTTCATTTAAAGCAGGGGAGCTCTTCAAGAATCAATTATTGAAACTGCTGGGAAACCGAAACACAGAGAGAGACCTATTTATTGAAGGTTTTCTCATTTTGTTGGGGGTTCTGGTTTTTAGCTCTGGAGAGTTTGGGCTATAGGGAGAAAGAAGTTTGTGTCTCTGGTTTTATTTTGTATTTGCAGAGGGAGAAGGGGGAATTATATTTTCTATAGACTTCATGCTACAGGAGGGTAGTATTTTTTTGTATAAGTGATTTGTGTGGGTCAAAGAACAAATCTTTGTTTATTTTATTGTATTTAGAAGAGGAAAGTTTATCATACCAAGACTTCGAGTTTGTATGGTAAATTTTTTGATCGACATTAATCTTTGAATTATCTTGATTGTCTCTAAATGCAATTTTGATGTATATGATCACTGCTAAAATTATTATCAAGACTTTGGGCTTTTGTTATTTGTGTATTTGGAAAGAACGTTCGCCTCTCTTTTTGCATTTTTCTATGATGTAATGATTGGACAAATGAATTTGGTGTTGTTTGTTGTTTATTTCCATTCAATTAGTTAAGCTTTCAGCATCTACTTTGTGTTTATGAATAGATGTTTGTAAATCTTTTGGGCTTTCTAGTTAAAAGCATCTGTATTTCTAGTGTAGTTGATTCATTGTATATCCTACACAAGGAGCTGTACTTAGATAAATTCAGAGGAAGGTTATCAATTCATTGATAACCTATCTAACTATTAGTGTTGATTTAGTCTTCCTACTCGGGCTTTTAGAGTTAATTTGTATTTCTTTCTTCAAAGGACAATCTATTCACTAGCAACTATCAACCTATTTTCTTTTTGAGCTTCCTCATTTTCTACCAAGGGTTAGTATGGCTTTGAATGCAGATTTAAAGTTGCTAGGATTAGGAGCATAGTTATCAAAATTATCCAATTCAAAAGTAGTCAATCTTCCCACAAGTGCATCCAAGGTTATATCATTCTTTGGATTGCATCTAATCTCTTGAATTGCTAAAACTCTAATTGCATAAATAGGAAGAAGAGTTCTTAGCACCTTGCTGACCACTGTTTCATCAATTATTTTTCCTCCTATAACTCTGATTGCACTCACACTTTCTTTGATTTGTTCATTGTATTGGACAATGTTCTTACTTTATTTCATTTTCATTTGATCAAACTTGCCTCTTAAACTTATTTCCTTGGCTCTTTGCACATTTGTATCACCTCCATAGACTCTACAATTTTTCCCTATTTCATATGTTGTTGGACAGTCTTTAACTTCATCAAATTCAAAATAGTTGAGAGAGGAAGCTATATAAATCATCATTTTATTATGATCCTTTTCCTCTTTCATCTATTCCATAGTCATAGGTTTAGGTGGTGGCACATATCTATTTTCCAAGTAGAACATACCAATATCTCCAATGCTTGAAAGGTGTAACTTCATCAATTCCTACTATGCTGAAAAGTTTTCTCTGTTAAGCTTGGGATCTTCCTTTTGTATGACATCTTGATCTTTAACTTAAGTCTTTGAAACCTTTCCTAAAATTATCAAATGCTCTGATACCAATTGTTGGAAATGAAGACAGTAACTGAGAGGGGAGGGGTGAATCAATTACCACATAAAAAATTCCCTGTCTCTAGATGTCAAATCAAACTTTTCACCGATAATGTAATTCTTTACCCAACTTGGTTAAAACTAAGTTCTTGTTGTAACTTGGTTAACAAAGCAGTCTTATGAATATTAATATGTTTTAACCTTTAGTAACTTAGTTGCAAAAACATAAAGCATAAAGAGAATAACATGAACACATATGGCACTAAAATTTAATGTGGAAAACCAATTTGTGAAAACCACCATGCAACTAGTTACAATATTTTTCACTCTTTCAAAGTGAGCCCTATTAGGAGCCATCCTTGTTAAAGTTTACAATACACACTATTAAGTATGACCTTGTTAGAGGATTTAGTTCACCCCATTAGGAGTGGCCGGGTTAGAGGTCTTTAAAACACTTCAATCTTGAAATGTCACCTTGCCAGAGGATTTACAATCTAACTATTAAGAGATTTCTTCACTGGTACAATGGTTAGAAGGTAACAATAATTTGACCTAATTTATGAAGCAACTTCTTTTGTATATTTAGATCTCTATTCTGGCTTGACCTCTGGATCCTTACTAATTAGTATATTCTTTGTAACTTATCTTCCATACTTGCCTTCTCTTCCTTTTTCTTTGATCACATATTCATCTTATTCCACATCTTGCATATATTTCTTACATCTCTTGCATTACACTTCTTGATCTCCCTTTATATATCATAAGCTTTGGTAAGTCAGCTTGAATATCCTTTCAAATAACCATTAAACATCCAAATAGTCGATCTCAATTAGTTTATTAATAGACAAGTGTAATATGCTAGAGTTCGGTCAATACTAGGATTGATCACTCGATTAACATTAGAAGTCCTTTGATACCTGACCAATTGGTTAATAATGGAAGCTGGATATCCTTCATTGCCCGACTACTCAGTCGACACGGAATGCCCTTCATTGCCCAACTACTCGGTTGATATGGCAAGTTCTTTGTTGCCCGACTGCTTAGTTAATACTGACATTTGTGTAACATCAATGACAACATACAATTTGAAGAATTGTTTCCAATAATAGCTTCTAAAAAATGCATCAAATTTCAATAATTTTTCCTATTATCTTTGTATACAATTTATCTACTTCTAGCTATTATTTTGACTTGGGAAATAAAGACAAACATTGTAAGATCAATTATGCATGCAAGGCTCAAACAAAGGTAAACTCAAAGTGCCATAACAAGCAACATTCCCTATTGCCTCATTACCGAGTTCCTTTAACAACCAAAACATTTGCATAATTAATCTAATACTTTTGCACAAATGCCCCAATAATCATGCACTGTTAACACAAATACACTTGCACAATTGATCTAATCACCAGCTTTTTCTTTTTCTTTTTTCAAACAATGTGTGTCTATTGGTTCATAGATGATTTTCTAGTACACTTCTGATTTGTGAAATCTAATGTGGTTAGTGATTAGATTAATTATACAAGTTTATTGGTGCTAGTAATCCATGATTATTGGGACACGTATGGAAATTATTAGATAAATTGTGCAAATTTGTTGGTTGTTAAATAAAATGGGTAATAAGGTAACATAAATTATTATGGTAATTTGAAATGACCACTTTTTGGCTTGTGCATGTATAATGGATCTTAGAGCATTTGTCTTCACTATTTGTAAGACCTCTTAAGAGAAAGGACAATTAATTATAAGTTGCATTCAAAGACAACAAAAATGAAAAAACAAAGGGTAATTAGAAAGTGAGGTGAGAAAAGTGGTATTGGAAGACTCCTTCCCTCTATTTGACCATTTGAAAACTGAAACATCATAGGTAGTATCCTTGAGGAAGTTATGGATTACAAAAATCTCAACATTGACTACAATAAGAATCCAAGATGGGAAGACTACAATAAAAAAAATCACAAATTAGAAGACTACTAAAAAAAATCTATGATTCAATAGCCACTCAATGTTTTTAAAAATGAGAACTTAAGAATTGGATAAATTGTGCAATTTTATTGGTGCTAATATTGCATAATTATTAGAAGCTTTCATTTTCTATGGGCAACCTATGTGACCTTTTCTAGTTTCATTAAAGTAGCTTTCTCTCTCCAGAATCTCACCAAATTGGGCAAGTTTAAAACTGCCTTCGTGCTCATGCCAAGAGCTGTGGAATTCGACATTGGGGAAGCAAAAGACTACATCTTGATCTTTATGAAGAACGAGCAATGAGCTAGCTATCGAGCTCTTCAACTATTTTTGTACATTTCTCTAGTGTCTTTTTTTTGGGTATATGAAGGTTAGGTTTTGGATTTTCTACCTTCGTTAAGTATTTGTAGATATCGGGCTTTACTCTGGCCTTTGGTTTTCTGTATTTCCCTATAGTAGTTTTCGCTTTTGGGTTTCCAATCGTGACCTTAGTTCTCCTTTGTAGCCTATCTGAGGCATTTTGACTTAGTGTTTGGTCTATTCCTATCTATCATTTCTTGATTAGTGCTTTAATCTGGTTAATAGTATAGGGTGAAGGCTTTCTTTTATGTGTGTAAACAATATAGAATGATAAATGAATGGAATGGTAACTATCTTTTAAGAACAAAGGGTGTAATTAAATTTAAATAAGATACCATATATGAGGTTTACAAAACTTATTAAAATGTTATTCTTTATTCAAAAAATGTTTATTCTTCAAAAACTTCATAAAAATTATCCTTGCTTTTGTCTCATTAAATGAATTAGGCAAGAGTTATGATGTATGCAAATGAAAATAATGAATAAAGAACGAAGAAGATCACAATACAAAAAAAGAATTAAGAATTATACAAAGGGAATAATGGAAGGGTTCGAAGGGGCCAGAGAAAGTATTGTTCTGGAACATTAAGTAGGTTAGGAATGCACATAGTAAAATCATTGAAAATGAGTCGAGTTGGAAATAGAAGAATTCTTTCAAGTAGATAATTAGGGAGATGAACACCTAAATAAAAAACATATAAGTTCATGTTAAGAATAAATATTTATAGTTTATAACTTCAAACCATTGTCTTTTCACATCCCCGCCCATTAACTAGAGGGAAATAAAGAAGATTCCTGCTCATTTTGGCAATTTTCGCCATCATTCTTTCCCATCCATTCGTTCAGTTACCTTTGACCTTTTAGTTTCTTGGACTCTCAATAAACGGTAGTATTTTTAAGGAGGCTCGAGACTTATTATTTGTAAAGGCTCCCAATGTGAAATTTATTATTAAGCTGAAGGGACCTTCTCATCAAATTGTCTTTGATGAACCCATTTCAGACTATCATCTTTCGATAGTTCTGCAGAATTCACATTTCTTGATAAAAAGAGTAGTTTATAGGATCTTAGGCAAGGGGTTTATGAATAATACATATTGGTATAGAGTGCTCAATGATATACCAACTATGGTTTTGGCCATGACACATCTGTTAGAATCAAACAAATCAAACATCTTGATACTATGGAAATAGTTATTCAAACATGACTAGATTGGAAACATTGATAAAGTGGTAGCATGGGTCATAAATGATATTTACATTTGCAGACCCTGTCATTATGATGTTCCAATTGATCATAGACAACTTATTCCTTTGTATCCACTTTTGTTATCCTTTGATTCTAATATACTGGTTAGATGATTCCCAATCATTAAAATAAATCTTGCCTTTTTGTTTATTTTCTTCCACGTTATGTCAACTAATTGAAACAATTAGATGGGCTTATATCTAGCAGAAGAAGAGATTGAAGTTTGGGATGGTAATTCCACCCTTGATTATGCTTGAGTTGCCAAACCAAAATTGGGATGAAGGAGATGAGGAAAATGAACCTTCTCCTCTGATCATGCTTGACCCTTGGATGGATTATCTCTGGGGTTAAAATGTAAGGCAAGTTGAAAGGACCAACATAATAAAGATGGTTTGGAAGAGATTGAGCATTTCATTTTTAGTCAAAATTTTCAAGAGGCAATAATTTCCAATATACACTTCAAATTATTTTGATACATTACAAAGCATTTTTGTTTTCTAATGCGAATCTATAGCTTTCCCTTTTTCCTCTATCATCAATAAACTAAATCTATAAAGATAGATTAAATCCCTGCACTAGAAAAGAAGACTCACAAGAATAGAACAATATAACATTTTACGGGGAATACTTTAGTAACCCTACAACTCAAAACTTCTCTTATTGGAACATGTTAAAATTTATTTTAACTTATTTAATTTCTCTTATTGGAACATGTAAGAAATTATTTTAATTTATTCAAAACTTCCTCAACATGTTTATTTTTAATATCTACACTATTTATAGAGTGAATACATTTAAATACTATAGACTAAGATCCTAACTAACATTAGTATCAATCTCACTCATAAGACACAACTTTAAAGTAAATATATCTTATTAAAATACTTGAACACATAGATAGTAAATTCAAATGGTAATTACTAATAATATTCCATAAAGACAATATAACATAACAATAATGACATTTGAGGACTAACGTTTAAATGTAAGCTTGAAGTGTTCTTAAGATGCAAGGAGCTAGGAATGAAACTCATATAAAAAAGGAAAATTCTAATCAAGGTGGTAAGAGGCTTACATGTGGTTTCACTTCGGAAATTCAAAAACACAATAATATCTAAACATGATTTATTTTCTATCGAAATATCAAAGATGTAAAGGAAGGAATGCCTTCCTCAGACTTTAATTGTATAGATGGCATATGTATATAAACTCAAATAAAATAATGAATTGAAGCATAAAATAGATAATGCAGTAAAGGAGGGTTTTCCTTGCGTAAAGGTACGAAATTGGGGTATGCCCTTTTAATTTTTGTACTTCGAAGAGGACTTAGGTCTCGAGCTAGACTGGAGGTTTTCTTATCCATTCTTTCCTACCAGTGTCCGTTTGAATGAAGTTTCTTGTAATTTTACCTATTTTATTAATATATTCCATAAGGCTTCAATTATTTACCGATAAATAATAAAATGCATAGTTATTGGGATGTGTGCACAAGTATTGGATTAATTGTGCAAATTTGCTGGTAATTAGAGAAAATTGATAACAAGGCAATATAAAATATATTTTAGATGACACTTTGAAATGATTACTTTTTGACCCATGCATGCACAATGGATTTCGAAGCATTTCTCTTCATTATTCATAAGCCAAGGAACAATAGCTATAAGTTGCATGCAAAGACAACAATAAAATAAAACATGAAGGATAATTGAAAAGAGAAGTGAGAAAATTGAAGTCACTGGAAGACTTCTTTCCGCCATTTGACCATTTGAAGAGTGAAACATTGAAGACAATATTCTCAAGAAAGTTACATATTACAAATACTCGACGTGGATTTCAACAAGAATCTAAGATGGGAAGATTGCTAAAATAAAATTCACAAATCAAAAGCCACTAGAAAACCATGTATGAGTCAATAACCACCCATTTTTTGAGAACAAGAGAAGTTAATAATTAGATTAATTGTGCAGGTTTATTACCATTAGTAGTGCACAATTATTATGACACATTTGCAAAATATTTTATTAATTTTACAAATTTCTTGGTTGTCAAAGAAAATGGGTTATAGGGAAATATAGAATGTATTTTAGACGACACTTTGCAATGACTACTTTATAACCCACGCATGCATAATGGATCTCACAAAATTCATCCTCAGTACTCACAAGCCAAAGAACAATAGCTATAAGTTTCATACAAATACAACAAAAGCTAAAACATGAATGGTAATTGAAAAGTGGGGTGAGAAAAGTGAAGTCATTGGAAGACTCCTTTCCTCTATTTGACAATTTGAAAACATGAAGGGCAATAGAAAAGTGGGGTGAGAAAAGTAAAGTTATTGGAATACTCCTTTCCTCCGTTTTGTTTGAAAAGTGAAAGATTGAAGATGATAATCTTGAGGAAGTTATAGCTTACAAATACCTCGGCATTGATTTCAATAGGAATTTGAGATGGGAAAGCTATAGAAAGAAAATTCACAAATCTAGCTTAGTAAAAAATAATCTACGAGTCGATTGTCACTATTTTTTTGACGAAAATCAAAGTTAGTAATTAGATCAATTGTACAAGTTTATTGATGTTAATAATGCACAATAATTAGGACGTGTGCAAAAGTGTTGGATTAATTGTGCAAATATGTTATTTGTTAACTAAAATGATAAAAAAATAAATATAGATTATATTTTAGAGGGAACTTTGAAATGACTTATTTTTGACCCTACATACATAATGAATCTCAAACATTTATCTTTATTCCTATGAATATTAAATAATAAACGTAGGTATGAAATCAACAACTCCTATCAGAATCGTTGAAACACATTCAAGAAGTAGTAAGTCATTTCTCCTTTCCCCTATTCATAAACTAAAATAAATTTATAAAATTGGAACACACATCATCTTGCATCGAAAAAAAATTCATTTACTTCTACTGAACCACAATTAAGCTCAAGACAAAATGCACCGTTGATCAAAATTTTAAAAATTGAAAACACCATATGATTTTTTTCAGAAATTTTCAGCATTTGCTCTCCATTGTGATAAAAAACAACACAAAATTTGAGAAAAACTCATATTTTTATGATTCTAAGAATTTTTTTTTGACTTTTTAATATATTTTAAAACATTTTGCATGAAGCTTAGCTAACACCATTAAATTGCAACACACATCATCAACTGGCGTACGAAAAAAACTCATTTGCTTCTACTAAATTTGACAAGCTTTCAATCTTAAGATAGATATTGATAGATAAATGAGATTTTAATATAAGTAAAACTCATTAGCCGATAGGCTACCTTGTATAGGGATGCCTGCTAGTTTTCAATGTACGATGCCGACAAAATAAAAAAGTGGTCTCAAAAAAGTGTGAAAAAGTAAAATTGTGTTTGTTTGGCAATTTGGTACTATCGTTGAGTTGGAGTTTTTCGTAGAAGTAAAAAAGTTAATGAATGATCCGATTTTATTGTTGAGTTGGCAGTTTTGTTAGGATGCGCACAACGATTAGGTTTACTATTTTTTGTTTTTGCAGCAAGGGCAACTTTTTTGGGCCTAAATTGCTTAAGGAGTGCTTCTTTTTATTAAAATCAATTTACATCTAATTGTATGTTTTATTATTATTATTTTAGTATAGCACGGAGAATGAACATTAAAGACATACTTTTGAGGAAAATGATGATGAATAATTTTTTAAATATAACTAAGCTTTACCATTCCTTAATTTTGCAACAATAATAGGATGGGGATTCGATTGCGAATTCCTTTTTCAATTTTTACTCTAAGCTCATGAAGAACAATAAAATAGTAGTTAAGATTTTTTAATGCAAAATCACTTTCAACCAAATAAATAAACTAGTAATAAAATAACTTAAATAATTTCAAATTATTATTCTTTTATTTTTATTTTTTTAAATATCATTTCAGTGGTTAAAGATTTGCAATAAAAATATTTTATTTAAAATGATCATTAGTTCAATTATATTGAGCAATATCTCATTCTTTACTTCTCTATTTATTAAATTATATAATACTTTTTAAAAATAAAATATAATAATAGTATAAATAAGCAAACAATGAAAATAACACATTTCTATAATGATATTTATAGAAATGTTTTAGATAGAATTTTCTTAAAAAAGGTATACTAATTTTATTTTATTATCTTGCTATTTTATACATTTTAAAATTATTTAAAAATCTTGATACTTTTATATTAAAAAATAAAAAATAAAAAATCATTTTTTTGATAGGTAATTGGTCAAAGCCTAGATTATTTATCATTCATTTTTAGTATTATTGTTAGATTAATTATTATTATGTGTTAATCTCGAGTAGATTTGAACCCAAGATCTCCTCGGTGAGAGACTTGCAATTTACCAATGCATTGTAGGCTCTTGCCTATAAAAAATCAAAATTTGTTGACATGTGACACCGCAATGAAATCATTAGAGGGATAGATGTGACGTAGTAAAGAAAAATCTCAATAGTTTACATTCTATATTGAAAAAACAATATAATTGATTTTAAACATAGTCAATAAAGTTATTGAAAAAAATATATAGGACACACTAAAAGAAGGAGAAGAAGAAGTTGAAGGACAAATTTGAAAAAATAATTTAGGAGACCCTCTCTTCCAAAGAACAACAGAAGAAGACGAAGAAGATGAAGAAGAAGTAGGACAATAAAATGGAGAAGAAGATGAAAGAGAAGTAGAATAAGAAAAAGGGGAAGAAGAAATAGAATATGAAGAAATAGTAGTTAAAGAAGAAGAAAGGAAAAAATGAGAAAAAAAGAAGCAAGGAGAAGGAGAAGATGAGGAGACGACAAAAGAGAAGAGGAAGAAAAAGAAAATGGATAACAAGAAGTAGAAAAATGAAGAAAAGATGAGGAAGAAAGGGAAAGAGAAGGTGATGAAGGAGAAGGTCAAGAAGGAGGATAAGGAGAAGATGAAGTAGAGGAAGAAAAATAAAAGTCAGAGAGAGAATAAGGAAGAAAAGAAAAAAAAAGAAAAAATTAAAAGTAGTGATGTGACTAAATAAAGAGAATATAATGGAGAAAGAGGAGAAGGAGAAAAAGAAGAGACAAAACTAAGAGGCAAAAAGGAGTAAGGAGAAAGGGGACGATGGAGAAAGAGGTGAATGATAATAAGAATGAGAAATACAATAGATTTTCTCTTTCTTTAATTTCTTAGTATATAAAACAAACAAGAGCTCTGGTGGAGCTATAGTCCCTGCCTATTGTTTTAGAAACAAATAAATACACTTAGTTTAAAATTTTGATTATGTAGATTAACATATAAATTAAGTGTATAAAGAGAATGTGTGATATTAAGTAATTGAAAATGAATTTAAATGAATTTGAAAGCAACCCAAATAAAAGGCATGTATTGTAAATAGTAAATTTTGTAATTTGTATTCATTTATAAGATGACTAAGTTTTTTAAATTTGTAATAATCATCATCATCAATATCACTAATGAATTCTTCATCAAAATAGTCATATTCATTCACGCGGTAGTGTTATGCCTTCTAAATTCATTGTTTTAAAAAATATATGAAGTCATTTGATAATTTGTTCAGCAGGAACCATTCCAATCCATACAATTCAAAAGAAATTAAGATTCAATATTAAAAAGTAAAACATTAGTTACATACATTTAAAAGATAATTCAAAAGTATGATAGTTCATTTTTAACTGGCAAAACAAAACAAAATTAATAGGTGCCGCCACCGGGAACATTAGTTCCCTGCCCATAGATAGGCAGGGACTGATAATAAGATATATCTGTATCTCTCCTGTCGGTGCAAGTGATAGTTTATTCAATTTCAATGCGGCTTTGTTTGGCTTCGATGGAAGACACCTTCCCCACCATCCACTGTTGAACTTTGTTGGGCCGGCATTGAAGACCCCTTGCCCACCGTCTGACCATTTCAATGTTGAACTTCCTTTGTACATTATCCGAACTTGTCCTGGCATAAACAGTCTTTTCGAGTTTCCTCGTCTGAAAAATATCTCAAAAGAAAGACACAGAGATCATCCAACTGAATTTTTTTCTGTGGCCTTGATCAGAACCAGGAAAGAGCAATGGATCTAGCAGATAAGTCTGCAATGCAGATGGACATAGGACTACAACTGGTAGTACTGGGCATCGCTCTGCTTCTCATGTACATACTATGGGGAGGGCGTGTACCGCGATCTTTAGCACGGATGACAGGTCCGAGCCGATCCAAGATCGAATCTCGGACCCATTTCGTGAAGGGCGCCCAAATACTGGCAAGGTCCAGATCGGCCAAGCAATCGGTCTCTGTGACTTTAGCGGCCGAGGCGGCCGACGAGGCGGAGAGGGCTATAGCCCTTAATCCCACAGACGCCGCCTGCCATATACTCAAGGGCTTGGCTCTCGAGCGCCAAGGTCACATGGTCGCTGCTCTCAATTCTTTAGACGCAGCCCTTTCTCCCAGGGTTGTGAAAAGCCTGGAGAAATCTGAGCGTTCGGACGCTCTGTGTAAGCGGGCGGAAATTCGGCTTGGAGGGGACGCCAAGAAACGCCAAGTGGACGCTGCCATTGCTGATCTGGAGGCTGCTGTGGCCCTAAAAGAGAAGAATGGGAAGGCGCTGTGTCTGCTGGGGACTTGTTATGAGAAAAAGGGGATGAATGTGGAGGCGCGGCGAGCGTTTCAGGAAGCTCTGCAGGCTGAGCCGCAACTCAACGAGGCCAAGGCAGGTCTGGAACGCCTTTCTTAGTTCTAAAATTTTAAGAGGGGGTGCGATGTAGGGGTTTGCGTTGCTTATCGCTTTTCTTTTTCTTCAGAAAATAATTAAGGATTCGTCCTTCTCTTCTTTTTTTAGGGTTCCAAAGGATTTTGTTGTGTTTATTTCATGGTAGGAAAACTAGTCGCAATTCAGTCATAATATCTACTGTATGAAATCCCCGAAGGCCAGTTTGGTTCACCACTATCGAATTTAGGCTATAAATGGTTTTAGGGTTTTTTCTTGGTTAAGTTTAAGATGGTAAAGAAATGAATTTTCCTTCCGACATCGAACTCCCGAAAGCCAATTTGGTAAATCTCTCCTGCGTAAAGGAACACCAACTATTTTTTTCAGAGAATGGACGATCTCAAATTTCCACTAGTGCGTAATACTTGAATTAAGGGCTTCAAGGGCGTGCATGCTTTCGTGTTTTAGTTTCTGGATGAGCGTATCTTTAAAAGGAGCTCATAAGAATATGAACTATATTCTAAACTTTCTTGCATCGACATTGTAAGGGGAATTTTCTTATCAGGTTCTCCTGCTGTACATTATATTTTATATTTAACTTGTTTTGCTCCAATAAAAATGCTCATTTGGAAGCATAATTGACAAATTAATATTTTGTTTGTGAAGGAGTTAGGGTTTACTGACTTCTTCTTGACAATTCAGGATTTCTTTCATATCGAGTTTATGTTGGTAAATGCTTTTTTTTGGCAGGAGACGCTTATTATGAAATATATATTAGCAGGTTTGTTTATTTTACTTTGAATTATAATCTTTAGGGTTTTTGAAGGACTGTATGCTTATGGGTTTTTTTAGGCTTTCAAAGTCTTGTAGATTTTGACAGTGTTTGGGTTGTGTTTATGTGGAGAAGGAAATTGATTTTAGTGGGACGATGGAGCTTTTAAATGTCCACAAGGTTGTCTGGTCTGTTTTACTTTTTTCATAGGGCATCAGATATTTTTGCTGAAAATTTGGAAAATGATGGGATCAAATTCTAATTCAATATTTTTAGTTTTTACCATTGAATTTGCTGGTTGACAAAGGTTTGGTTTCTAGTTGAGCTAATGTTTGGCAATATCAAATAAACGATGTAACTCGGGTGCGTGCACCTAGGTCAAAAACCCGAAGCATTGAGTGTGCGTATGCACCCGGTGTGGGTGTGTTATGCACCTGAGTACCCCTGCTGGCTGAAAATGCGCCGCCGCACCTTGGCTGCACTGGTCGAGCACCTGGGTGGGTTGCCGTTGCTCGGGTGCTCACAGGGTGCTTGCAGGGTGCCCAAGGGGTGTGGCCGACTGAATGGCCCAAAAAGTTTTTAAAAAAATAATTTTTTCTTTTATTTTTTAATTTGTTTTTATACGTGCTTAGAGAGCACTTGGGACGATTCCATTCTCATTATTGACATTTTGTCATTTTGTTGATTGTACTCACTTTGATATGGCTACAATACATTATTTCATTTCACTGTTTCATGCTACTCACTCATTGTCATCATGAGCATCTTTATGATATATCATATATGATATTCATATTTGAACAATGAATTTTGAATCTTGCATCTTGCACTAAGTTAATTTGTTAAATGTTCATTGGTAATGGTTATGAAGTTTCAAGTTTCAAGTTTGAACTTATGTTTGTGAATCACATTTCAATTTTCTCTGTTCAACTATATTTGGTATGTTATATAATATATTGAAGAATCATTTCATAATTAGCATTTCCAATCATATATCTTATATATATACTATGCAACCACCTCCCCCCCTCTGCACCCTCGTCGCCTCCAAATTGAGGCCCTTTTTTTCCTACACCGGAAACTCGTCTTGACATCCCCCCGCACTGCTCCGCTCCCATGCCAGGGTAACATTGCAAATAAATAATTTCTCTACCAGGGATGTGACTCAATCAGTAAAAACTCTGCAGTGTAGGATTTAGATTATGGCTTGAGCATATGTTAAGAAACAATTCTAAGATTCACCAGGTGGTCTTTGATTACAGTATTTTGTAGAGTATGGGATCTGAAATTGATAAAAGCTTAACGAAGAGGTCTTCAGTTAAAGTAATTTTGATTGGATTTTTTTTCTTAGTAATATTAATTACATTTTAATAAATTTCCCTAATATTTTGAGCTGAAAATATTTTTCAAGCACCCTTTACCTCTATTTCTTATCTCCTAAGTTACCAGATTTGCTCCTGGAAGATGAAATTCGAAGTCGGTTTGCTGCAAAGTTGAATTTGTTCGAATTAACTCAAAATTCTGCCTGTCTGGAAAGTTCACTCAAAATTCTCTGAGAAGAACCCTATAAGAATTCTTGACGAATTTGGAAGACTTTTGATGTGGACAGAGGAACCCAAAACGAATTCGGGGGAATTTGATTGAAAACATCATTTTTATTGACTTTTTAATATATTTTTTGCGAACTTGGGTCTATTTGACCCTCCAAGCCTAAAAGTGACCACTGAAAAGACCAAAAGGGTTGTTTTATATGTCTTCGTGCATTTGTGAAAGAAAAACTTCTTGCTTGCCGTCAGTGGTGTATGTACTGCACACATACACATGCATATATATATATATACAAGAAAAAAATCATGTATGAATGAACCCAAAATGAATCCAAACCCAACCACCAAAAAATTTGGACAAATTTCAAACCTGAATCTTGAACCTGCATATGTACTGGAATTCAAACCAGCAATTTAGCTTGTCTCCGAGGTATTGAAGTTTAGAAGGGAAGTATGTGCAAATGTTCAATTGGTATCATCTTATTGCTAGATAGAGCCTGGCAACACAAAGGAGTTGTAGAGAAGTTCAAAAATGTTGCAGCTGATGCTTTAGAAACACGGATGAAACATTGCCCTAGCCGCTGTCCCTTAAAAAATCAGTTGAAAACCCTAAAAAGTGGGGTGATAAACTACAATTTCTGCAAAACAGCTTCTTTCTTTCAGTACAAATTTTTAGCGAACATCTACGATTTAAAAATTTTTTTTTTGGGTTCGCCGAATTTTGAACCTCAAGCCGAAAATTCGGCAAACCCTGTGACTTAGGTAGAGGAGTGTTGTGTGGCTCACTCAACAAGAAAAAGGAACAATGTGAAATGATAGTGGCCAGCTTTGTGAAGCCAAAGTATACAAAGTTTGAATTGCATTTTTATTGTGTTTTTGCCAGATAGAAGAGGGTTTAAGAAGGTCTCTCATCTAAAGGAGTAGTGCCAAATTTTAATGGCCAGATGTGGCAAACCAAATCATAATAGCTTTGTGAAGCCAAAGTGTACAAGGTTTGAAATGCATTTTTATTGTGTTTTTGCCAGATAGAAGAGGGTTTAAGAAGGTCTCTCATCAAAAGGAGTAGTGCCAAATTTTAATGGCCAGATGTGGCAAACCAAATCATAATAAATTTTGAATAGCATTACTTAATATCATTTAATTTTTTTACAGAAGACCAGTTCTTGATTGTAAACCTGTAATAACTCATAAAATTTAGCTCTCCTGTCCAGATAGCTCAGAGGAACTCCTAATATTTGTAGTAATTACAACTGCTTAATAGAAGCAATATAAAAATATATGACTGTTTGAGGTCGATCTGCAAAGTAGTGGATATTTGTAACCTCTAGCCCCACCTTCTTGCTGAGATTATGGCGCCTGTACTCTGAGAATGAATAAGTGGTGGTAGCTGCTTCCTCAGCTCCAATTTTAACTGAGAAGTAATAAGAAGTGGAATCTTTGCCAGTATAGCTTGGTTTGGAAGGTTCTCAAGAAATAGGATTCTCCTCTTTCCAACCTGGCAATGTTGCTGAGATGCCACTTCCTATTTCTTGATGTAAACACGCTTCATAATTATCAGGATCACCCCAGCTGATACAAAAATGAAAAAATGTTAAAAAAGACAATTAACAAAACCATCTTTGATAATCATTTACTTTTCTTTTTTCTCAAAATAAACATAAATATACTGTATATGCATATGTCTATACCTACACATATGCATATTATACATAATTTACAAATATGCCTTTTCTGAGATTAAAAGAGAAGTAACACAATCTCTTCAACATGATCAACTATTTCAGTATTACCAGGACATCGCATCATAAGCATGATATCAAAAAGGGATTAATACAAAAGTAGCAGCATATAAGATGCAATCGGCCACCATTACCACCTTTTTTCTCATCCAACTTATCAATATGGGACTTAACGTCCCTCTCTAAAGATATAATGCTGAAATTAACATAATCCTTTAGTCAGGAACCAGAATAAATCCTGATAGGAAATGCCAGCAAAGAACTATTTATATCCGTGTCACTATTAGAAGAAGGAGAACATTTTAAACACAACTTGCCCAGAACCTTGAACAACCTCCTCTCCTTTACTAAGAGCACCTCCATCAGCATCAGCTACCAGCATCAGGAAGAATATCAACAGGACTCTCAGTTGCAACAAACTCACCATCCCATCACTAGAAGCAACATTTATATTGAATCGAACTAATCAACAGTTTTATCTACAGCACTGCCATCAGTGTCATCAGAAAAGCCAACACTGCTAACATCATCAGCAGAAAACCAACCAGCATGGCTCACACATAAGGTAATTGACATTCACAACAAAAGCAGAAAAATCCAACTCAAGAACCAAAAATCCAAGGAATGATGCGAAGAAAAAGTGACAATAATATCCTTCATTCATCCTTACTTTAAACCATACCATCAGGATTCCTGCTTCAGTGGAAGGTAATTTGATACCAACCTTCTCTTTATGCGCCTGCGAATCCTTGGCATTGGCAATTGGAGAAATGGTGATTTTGATGAAAAGCCACCTCAAGTCCTTGAAAAATATCCTCATCTTGAGAAATCCAGATAAACCATAGAATTCAAAAGCCATGTCAGACCATAAGTTATGCGAAAATTTATCCATAAAATAAGCCCTTACAATTGTACCAAACAAAACATGAAACCAAGTAATACAAGATTTGCCAGGTACCAAAGCCTAAACAGGAAGAGAGCACTGCCAAATTAATTTAGAGAAAGGACACTCAATGAGCAGATATATCATACAGTTAGCCAATTCAAGGTTACCACATGGTAGATAGGTTTTCCACAGGTTTAAATTACCTCACCAATAGCCAACTTACATAAAAGCAACAACTATATTGAAAAACACATTTTAGGCTCAATAAGGGTAGACCATAACCTCTTATTTTGCTTGGCCCAAATACTATGAGGATCATTGACACCCTAAATGACATTTAGGCTCAATAGGGTTAGACCATAACCTCTTATTTTGCATGGACCAAAATATTATGAGGATCATTGACACCCCAAACGACATTCAATCCTTTATACCATTCACCAAAAAGGGATGAACACATAAAATATCATTTAAAAGCTAAGGAGTACTTTGCAAAACCTTATTATCCCCCAACTGCTTAGAACTATTCCAAATGCTGTTGTTTCAACGAATAACCTTGAAAGATCACTCAGAATTCTTAACCATCGCATATGGCCTTTTTGACTGTAATAGAATATTAAGATTATTGTGAATTAAATCTCATTCCAACAAGTTGCCATTTTAAATAAAGTTGTCAATGCATTTAAGGCCTTTAGAATACCTAGAAAGAGCAGAACAATATTGTGTGTTTCAAGTTACTCTTAGAATGACATATGGATATGATATGAAGAGGCATGTCTCTTCTTAACTCATATTAATTATCACAAACAATATTTGCTTAATGTATTATCTTAATGATAATAAGTTTTATATATATATATATATATATATATATATATATATATATATAATATCTCATATGTATAATATACATATATATTTTATATATATACATATTTACACACACAAATATATATGTATGTATTAATAGTATATCTCATATATATATGCACTTAATAATTTGTTATCAATAATAACAATAGAGAAAGATAGATATCAAATGTTGAAAGGCCATGAGGCCATTCAACCACTTGAGTTCATTGATTGGCTTCATCTGATTGAAGCTACAATCATTAACACTCCCTCTTAGTTAGGAAGGATGATTTTTGCCAAAGTAAACAACATCGTCTGAAAAGTAAGAAATATCACTTTAACGTGATATCAAATTGTATGGCATTGTTCACGAATATCTTACTATGAGATATCCACCATAAAGATACCATTTGATGATATTAGTTATTATTGATATATAACAGGAATACAAACATGATTGTATATTACATCCTCCTTAGCAAGGCAAGATGAACACATGATTAGATATTAGCTCTATGTAATGTCAAGATGGCATGATTAAGGATATCTTTAATTAGAAGATACCCACCATTTAGATATCATTTCATGACATTAGGAGTAATGGCCTCAAAATATTAAGTCGCATGAATTTCACCAAGTACTCAGAGTCATGGCCTCAAAATATTTTAGTCACATGATATTCAACAAGTACTCAAATGTTCATGAGGCATGTGCACATGTATCACTCTATGATATTTATTGTAGGAACATTATAATTATGGTTTGTCCATAGATATTAAATCCACCATAATGTATCAATACTATACAACTCATAGATATCTATATGACGACATGTATCTCTTAGTTGATATTGATGTACAAGATATAATCTATCACGATCTTCTTAGATATTAACTACATATCATCCATCATGATAGAAGGTTAGGCTATTGTAAGATCGTCACTATACTATAGTAAACATAAACAAAACATCAATGAAAGATTGTCACCTTCCATGATGTTTCCACAAAGTCATGTAGTAACTCACATGACATCCACCGTGAACATTTCCAGATGGTGGTGATGGAACTTTAATTTTCAAAGCCTTCATTTTATGTTTTACTATGAAGATGGGTTGTGAGGTTTTCACATCATCACCCCTAAATCTTTTGAGGACCCCCTTTTTTCAGGCAAGTCTTGGCAATTTTCGCGGTATTGGAAATCTTTTTGGTTACCTTAGCAAATTTGGAATGGTCCAGAGGTTTCGAATTGATAATTTTACACCTTGGATGCCTTCGGGCCAGGAGGGATGTGATTTGATTTATTTTTACCTAGTGCGGAACTTGATTTTCCGGAACATGTAATTTTATCCTTAGGCCAAATAGGTTTCAAAAAGAACATTTTTTCGATGGTTAGAACGATATCTGGCAAGGTAAATTGCAAATTTTGGACTTAGATGGATTTTTTTTGAAAATTTGAATTAATTCTATAAGCTTGAGCATTTTCAAAATGGAATTTTTTGATTTAGTTGTTTTGGAAAATCTTGAATTTTTTTGGTGAAAAGGAAATTTTCTTTTGATAGTGAAATTGAAATTGGATTAAACTGCAAAATCTCATTAATTTGGTTGAAATTTTGCCTAGAGGATTTTAGAAATGTTAAAAGAAATTGGTAATTGGTAATTTGGAATTGAAAATTGATTTTGGCTTGCTAAATTTGATTTTAATGGTATTTCAATTTCCAAAACATTATTAAATGAAAATTTGACATCCCCTAGGCTTACCTTGTTTCTATTTTGCAATTTCTGATCAAAACTAGCAATTAAATGGGCTAATTTCACTATAGGGCTAAGTAATTTTAATGTTGCATTTAAATCTGGGCCATTCATTAATGGACTAACTTAATTTTGTTTCCCCTCCAGGCAAGTTGGCTACTTGGAGTGGCAAAAAGTTTGGTATAAGAGGGGTTTCCCCCCTCTTATTTCCTCATTCCTTTTTTCCTTCTCCTTGTTTGTGTGATTTTCTTCTAAGGGAGGTGAATTTCCAGCTTGGGCGATTGTTGGGACAGATTTTTCCATTTCTTGGCAACATTATTTTCTCCTTCTTACTTAGACAAATTTCTACCCTAGGACGATTTTTTTTTGGAGCAAATCCAATTTTATGCAGAATTGGGCAATTTTTTTTGAAGTCTGATTTCTCCATCTTTGGTAGCGATTTCTCCTTCCAGATTTTGGCAATTTTATTTGGTGAAAGGATGATGTGATTTAAGGTCTGATTTTTGGCAAGTGCAGGGGATTTCAAGGAAGTTGAAATTCTAATTTTAGCTAGGGCATCATACTTGCAAGAGGGATTGAAATTTTTGAGATCTGATTTGGATTTGAAGAGGCCCGATTATTGGTAAAGACAGATTTAAGGTAAAATTCTATTCATTTTTTAGATGTGAAGATTAGTTTCAAAAGCGGATTCTATTCCTTGTTTTTGCTTGGTTCGTTTCCCTTATTTTCTTCTTGCACTCATCATCCACCACTTCATCATTTCCATTGATAGGTTGAAGTTGGGAGATATAAGTGTAGATTTCATGATAGGACATTTGGAGAGGCAGAAATAAGCTGGACCACCCTAGGATTGAAGTTGGGATATATAAGTGTAGTTCATCCTAAGGTAACAAAGAGGTAGAAATAAGTGTTAGTCCCATCCCTAGGATTGAAGTTTGGAGATTGATAAATGTAGAGATAGGACTTGGAGAGGTAGAAATACGCTAGATTCTATTGATAGAAAGAAGGTTGGAGATTGATAAGTGTAGTCCATATCATTTAGAACGAAAGGGCATAAATAAGTGGTTAGGATGGTAGATGTTAGTGCAAGCAAGAACCCGAAGGGAACAAATACCAAAAAAGACAAGGAAGACATAATGCCGAAGATCGCCTTCTTCTCAAAAGTGAGGCAAATAAGTGATACCAATGTCGACACGGTGAACATGGTATAATTGAAAGACAGATTA
The DNA here is from genome assembly GCA_028749045.1 of Cupressus sempervirens. Lineage (NCBI taxonomy): Eukaryota > Viridiplantae > Streptophyta > Pinopsida > Cupressales > Cupressaceae > Cupressus > Cupressus sempervirens. The sequence continues at coordinate 186,837,262 of CM053791.1, read as the reverse complement.
AAGGAAGGACAACCCCCCATGGCGAAGAAGATCTACAAGAGTGAAATTGTACACGTGATGGCTTTCCCTCCTACCTTGCCTTGTCTAGAATTGGTAATGGAGTGTGCATCTCGGTTTGATATTGTGACCAAGTCTATCATTTTCGATGAAGGGAAGAGAGTGTTGGCTAACATTAGCGGACAAGTGGTCGAAGAAGTATTCAATATTCTCCAGCATAGAGGCATGACAGTGGTAATGATGGATCAGGCGACTGAGTTATTTCAGGATAACTAGGAAGGCCTACTCTATTCATCTAAAGTAGAATTGGTTACATGAGAGCAAGAGGAGAGTCACCAAGTTGTCAAAGCTCACCAAGTTAGATTTCAAATCAGAGTACGACGACTTTATTGTGTTTCTCAGCCGAATCATGGGTGTTTCTCAAGGTTATGCAATTTGAAAACTGGATGTACTACTTTATTGATGAAATTGAAAATGGAAAGAGAAAATTTGATTGGGCTAGAATTATAAGTGAAAATTTAGAGTTGCAACTTAGGACAATGCAAACTCAAAAGGGGTCCTACCTCTTTTATTTGAATTAGAGGTGGTGAAAATTGAAAAGTGAATCTCAAGGAAGAGTGAATTTCAAAGAAGAGCAAATTCGGTGGAAGTGATTTGAAAATATTTGAGGCTAGGCAAGGCTTGGCTATTCATGCAAACCAAATTCGAATAGGAAGGTTAGAAAAGACTAGGAAGGTTAAGGAAGGCAAGGATAATGAAGGAGGAAAGTGTGACGAAAGGTTGAGAGAGGTCAAGTTCGATTTCAAGGTGGTGGCCAAGAGCAAGACTCTCAAATTGCAAGGAGGTTCACATCTGGGCAAGCCACCGAGGCCAAGGCAAGATTACCCCAAGTGCATGGAGACCTCACTCTTTCAAGGTCAGGACATCAAGTATAAGCAAGTTCAAGTGGTGATGAGAAAGTTTCTAAGGACGAGCTCAAGCATCCAAGGCTTTACCTCATCTCAAAGATTAAATAAATTTATAAGATAAGGTTGATAGGGTGGCAATTTCCTATGCATGCAATCAAATCATGCCAAGTGTCCCATGTTCTCATTGGTTGGCAAATTATTTTAATTTTCTCATTGACCTACAAAGTTGGTGTCCTCATGTAATTGGTTGAATGATGATAACCCTAATTAGGGTTTGCAAGGTTTAATCTTGGCCCTTGGTTTTGCCTCTTAATCTTGGCCACCCATAATTTTGGCCTCTATATAAGGCTATTTGCTCTCATTTGTAAAGGGTTGAAGAAAATTGTTGCTTAGATAATACCGAAATTGCTTCTCTTTATCATTGTTGTGACTTGCATAGTGATTAAGATCACTTGGTGTTATTGCATGGTTTCTACTTCCAATAGTTACCAAAATTGCTTCTCTTTATCATTGTTGTGACTTGCATGGTGATTAAGATCACTTGGTGTTATTGCATGGTTTCTACTTCCAATAGTTAGAGTTAAATTTCATTGAAGTTGTTGAAGTAGATTTTATTTCAAGAAAGTTGTTAAGTAAGAGTATGAATAGATGGATAGTTGTATGGTGATATTAGTGGATATTTGATAGGGATCAATAAACTAGGCCACTAGCATCCTAGTGGCTAGTTAGGAAGCCTTGCGTGGTAATCTAGTCTTTTTCCCTTAAATCATTGCATCTATGGAGGTAGAGCTGCTGGTAAGATTTCATCAGATTTGATCCTCGTCCATTTACTAATCTTTCCATTCATAGGAGTAGAAGTAAAGCAGCGAGTAGTTCAGTAAATGGAGTTCATTTAAGAAGAAAGTTAGAAAAGGAGAAACATCACTGGCAGGCATACCTTTCATCATCATCACCATCAACATCATTTGGCGCTCATATACTTTACAAAGCCAAACATCTTCACCATTACAACGAGAGTTCGACAATCCTTGAATGAATAACATAAGGTTGCCTACACGATTAACCAACAAATCACATTAATATAATTGAGTTAGTATCCGTAGGTGTAAGGAACATTGGAGCTTTTCTCATGTTTTCATGAGTATCTACTTTTCAAGAGAGGGTTCAGTGTTTAATATTCCATATCAAGTATTCAATTCCTATATGTTATGTAGTGGTATAACATTGACATCAACAAGATGTTGAAGGGATTAGGATAAAAAGAAGGGATGGAGAAGTTTGAATAATCTTATAAAAAATGGAAATACAGAAAGGGTAGAGGATGAAGAAGCTGCATCTTTAAGACGATTGGTTCAGCAGATCATGGCACAACATGTCCACTTTGAAACATTTGGTCATTAGATCATGTATAATAAAAAGGGAATTGGTTATAAGGGAGTTAAAGACTATCACATAATTCTAAATACTATGATTGCTAGGTGCTATTTTGTAATTCAAAATCTCGGCTCTGCAATAGCAAATAATATTTTGATTAGGGTTCTGAAGAAGTCAAACTTCTAAAGTTAGTAAAAAAGCATGCTCTTGCTAACAAGTATCACCTACTACATGTACACCACTACCACTTCTATCATGAACACTTGTTCATTGCATGTGGACTTCTAAAGGCAAACTTGTATGAATTTTACAAATTCAATAGGGAGTTTGGAAACGAAGCCTATGCCAAGATTATAGTCAGCAATATTCTAAACATCTCAATATTTATTTATTTTTGAATTGCCCGATGGTAGTGATTAGAACTTAAGATGTCTCCGCAATACATGTTGCTTTTTGGAGATTTGAGACGAAAGTATGCTAAGAAAGATTGATTCAAATAATGACATGGAGAACCTCTATTTTTCATGGCAAAGAATGTAATAAGTTTGCAAAACCTATGAAATAATATCAATGAACTTGTAAGTGAGATAGCGATGAGTTCTTTGGTTGTGAGTTAGTGATGAACCGTGGTGAAAAATAATGATATTAGGAACGAAGAGAAGTGTTTCAATTGATAATCAGGACAAACAATACTTTGAGGAACAACTTCTTGTGAATCCTTCATTCCTTCTCTCCTAGATTCTATTAGAGTTCCATTGTGAGTATACTTTGTGCATTCACCATTTCAGTTATATGTGTGAAAAAACTTTTTAGAACATACATGGAAGAGAGCCTTCGTTCTTGCACAAACAACTACATCAATAATTCATAAAAAATAAAAGGTTAGCATGAATCACTGCCTATAGAGGAAGATCATATGCTGTCAAAGATAGGAATGCACAATGGAGAAATGGTCTTACACAAAAACGATCATACACAAGCAATGATATCTAGGCTATGCAGAGGAAAATTGATAAGAATATAAAAGTGTCAAAGATAGGAATGCACAATGGAGAAATGGTCTTACACAAAAACGATCATACACAAGCAATGATATCTAGGCTATGCAAAGGAAAATTGATAAGAATATAAAATTGACAATATGAATATATACAATGATATTAAATTGGTATGAAAGGCAACCAAACATTATGATTGCCAATTAAGACTTTGACTCTATATGCAGCGACTCCTATAGGAGTAGGAAAATGTGATGCAAGCATCAGATTTTGCGGTTGGCACTTGATTATTTGAGTCTAAAATGATTAAAAAGCTAGGCAATCATCATAATATATGTCATGAATAAAAGAAATAAAATTAGTGATAAGATAAGTTCATATCACTGATTAAACTCACCATAAAAGCTACAACAATATTGGAAAAGGAAACTAAAAGGTGCAATTTAAGAAGATTAAAAGTGAAACATTATAATATTAAAGAACACAACCCTTGAAAAGTCTTTTTGTTCCAAGAGACATGCCGTTTCATTAAGATGTAAAGATATAAATACAAGGAAAGAAGTAAGAGAACAAGACATATTCGGAAAAAAACATTTTGAAGAGGAAATATTTTAATTTTACTTTTAAGGGGGAATAAGGAGTGAAAGGATGATTTTACAATGCAAATTTTTATTATATTTTAATGTTAAATAAAAGTCTTTGGCTTTTTGATTCATCCTTTATAATCATCTTTAAATTCTCTAAACAATTTAAATGTTAGATAAGTGGACACGGTCATTTAGCATCTTAAATGTGATCATTATAGATATAGTGAAATATCAGATCGTTTCGTATCCGTGTCCAATTTGTCTCCCTACCATAGGAGTTAAAGTTCAACTTAGAGTAATTTAAGATTGCATATATATTTGATTTGTCACATCTAGATTATTAAATTGTTGACAGTATAAGTGCATAGAACTTTATAAAGTTGTACGTTAAAATCTTCATTTTAGATGACTCTTTTGCCCAAAATAAGCAAAGGCGCTGGTCTTTTGAATCATTGAAGTATTATTAGTGGGTTTATTTCCGAAGTCATAAAATCTATATCTTCCTTCTTACAAGCATCAAACCAATTGTTAAGAACCATATACAAAACATTCAATCAATTCAAACTCTCAGCATTAAACCTTATTTTGATAGAGTTCAAGGATTTTGTTAACGGAAGAACCCACCAAGTTAAATTTGCTATAGGAAACTTCAGAGTAGGTGGTCAGGTTTCGAGTGAAGTTTACCCGCCTAGGTGTAGCGAAGCCTAAAGTGCAAGGGAATCATGGTGATTCTCGTTTGTTGGCCAAAACTAATTGTGGAACCTTGTTGGAGAATTGGCAAGCCCATGGATTTCCAATCTGTGGTTTTGGGAACCAACAGGTGGAACAAAGGCTTTCACCTCAACCTTCTCTCTCACAAAGAAGGATGCATTATAGTACATCTCAGGGAATCGCTGGTGCTAAGGCCCCTCTGCTAAAGGCAAGCTTGTCCTCAATAATGTACATATTTCACTTTTGTAGAAGGCTTGGAGAAATAATCGGCTGTCAAATCTTCAATGATAATGTACTCTAAAGGAATAGTATCCATCTATGATTTAGACATTTGCATAAAGACCTTTTAGTTTGCACATATGGAACTTCATCTCATGATTCGTAGTCCTTTGATTGCTACAGTTTATCGAACACTGGAGAATCCATCTCAACATGGTCTACTCCCTTTGAATAAATATGACTAAGATCCGCAAAAGTCAACTGAAACATTACCCTCCATCTACTCCCTCTCTTTCCAAGGTTGCCTCAAATGAAATGTTAGGCTCCTCCTTGATATAGTAGGATACTCATAATCTCAATCACTCATAAGCTCAATATCATGCTTTATCTAGCATGATCATCATTGACTAATGAATCCTAGATCAAAACTTCTTTGGAGCTGCAATCATAAGATTGAGACCTACACAATATTTGGTGACATGCCTAATGTACCAATCTACTTTTCCTGCAAGAACATCCCCATGATAAGATCAAGGTAAATAGCTTTTTATAGTACGTAGAGAAATATAAATAAGAGAGAGACTACAATGAGTAGATAAATGTAATATTCAAGGAAATAAATACTTACTTGCACATCAACATCCTTGATACAAGTTGCTCCAATGAGGGTCCATATGTAGTAAATCAAAAAATGTCTCCATATAAGCATTTGTGAAACAATGGGAATGGAGAATTGGTTATTATTCCCCACACCCCCCAATGTAGGATTCCCACTTCATTTTATAGAGTTTTTTTGTCACTATTTAGTCCGATGACTACTCACATCAAGACCTTTCTTCCTTGAATGCAATCTTTTATACTTCTTGGTTCGTCCTTTTATATGATAGATTATGAGGTATTCATAGGTCTTGTTATTGACCATGACTTAGACCATCTATGTTCTAAATGTACGAATTGTCTCCCTCTCCAAGCTACACAAGGAGGGACAGTTTGATACTAGTAAATTGTTCGTTTATCCCCAAGTTTGGTTACTTCAGACATTCATGCTAATGTGACACTCTTTTGAGTCACAGCGTTACGATTCTTTTCTTTGGGCTTTATTAATCCCAACTTTCAATTGACCCACTTCTTAATATTATTAATGAAGTCACGTATTTCTAAGACTATATTTAATCATCATTTCTTCAATATGCTATTGCTTAATCTTTAGATATTGTTGACCAAATACAATTTGGTCGACTTTGATGTCCCTTTTTGAGGATCACTTAGGCTTTGTACTATTGAAGGCTGGTTTGCAACAGTCAAAATGTAACATTGATTTGAGCTCTTGATTTCAATTTAATGAACCTAGCCGTTGATAGTATAACTGCTTTGATGAGATTGACTTTGATCAATCAATATCATAGTTCCCAGAATTGCCTTGAAATCACCTGAATCGCCGGTTTGGTGATTTGATCCAAGCCAGGTGATTTTTTTGGAGTCGTGAATCGACTCAGGTGATTTTTTGCCATGAATCGACTAAATTGCCGATTCATGTGATTTATGGAAAAAATCGCTTGAATCGGCTCCATGAATCGGCCATGTGGCATTGGCATAAAGTTGACTTAATTTTTTAATAAAACACTTTTTTTGTTTTCTTTTGACCTTTCCTCTTTGTTTTAACCCTAAAGGGCCATCTAATTGTTAAGTATGAGTAGAAGAGAGGAAAAGTGAGACAGAAGAAGAGAAAAGAAAAACCACAGGTTTTCAACTAACAAGAAGGAAGAGCACCAAAGAGATTAGAAGTCCATCTGGGGAGGCCATAAATTGCATTGGGAGCATTAAGGAGTCAATATCAACACTCACCTCATTTGCAAGAGGTAAGTGCTGATTTTTTTTTTTGCATGTGAGTGTATTATGCATTTTTTGTTAAATTTTTTTAGTTTTCAGTTGCAAATTTTGAATGTTTTTTAGTTTTACTAAATTGCAAACTAGGGTTTGTTGTTTTGTAGCTTTTGTTTATTAGTTTCAAACTTTGATAGTTTACTTGAACTTTCTTATTGCAACAACCCTTTGCTTTCATTTTCTGCAATGGGTAAAAAAGATGAACGTTAGAAATATACTGGAGAGTTTCTTGGAAAAAACAAATCTCAAACGAAATGTATGTTTTGTAAAGAAATAAATTTTGGAGGTATTTATAGATTCAAATACCACATTGTTGCTATACTTGGACATGATATTACAATTTACATTCAACAAACTGTTGAGGCAAAACGCACTTGTTTAGTGGCATTAGAAAAATATGAACAAGAGAAATTGAATAAGAAAATGCAACTTGAAAGGTTAAGGGCTATTGGCTCCCATGCTCTTATAGCCGCATCTGCATTTGCATCAGCTTTCGCATTCGTAGGTTGTGTTGGAGAGGGTTCTTCCAGGCCTCATTTTTGTCTTAGTTCTAGTGCTCATGCAAGTGCTAGTGTTAGTTGGTTCTATACTGAGATTGAGTCCAACTCCAACCTATTGCGGCCTAGAGTGTGGAAAAACATAATGGGTAGTTGCTTTGTGCCCCGCACTACTCCTAGCTCACAACCCACGCTTGAGGGCATGGGTTTGAACAAGTAGATTCATGATGTTGCCAGAAAAGAGATTTGCAAATTTTACTACTTTTGCAACATTCCATTTGTTGCAGCCAGGTAATTGATTCTTTTTTCTTTGTTTTCTCTAAGGTTAAACTTAAAAGTAAAACTTTAATTATATCTACTTGTTTTATGATTCATTTATTAATCATAGATTCACTTTACAAGCTTACATAATGATTTGACATCTAAATTTCTAGTCATAATCTATTTGTGATAGGGCTCCTTATTGGCAAAACGTGATAGATGCAGTTGCTATTTGTGGTTCAGGGTTTAAAGCCCCAATTGAGGCTGAGTTGAGTGGATACCTCTTGGATGATATGATAGAGGATATGAGGGTTGAGCTTGAGTAGAGCCGAAAGGAGTGGATCGAAAAGGGTTGCACCATCATGACTGATGGTTGGACAGATAGGAGGAATATAACACCCCTCAATTTTCTTGTATCCTTTGGAGGTGATTGATCATTCTACTTTCCTACATACATAATTGTGAATCGTGATTGAATATTTCAAAATTTGATTTGTTGATTGCTAATTTGTTGATAATCCATTATAATTCGTTGTTTATGTAGGATATACCATGTTTCTCAGATCCATTGATGCTTTCGCTCATATAAAAAACACCACATACTTATGTGAGGTTATGGAGGAAGAAACAACAGAGGTGGGGGAACAATATGTGGTGCAAGAGGTGACAGATAATGCAGCAAGTTATGTTGTTGTAGGTAAACTTTTAACTTTTCAAGTTTTGAAAATAAATTTATTTGAATTTTGAAACTTTTCTTATTCTAAGTTTTCTAAATTCTAACATGTTTGAATTTCTAATTAACTTAAAATTGTTGTAGGTAAACTTTTGATGGAGAGGCACCCCACCATATTTTGGTCCCCTTGTGCGGCACACTGCATTGACTTCATGTTGGAGGAAATTGGCAAGCTTGAGTGGGTCAAATCATGTTTTGAAAGGGCAAAAAATATATGCAAGTTTATTTATAATCATTCATTTGTCCTTAGCACAATGAGGAAGTACACAGGGGGCAAGGAGTTAGCTTGTCCAGGCAACCTCACGAGGTTTGTCTCGAATTTCATCACATTGCAGTCCTTGTTGACATCAAGGGATGATTTGAGGAGCATGTTTGTTGGGCGGGAGTGGATTTCATCTTCCTATGCTACGACCACTGCAGGGGTAGATGTGGTGAATTGCATATTTGATGATGATGGTTTTTGGAAACCTGCTAAAGAAATCCTTAAGGTAAATTTATTGCAATTTAACATTTAGTTTTTTACAGTTTACTATTTACTATTTAGTATTTAATATTTAATATTTAATATTTAATTGTTTAATGATTCAATTTTACTTTAAGTTTTGACTCAAATTTTCATTTTATTGTATATGCAGGTCACTGAGCCCCTTGTATCTCTCTTACGAATTGTTGATGAGGAGAAGTCCTCTATGCACTACATATATGAGGGCATGGATAGGAACAAAGAGACCATTAGAGCCTAGTATGTAGAAGTGCAGGAGAAGTATGCCCCTATTTGGGATATCATTGATAGGAGATGGCAGAATCAGCTCCACCGACCCATCCATGCAGCAACTTACTTTTTGAATCCGACATTTTGTTTTCGTCCTAACTTCAAGGCAGATGAGGAGGTTTTCACTGGCTTATATACAATGATCCAGAGGTTGAGTAGTGATGAGGATAGGGCAGCTGCAATCATTACTGGATCACTGTATATAAGCCGGTGAGAACCTCCTCATCTGCCTTGAAGTCAGGATGAAAATGAAATGTCGGATTCAAAAAGTAAGCTGCTGCATGGATGGGTTGATGGAGTTGATTTTGCCATCTCCTATCAATGATATCCCAAATAGGGGCATACTTCTCCTGCACTCATGCATACTGGGCTCTAATGGTCTCCTTGGCCCTATCCATGCCCTCAGATATGTAGCTCATAGAGGGCTTCTCCTCATCAACAATTTGTAAGAGAGATATAAGGGGTTTAGTGACCTGCATATAAAGTAAAACAAAAATTTGAGTCAAAACTTAAATATAAAATAATAAAACTTAAAGTAAAACTAAATCATTAAACAATTAAATATTAAATATTAAATACTAAATAGTAAACTATAAAATATTAAATGTTAAATTGCAATATATTTACCTTAAGGATTTCTTTAGCAGGTTTCCAAAAACCATCATCATCAAATATGCAATTCACCACATCTACTCTTGCAGTGGTCATAACATAAGAAGATGAAATCCACTCCCACCCAACAAACATGCTCCTCAAATTGTCCCTTGATGTCAACAAGGATTGCAGTGTGATGAAATTCGAGACAAACCTCGTGATGCCTGAACGGGCTAACTCCTTGCCTTCTATGTACTTCCTCATTGTGCTAAGAACAAATGAATGATTATAAATAAACTTGCATATATTTTTTGCTTTTTTGACACATGATTTGACCCACTCAAGCTTGCCAATTTCCTCCAACATGAGGTCAATGCAGTGTGGCACACAAGGGGACCAAAATATGGTGGGGTCTCTCCATCAAAAGTTTACCTTAAACAATTTTAAGTTAATTAGAAATTCAAACATGTTAGAACTTCGGAAACTTAGAATTGGAAAAAGTTCAAAATTCAAATAAATTTATTTTCAAAACTTGAAAAGTTAAAAGTTTACCTGCAACAACATAACTTGATGCATTATCTGTCACCTCCTACACCACATGTTATTTCCCCACCTCTATTGTTTCTTCCTCAATAACCTCACATAAGTATGTGGTGTTTTTTATATGAGTGGAAGCATCAATGGATTTGAGAAGCATGGTTTATCTTACAAAACAATGAATTATAATTGATCATCAACAAATTAACAATCACCAGATCAAAATTTGAAATATTCAATCACGATTCACAATTATGTATGTAGGAAAGTAGAATGATCAATCACCTCCACAGGATACAAGAAAAAATTGAGGAGTGTTTTATTCCTCCTATCTGTCCAACCATCAGTCATGATGGTGCAACCCTTTTTGATCCACTTGTTTCGGTTCTCCTCAAGCTCAACTCTCATAAAATCTACTATATCATCCAAGAGGTATCCACTCAACTTAGCCTTAGTTGGGGCTTTAAACCCTAGACCACAAATAGCAATTGCATCTATCATGTTTTATCAATAAGGAGCCCTATCACAAATAGATTATGATTAGAAATTTAGATGTCAAATCATTATGTAAGCTTGTAAAGCAAATCCATGATTAATCAATGAATCATAAAACAAGTAGATATGATTAAAGTTTTACTTTTAAGTTGAACCTTAAAGAAAAACAAAGAAAAAAGAATCGATTACTTGGTTGCAACAAATGGAATGTTGCAAAAGTACCAAAATTTGCAAATCTCTTTTCTGGCAGCATCATGAATCTCCTTGTTCGAACCCATACTCTCAAGTGTGGGTTGTGAGTCAGGAGTAGTGCCGGGCACAAAGTTACTATCTATTTTGTTTTTCCACTGTGTAGGCTGCAATAGATTGGAGTTGGACTCAGTCTCAGTATAAGACTGATTAGCACTAGCACTCGCATGAGCACTAGAATTAGGACGGAAATGAGGCCTAGAAGAACCCTCTTCAACACAACCTACGGATGCGAAAGCTGATGCAGATGCAGATGCGGCTATCAGAGCATGGGAGCCAATAGCCCTTAACCCTTCAAGTTGCATTTTCTTATTCAATTTCACTTGATCATATTTTTCTAATGCCACTAAACAAGTGCGTTTTGCCTCAGCAGTTTGTTGAGTGGAAATTGTAATATCATGTCTAGGTATAAGAGCAATGTGGTATTTGAATCTATAAATACCTCCATAATTTATTTCTTTACAAAACATACATTTCGTTTGAAATTTGTTTCTTTTAGGAAACTCTTTGGTATATTTCCAACATTCATCTTTTTTACCCATTGCAGAAAATGAAAGCAAAGGGCTGCTGCAATAAGAAAATTCAAGTAAAATATCAAAGTTTGAAACTAATAAACAAAAGCTACAAAACAACAAACCGTAGTTTGCAATTTAGTAAAACTAAAAAACATTCAAGATTTGCAAATGAAAATTAAAAAAATTTAACAAAAAATGCATAATACACTAACATTGCAAAAAATAAATCAGCACTTACCTCTTGCAAATGAGTTGAGGAGTGTTGATATTGACTTCTTAATGCTCCCAATGCAATTTATGGCCTCCCTAGATGGACTTCTGATCTCTTTGGTGCTCTTCTTTTTTGCTGGTTGGAAATGTGTGGTTTTTCTTTTCTCTTTTTCTGTCCCACTTTTCCTCTCTTTTACTCATGCTTAACAATTAGAAGGCCTTTTAGGGTTAAAACAAAGAGGAAAGGCAAAAAAGAAAACAAAAAAATGTGTTTTATTAAAAAATTAAGTAAACTTTATGCCATGCCGCGTGGCTGATTCATGGAGCCGATTTGGGCGATTTTTTCTATGAATCGCATGAATCGGCGATTTAGGTGATTTATGGCAAAAAATCGCCTAAACCGATTCATGACTCCAAAAAAATTCGCCTAGCCTGAATCGAATCGCCAAACTGGCGATTCAGGCGATTTCAAGGCAAATATCCATCTGAATTTCTAGAGAGATGACTGCAGGTTGTATGGGTTTATCAATGAAATAATTTTTCTGATCTGACCACTTAAAGCCACTAACAATGTCTTTATATAATCTGTTACTCCGAAACATGAATTCCCAACTAGATAAATTCTGATCTGAAATGGAAACTTCTATTTAATACTTCATTTCCGTGTTATTCATTATTCTGCATGGATTCTATGAGTCCAAAACACACTTTATCGATTCCTGTCAGCAGTTCAGTATAAACAAGGAAGAAAATGGATTGTAGTCTAATTCCTTTGTTCTATTGCTGAGTAAGACTCTGTTTATACCAGGTCAGGTCGTGTGCTGTCCTACTGCATACAGTTATTTCTGACTTTAGATCTTCCTCATCGTTCTTTATGCCTTTAATTAATCTTCAGCAAATACAGTAGTCATCTAAGCTCCTCCTGATATCAGAACGCTACATAATGATAATAAGAAGTCTTGATCAAAACATGTTCAAAACTTTCATCAAATGGATTGTTTCCTATGTCAACTATGATCTCCGCTCCAGTTATGTTTTTGTTGGTACCAATATGATGACCAATGATTATATCAAACCTCTTCCCATAGTATTGACTTTTCCTGTGGATAAATCACACTCATTTTATATATTAAATAAACATGCTGAGCAGTAATAAGTATTCATAGTCACCACCATTCTGTAGCCTAAGCCGGGCTCAAAGCATATAAGTCTGTAGCTCTCTTTTCAATTGATCATTGTCTGTCATGTATCTGTGATTATTTATTTGCATTCTGGACACTTAATGCCCTTCTGATTATGCCATCAATTTCTTTACATCACTGCCCTTGTAATATTGCTGGGGCCTCTGCCCGACTTGGCTGCTAATCGGTTAATATATATACTCCTGAATCTGTGTCTTCTGCTGAGTCAAATGCCCTGTTGGATCCTCATATCTGCCATTGGTACTTGTTGATGGTAGTATTAGAGACATGACAACACTGCATGGGATTTGATGCTGGTATATACTGCGCACTTTGATAGGTATTCTTCCACAGTTGGTGATGTGGCAAGTGGACTCCATTTGTCATACCACATAGTACCTTTAGCCCTTGTAAGTCTCCAGCGTCATCTTGAGACTCTTTGTGCACATATCAGGATATATTTTATATTCAAGTTTGCAAATAAAAAATGCTTTGATAACTGCCCTTTGTGTGACTTTGCGTATTTAGAAACTTCCTCATCACTGTCAGAATATGTCGTTTTTTCATACTACCATCGTCCATTACAACCTTCTTCAAGCAATCTAATCTTTTCTTCTAAACTGATAACAAACAGATATACGTGAACACCATTAAGCATTCATTACTGATACACATTGGAACATTTCATGACCACTGGAATCAATTGCTGATAGACTTGATATAATAAAAGTGTGAGAATATGTCTGTCATACTTCTATATCCCGTTATGTGTTGACAGACATCATTTTAACAGATCAAGCCTTGAATTACAAACCACTGCATACTTCTATGATAATTTTCGGTTCTTTTGCTCTGATACCATGTTAAAGATCCCAGGTTTTGGATATGCTGTAACTTGTAATAGCACTTGTTTGTGTCTGTGTATTTCAAGTTAACTCTTACACTGATATATGTACATGATATGAAGAGGCATGTCTCCCATAGAGACATGTCTCTTCTTAACTCATATAAATTAATACAAAAAGTATTTGCTCAATGTATTATTTTAATGATAGTTATATATATATATATATATATATATAGACACACACACACAGACACATAAATATTTAATAATAATTATCAATAATAATAATGCTCCATGACGATAATAATTGAGAAAGATATCAAATGTTTATATATATATATATATATATATATAGACACACACACACACACTTAAATATTTAATATCAATAATAATAATGCTCCATGATAATAATAGTTGAGAAAGTTAGATATCAAATGTTTAAAGGCCAATAGGCCATTCAAACATTTGATTTCATCGATTGGAATCTTCCGATCGAAACTACAATTGTTAGCAGTTCTCTAGTGAAAGCCAACAAGGAACATTAGACCACAAAATAGACCCGACTCCCTGAACATTCTCATTACAATTGGAGAAGAATTCATGACCTTTAGTTAGTTCTTTTACAAAAGCCCAAGCCTTGCAAATAGAGCAAAAAACAGAAGATCCAAAAAGCTTAACTTTGAAGTTATTAAACAAAATATCCCACCAGTCCAAATCCTCCAATTCATATACATTTTAGGCACTTGATCATCCAAATTAAGGATCATTTCCAACCAAAGATTTTAACTACTCCTTATCATCAAGAGAGATTTTGTGAACAAAATTTTCCCTCAACCCCATAACCCAAGGCGCAACACATTGGGCCTAAGCAACAATACTCATTAACTGTTCCATTGAACTATGCAAACTTTCCAGTTGATCTTTGAAGTGATTAACATGAGAAGAAGCCATGAGCCTGCAGGAAGAAAAATATGTAGTATAAGATGAAAACATTAATGTCCGCTTGTTGAAATAGTATTTTTTAATTTTTATATTTATAGATAAGAGCTACCAAATTGGGATAGCTTCTGTTATGATCGATACTGTTTAGCAGCTTCCTTTTCCAAAATATAATACATTCTGAATGTAAACAAAACACAGAGATCTGTGCTCAATGATTTCAGAGTGAGTTATAAATCACAGCCAGTCTTTCCTGATTCTCCACAACCCTAAACACACTAGCAGCAGAGAGTCAATTGTCTTTTGATTCCAGCAGTTTGCAAAAGCAGCCCAGATTGCTGTTGATCCCTCCAATTCATATCACCCCCCAAGGTTGTCGATTAAGTTTTTCTTCCTTTCAATCTTTGTCTGACCAGAGGAAGACAGAGGCGTCTCTGAGTTGGATCCTTCATCGTCAGAGGTGTAGTATCCACTGTTGAAATAAGTGCCCAAAATGCTCACCAGTTTGCCCTCCAGTTCCAGTATGGTGTTGGCAATGGCCTCACTGTCCACCGCTTGAATGATCCCAGAGATCTTTTTGATGCAGCCCTCCTTGGAGGCCATTATGTCTACTACGGCCATAGCACCGCTTCATAAACAAATCCATTACACCAGTAACTACCCTTCCCCAAATAGACAGTCACCATCTCCCATATTGCCTACCACACCCATGATTTGTTTCCTTCTTGTGTACGCAGCCTTACCTGAAATGATGAACCATTTCCTTCTTCATCTGAATGAGGAAAACACCTACCTTCTATTTATAGTGATTCTGGTATGTACAAGTCAATGGGTAGAACCACTTCCACAAGAGTTGAAACGAGTGCTACAAACTTATAGGGAATCTTGTGACATTTTGATCTTGGATTGAGTGCTCTCCAATGAGTTACTGCCATCTTATAATTTGTCCAGCGTGGGGACACACCTCTTTGTGTGGCCACATCTTTAACTGGGGGTACTTTCTGATTCCTTCATGTAGAGTCATGTGGAGATCATCTCGGGATTCTCTGTATTTTTGCCAATCAGGTATCAGATTCAGTGACTGATTGCTTTTTCCAACAGCAACATGTTCCCATGAAGTGTGGCATGTTGAATTGTTCTTCAAAATCTGCAAAACATCTCTCCAGTCATTGACATTTACAATTCTAAGGTTCTTTGCTCAAGTCTTTTTTATATTCACCCCCAACTTTGCCATATTATCTGCCGCATTTTTGCCTTGCGGAAGACATGAGGATTTTTTAGTCCGGACTCCATCTGAAGCATTCCTATGTTGTCTCCACTTTTCATTTTAATTCCATCTTTAAATTGATTCATTCTTGACTGCACTAATAACGATTTGGGAATCTCCTATGTCTAGTGCTCTAATTTTCTGCTCAACATAGCATTTTAATCCACTTTTTGATGCCGTTGCTTCCACTTCATTGTTTGTAGTCACTCTAGATAATCAGACATGCTTGTGACCAACTTATCTCTGCTATCTCTCAGATTGCTACCATATCCAGTCTCCCTGGGATTTCCTTTTGCCACCCCATCAAAGTTGAGTTGAAATCTTCCATCTGTCGGTGCAGATGACTTGACTACCTTTCGACTTGCAGCTTTAGATATTATGTTGACGTTTGGGGGTTTCAAGGCTTTCTACTCAATCTGCATCTCTTTGTCCCAAATACTTAAAATAATAACTTGATTTGCCTGCTACAGGCTTTGGTGTTCGCAATTTTGCACATCCCATTTTTGATTTTTACAATTATTTATCTAGGCCTACTTCCTTTTCTCAAAGATACTTCAGTTTCTCGTACCAGATTTTTCAGACTACCGTTGAAGAAGAGATTATCCACAATGCACCCCATAGTGATTTCTGAGACAATAAAGGCCAAGCTTTCAGGAACTTGGCCAATCCTCTCTTGCTGAAGCCAACCCCAAACTTTTAGACAACATTTGTTGGTGAAAGGACAATCGTTAAGTAGATGATTTGTCATCTGTTTGTCCCAATTACTTTATAACTTGATTCGCCTGCTTTAGGCTTTGGTGTTTGCAATTTTGCACATCCCATTTTTTATTTTTACAATTATTTATCTAGGCTAACTTCCTTTTCTTCAAAGATTCTTCAGTTTCTCTCTTCCCAGATTTTTCAGATCACCATTGAAGAAGAGATTATCCACAATGCTCCTATAGTGATTTCTGAGGCAATAAAGGGCAACCTGTCAGGAACTTGACCAATCCTCTCTTGCCGAAGCCAGCTCCAAATTTTTACACAACCAATTCCAACATTTGGTGGTGAAAGGACATCATTAAGTAGATGATTTGCCATCACTTTGTCCCAATTACTTTGTAACTTGATTTGCCTGCTGTAGGATTTAGTGTTTGCAATTTTGCACGTCCCATTTTTTATTTTTTACAATTATTATCTAGGCTAACTTCCCCTTTTCAAAGATTCATCAGTTTATCTCTTCCCAGATTTTTCAGACCACCATTGAAGAAGAGATCATCCACAATGCACCCGATTGTGATTTCTGAGACAATAATGGCCAACCTTTCAGGAACTTGACCAATCCTCTCTTGGCAAAGCTAACTCAAAATTTTTACCCGACCAATTCCAACAGTTGGTGGTGTAAGGACAATTATCAAAGTAAATGATTTGTCATTTCCTCATTCTGTTTGCATAGAACACACATACTAGGCCTGGAAATCCCATAAATCTTCAACCATCCTGTCAGAATTCGACTGTGTAGTGCTGTCCATAAAAATGCTCCAGCACTAGGGCCAACCATCTTGTCCCAACATAGTCTGAAAGGCCAGTTCTTTCTTTTTTGGTGTATGGTTTGGAGTTCGTATCCAAGTTCAGCACTGTATCTACCAAAACTTGCCCCACACCATACGTCTTCATTGTTTTAAGTACCATCCATCTACTTTATAATTCGTCTTTAAGGTTCCTCTGGTCCTCTGTTGACATACTTCTGGATTGCATTGGTATGCATTTGAATATACCACTCCCTGGATGAGACTCTCTTAGGTATTTAAGCAAATACTCTCCATACTCCAATTTGGCCTGTCTGTAATACAGTCCTGTTTCCTTAAAATACTCAAAGCCGTCTTATGAATCCCTCCAATATTTTGCTTGTTTATCGTTTCCTATTCTCCATGTTAAATGCTCTTTAATCACATTTCTACATTCTTTCATAACTTCTAGACAGCCAATCCACCATTGGTGCATGCGATTGTGAGGACCCTTGATGGTTTTGTCGTTGTCTATGTATTTCTTTTGCATGATTTTGCACCAAAGCTTCTCAGTTTCCCAGTAAAATTTTCAGATTAATTTCCCTACCATGGCAATATTCTGATCTTCCATTCTTCTCAAACCAGCCCCACCATTTTCCCTCAAATTGCATGCTGATTCCGAACTTGGCAATGAAATTTTCTTGCACTCCTTGACACCTTTCTTTAGTAATTGTTTGAAGGTGGTCTCAAGTGCCTGGATCACTTTGGAGGAGAGCTTGAAACAAGACATTGCATAAACTGGGGTGGCAGCTAAAACAAATTTTATAATCGGATTCACCTTGGTAGTGATAATCGCTTATGGTTCCATGCTTCAGTTTTCTGCCTACATTTAATGATCAGATCTTTGCATAAGAATGTCTTCGAGGAGCCAAAAAACATTGGTACTCCAAGGCACTTAGCTGGTAATTCCTTTATTGGCTAACCCTAAAGGCCATCGATCTTGTTTTGTATTGCTTTCTTTGTGTCTTCCTGTCATTTTTCTGCTGTCTTGCAGCCTTAATGTTTAATTTATTGTGTTGTTTATGATCTTGGCTTCCCTTACCGTGGCTTCCCTGATAAGAATTGTGTCACCTGTAAATTGTGAGTGTGAAACCGGACTAATATCCTTGTGTATCAAAATCCCCTTCTATAGTCCATTTTCTTTAGAGTTTGTAGATATATCTGCTTAATGTTTGGACTATAATGACAGACAAGAAAGGCGATATTGGGTTGACTTTC
The DNA here is from genome assembly GCA_028749045.1 of Cupressus sempervirens. NCBI lineage: Eukaryota > Viridiplantae > Streptophyta > Pinopsida > Cupressales > Cupressaceae > Cupressus > Cupressus sempervirens. The sequence continues at coordinate 186,818,719 of CM053791.1, read as the reverse complement.
CTGATCCCATTCTTGCTTTTGAAAAATTCAAATAGAGTGCCATTAATTGCAATTAAAAAGTCTAGGGTGCCAATGTACAAGTTGATTATTTGTATCCATTTCCAGTCAAATTCTAGCTTTCCCAGCATTTCAAACAAAAGGTCCCATCACACTTTATCATAGGCCTTGGATATATCTAACTTTATGATCATGCCTTCCTTTCTTTCCATTTCTATTAAATGGATTGTTCCAGAGGCGAGTATTATACTGTGTGATTTTCGGGACCGGTGTAAATCCATTCTGTTCAATAAATGAGTTTGGGCATTACTTTTCTTAGTCTGTTTGCAAAAACCTTAGTTATTTTTTCATATATAGTGTTGCGTAATACTATTGGCTAGTAATCATCCAACATTGTACATTCGGTGTTCTTGGGTATGATAACCAATAGTGTGTTAATTTCTTTAACAAATTTCCCTTTGCATCCTACATCCTCAATGAGCTTCCAGATATTAGACCTTAGGAAATCCCAAGAATTTTGGTAGAATCTAGCATCAAAGTTGTCAAGTTTGGAGGCTTTGTTCGGATGAAGGCCAAAGACCGTTGCCCAAATTTCTTCTTCTGTGAAGGGGTCAATGAATTTTTGGTTATCTTCATCAGTCATTGCTTTTCGAGCTTCCTTGAGCAATTCTGCCTTCTTTGTGCCTCATCTTCTCCTCTGGAAAAGTCTTTTCATAGAACTCGACCGCTGCTTTACCAATACTCTTTCTTTCAATGCATTACTACCCCTATTACTTGTCTCATTTACCTTACTTTGAACTCTTGTGGCCTTAATTGATGCATGGAAGAATCTTTTATCTTTGTCCCCTTAGTTCATAATTCTCTTGCTTTGTGTCTTTAGTAAATTTCTTCTCTACACAGTATCTCTGAGAGATTGCTTATCAATTCCTTTTTCTGCAAGTAGTTTTCTTGGATCCTTCCATTACGTATTGGTCCCCCACCCCCAATTGATTTTCGTTCCAACTTATGGGCAGATGTGTATTAGTACTGCAGTCTTCATTCAGAATAGAGTTCCACACAAGGTGCTAGGGAAGATGACACCAGAGGAAGCTTTCACAAGGAAGAAGCTAGATGTTGGTCACTTTAGGATATTCGGGAGTTTAGCATATTGTCATATCCTTGGAGATACATGTACGAAGTTAGATCAGACTGCAGAGAGGGGGTACTTTGTTGGGTACAGTGAGACCTCAAAGGCATATAGGATTTTCATTCTAGGGACTAAAAGAATTATTGTCAGACGTGATGTCAAGTTCATGGAGGACAAGGCATTAAAGAGATCTAGAGATTTGCCTGTAGATGATCAGAGTGACCAGCCAACAGAAGCTCCAAAGCGAAGCCAAGGACAACAAATTTCAAGTACAATTACCAGTACAAGGGTAGGCTCAGGTAGTGAAGATTCACAGAGTATGGAGTAACATGTGGAACAGGAAATGCATTTAGAGGATTCAGAGGTTGACATTTCATCCTCAACAGTTGGCAGCAGGAACCATGAGGTTCCAAATACACATAAGGATACTCAGGAGTTTGTGGGAGATCCTAGGATGAGTACTAGACAACGGAGACAACCAACCAAGTTCAATGACTATGTGGCATTAGTTAGTCAATTGGTAGATAGTGATCCTTCCAGCTATCAGGAGGCTGCAGAGCATCAGGTATGGCGAGATGCTATGATTGAGGAGTATTTCTCAATAATGCAGAATGATGTGTGGGAGGTAGTTCCTAGACCAATGAGCAGTAGTTGGATCACGTTGGATCTATAATATAAAGCATGATGCAAATGGTAGCGTCAAAAAATACAAGGCGAGGTTCTTGTCCAAAGGGTTCTCTTTGAAGGAGGGAATAGACTATGATGAGACATTGCTCCGGTGGCCATGTATACTTCTATAAGAGCTGTGATCTTGTTTGCAACACAGATGGGATGGCAGATCCATCAAATGGATGTGAAGACATCATTCCCTAATGGTGAGTTAAAGGAGGAGGTATACATAGAGGAACTAAAAGGCTTTGTAGCACACAACAAAGGGACCCACGTGTGCAGAGTGAAGAAAGCCTTGTATAGACTCAAGCAAGCTCCTAGAGCGTGGTATGAGCGCATTGATACATACTTGCAGGAAATGGGCTTTGTGAAGATTGAAGTGGATGCTAATCTCTACTTGGTGGTTGGGTGTGAAGGTCTCATTCTTGTTCTTTATATGGATGACCTCTTTCTTACAGGTTCACTAGGGCTCATAGAGGATTGCAAGAGGGACCTTGTTGAAGAGTTTGAGATGAAGGATTTGTGACTTATGCACTACTTTCTAGGCATGGAGGTGTGGTAGATTGATGGAGAGTTTTCCTTGGTTAAGGGAAATATTGCATTGAAATCTTGAAGAGATTCATGATGAAGGATTGCAAAGCCATGTCTACACCCATGATCACAAATTGGAGGAAGGTAGATACATCTAAGGAGAATGATGGAGATCCCACCTTATATAGACAGTTGATTGGTTCGCTTATGTATTTCGTCAACACTAGGCCAGATATAGCATTTGTGGTAAACTCTCTTAGTTCATGTTTGAACCAAAGAGAATGCATTGGACAACAATCAAGCATGTATTGCATTACTTGCATGGTATAGTTGAGTATGGAATCAAATATGTCCAAGGTGAAGGTATTAGGTTGATAGGCTATACTGATGTAGATTGGGCAGGAAGTACAAGAGACAAAAGGATCACTTCAGGGTGTTGTTTCAGTTTGGAATCAGAAGTTGTATCTTGATTCAGCAGAAAGCATAAGTCTGTAGCTCTGAGTTCAACAGAAGCAAAATACATAGCAGCTAGCATGGCAACATGTGAAGCTATATGGCTTCGGAAGTTGTTAGTAGCCTCGTTTGGTCAGAAGGTTGAGACTACTGTGATACATTGTGCCAATCAAAGTTGCATCAAGTTCTCTGAGAATCTAGTGTTTCATGATAGGTCTAAACGTATAGATATCAGGTATCACTTCATCAGGGATTGTGTACAACGAGGTATTGTTCAGCTACAATACATACCTATAGAAGAGCAGGTAGCAGACGTTTTGATGAAGGCTTTGGGGAAGGCCAAATTTATCTTCTTTAGAGACAAGATGGGTGTCATGCAGAACAACTTCCTCTCTAAGAGGGAGTGTTAATTATTGGTAGTTGGACAACTGCTATTTTCGACTCGAAAATATAAGTAGTATTTATGGGTAGCTTGGACAACTGTTCGACCTTACCTAAAAATAACAACATTAGTTATGGGTAGTTTGGACAACTGTTTATCCACTTGCCAAGAATTAGTAAATGGTTGTTATGCAAGGATAATTATTTACAAATTTAGTGATTTCCTTTTTGGGCACCTTGCAACCAATTTTGTAATTGGTTGTTGAGTTGTCTTAATCTCAGTCGTTGGTTTGATTTTATCTCGGCCGTTGGTTTTCCAACATAGTAGTATAAAAACGGGTCATTGGGTCATTTGGAAAGACAAGTTTTGTAGAAGCATTTGCAGTGATAGCAAATTGTCTTGCAGTGTTAGCAAGGGTGCAGTGTTAGTGTGGGAATAGTAGTGGGGAATATCAGCGGGAGAAATTAGGAGGCTGTTGGAGTTTTGTATCTTTTGATTTGTTGGAGTTTAATATAATTCCTTATTTGTAGAACTAGTTTTTCCATAGGGGTTTTTCTAGGGACAATTTGTCTGAAAATATTGTGTTCATTGTGTTGGGAATTTCTTGCTGTATTTTTATTGGTGAAGTAGCAGTTGTGTTATTTTTTAATATTAGTTGGGAATTTATTTCCAACAGTTTAATAATCATTTACGATAGTAGATTAATAATCAATAATTGCAATAGTGTTAATTTTCACAGTTAGACCTCCTTCCTTATTCTCAAAATATCCATGAAATGGTCTCAAAATATCCTTAGTGCCATTCTTCGCACTTTGTAATTGTGATATTTGAAAATGGTTATCAATTTAAGTCTTTCGTTCCCGTTGCTTTTCTTCTTAATTTTCTCACTTCTCAACTCTCGTTAAACGCTCTATGCACACTATCACTAAAACTTTTTATTTTATCTACCATTGATAATTGTCTTTATTCAGTTTCATATATATCGTCATAGTGCCTTAGAAAATTTTTGTTATATTCGTATGCTGATACTTCTTAGTATGTAATTGTGATATTTGAAAATGGTTATCAATTTAAGTCTTTCGTTCCCGTTGCTTTTGTTCTTAATTTTCTCACTATTCAACTCTCGTTAAATGCTCTATGCACACTATCACTAAAACTTTTTATTTTATCTACCATTGATAACTGTCTTTATTCAGTTTCATATATATTGTCATAGTGCCTTTGAAAATTGCTGCTATATTCGTATGCTGATACTTCTTAGTATCTTCTTTAACTGACTTTACATTTGTCTACTCATCGTTGATTAGAAATGCACCAAAATGTTCTTTCAATTCATTAACTACTTCTACATAGTGGTGTCTGATAAGTGCTGACGTGACATGAAAGCTTCAATATTTCCCCAATCATTGTAACTTTGCTTCTCTTTTCTTGGTCTTTATAGGCTTCTTTTTATAACACACTTCCCAATTTAATATAGTTCTATTGAACATGTCAGAATTGTCTTTCATCAGGTTCCATATTTATCTTATCCTTCAGAAAAAATCGCTGCTGTACTATAGTTTGTATAACTCGCTGCTACTATTGTGTTCATCTACCATATAGTCTTGGTCTTTAAGCTTTCATATATCACTTTCCTCTGTCAAATTATTCATTCAATGTTGATGTCGCAGATACATTTATGTTATTGCTATATAAAACAATTGGTAGTTACTATTTCTTTGATATATGTCTTTGATTTGATGTTTATTCTGCTTTATATCTATTTCATTTTGTGACATTTTTATAAGAGGTATGGATCTTCATGATCACTGAAGTATTCCTATATTACCATTTTCGTCATTGAAGTTGATTAATTTATATATATGTTCTCTTGACATTGATGATGTTTGCAATAACCATCTTGTCCATTTCTCATATCAGTGACGATATTTATCTATTTCTCGAATGCCTTTGACATCAATGACAATATTTTATCATAATATGACAAGACAAAGGTCACATTTCAAAGAGCTCTACCACTTAAAAAAGATGAATATGACATTGCTAATTTGCAAGTGGTTAGAAGCCATATTATGCAAAATGCTGATTAAGAATGGATGATTTTGCTTTTGTGGCATTACATAGCCAATTTGTTGTGTTTGCAAGTAGGTGCTTTGACTTTAATGCATCTTGACACTACATGTGTTAAGATTAGCATGTAAATTTGTACAAGAGTAGTAGTGAATAGTTGGACTTAATTTGTAAATGGATGTAGGAATGTTTATGTGACATTGACTAATGGTGTAATTTTTTTATTTGTTTTAATAAATCCTTGATAAGAACAAAAGCCTACAATAAATAGGTGAGACCATGAGGAAGCCTAACATTTGTGTAACAATTTAAGGAAATAAATATATGGTTAGTAGTCATGAAGATAACAAAGATTCTAATTTGCATTTAGTTAATATGGATTATATGAATTGATTGATCTAGAATTAATAAAAAAATGTACTATAGTAGGTTAGAGCAATAACAAACTTTGTCATGAAAGGTTTAATCACTCAGATTATAAATATTTGTTAAATATAGTTAGATTAATATGGTGTGTTGTAAAATAACTAGCACAAGGTTAATGTAATAGGAAATGTTGTAAAGATACATGGTAAAATATGCTACTTTGAGGGGGTAACCTCCTAATCCACTTTGAGGCGGATTCCTCCAATAGTCAAATTTCAATAAGAATTCAATGCTCAACATGATAATAGCTAACCTATACCTACTATGTATTCCACATAATGCCTTGGATACCACTTAGGTCAAACTAAATACTCAAACACACCTCTTAGGTGGACATAAATACATTATATGATTATACTTATAATTGTGTAGCTTATTTAAGAGTTAGATAGCTACAATATGACTACTTCTAATACACAACACATTATATGGCTAGGGACATAACATTGCTTTAATGGCTCCATTAGCATCCTTTGATCAAGTCGTAGTGCCTTGTTGCTAGAGGGATAGCTACAAGATGACAACATGTTACACAAAACACATTATATGGCTAGAGACATAAATTGCTCCAACAACTTCATTAATGTCCTTAAATGAGGGGGAGTGACTTGTTGCAAGAGAGATCAATTAACTACTTGGTGACTGTTGCCACAAAAGCTTGCACCCTTGTCCAAAGTTTTTACCCAAGGGCAACCTCGTGAAACATGGAAACAACCTCCAAGTTGTGGGACATGAACAATGAGGCTAAGTCTTTGGAGAAGGCCGACTTCCTTTGCTATCACGATGCACCTAGACTACACTTGGAGAGGAAAAGGGAGGAGGAATGCATAAAAGCAAGGTACTTAATCTATTTTAAGGAGGTAATGCACCAAAATAGTGTGTTCAAACCAATCTTTGCTCCATACATGCACAATACAACTATCATGACAATCTAGAGATGTACAAATTCAGACTTGTTTTAACTCAATAGTCACATGCAAATCAGACAACCAAATGAGTGACACAAGGAAGAAGAGATTCACTTTATATCATTTGTAGGTTGGAAGAGATACATGTAGGTTATAGATATCGACAATACATCGAAGAGGCAAATAAAGCTTGCACAGTGCATCGATGGTGGAAAGAGATAGGATAGTCTCATATAATTTAGAGGCAAAAGGACATTTACATTAGTATGCTTGAGCAATAACAGAGAAATAGAAAAGATTTGACCCTAAGAAAGATTACAAAATCTGCTTTTATAGTGTAAGCATAACTTAGATAGCTTCTACCCTAAGATAGAACTTCAACAACTGCATTCAAGCTTGCAAAGAATAATTATTGCAAAACTGGAAAAGCTCTGATCATAGCACAAGTCCAGACACATGAAGATCACTTATTCACCAAACAAACCACTGAGAGGACAAGAATGTTAGCCATTAACCTTATGACTGAGTAGATAGATCAACATGCGAGAATGGAGTGCTCCTCATACTTATTAGGTCTAGGGAACGACAAAAGTGGTTGCAGGAGATTGAAAGATCAGATTTTCCATCAAAGAGTTGCCTATTTCTTGTTACCAACACACCAAGTTAGACAAAAAATGCGGGCCAACCATATTCAACTGTCACTTTGTACCTTTCCTGCTACCTAATTGGTCAAGGACTCCTCTCTTTTCATCTCGACGGGTGAAGCTCCTTAATTTTTTGGTCATACTGGAACTCATGATCCTAAGATTGCCAACTATGATCAAAACCCTTCATGTTACCTTTTGTTCATAACCCAGGAATCTACGATCTTACAATCGCTTATACCTCATAGCATCGAGCCCATCCTTCATTCTCCTTACGATCCTTACTTAGCAACACGACCTACGTTCTTACGATAGAATGATGGCCCGATAATGCTCTTGGCGTTACGAGCACGATTGATTTGACCTTCATGATCTTACGATTGCAGTCTATCGTAACATTGGCAGCTGCAAAAATAACTCCTACGGTCCTGCGATTGCGGTTAACTTTCTATTGTGACCTTGGCAGCCTCCTCATTTGCATTCGCAACCTTACGACAAGGGAAAATCATAAGGTCGAAACTCCTGATGTCCATCTGAAACTAGCCTCCACCCCTTAGTATCATCGACAATCTGGGAAGTCAACCCTGCGATCCTATGATTGTTGACCTTTCATGGTGTTGAAACACATATTCCTTTGACCCTCAACCCTACGTAATCTCTAATGTCACGACAACCAGACACTACGCCAACCATTACCTCGTGTCCTCGAAAGATATCCTTGTTGTGCCTACGATCTCATGATCGTTGACTACTGTAACATTGGGCAAGACCCTTCTTTGGCTTATGATCCTTTGGCTATTTGTGATGTTAAAACAACCCAACCACTCGACTAGCAAGAGCCTCATAACATCTTACCACTGCTTGATTTTCTCGACGATCCTTTGATACAAGGGTTATCGTAAGATTGGGACCAGATTACCTTGTCACTACTCTAGGGCTTAAAATATAACATGAAATGGCTCAAAAGTTGGGGTAAAAGATAACCTAAGGTTATAATGTGCACTTGTGCACTATTCAAATGTTGGATCTTTGAATCTTGTGACCATTGGGTGGGTTTAAATATTCGAACTCAATCTTTTGGCGGGAGGGCACTTTTGGCCAACATTTTTGGCGACTCAAGGGAAATGCAAGCCTGCTTGGCATATGATCAGTGACCATAAAAAAATCCATTGGGCTACAAAGTCTATGAAACCATGGAAACTTATCTATTTCATCATCTCTATTGCATTCTAATCCACAAAATAACCCCATTCTGCCTTTGCAACTTTGCAAAACTCATCAAAACTGTCATTCTAGAGGAACAACGCAATGTGCACTTGACACTTCTTGGAAAATAGGAAGGAATAGAAAGAAAACTACTCTAATTATATACATGAAACAATATCTTTCTCAAAAGTAGGGTTATAGATAGAATTTCAGCATTAGGTTTGCTTAACTGGAAAACATTGGTCTGTTTACAACTGATAATCACATAGGGACCACTCCATAAGACATCAAATTTTGAGTGTCTCCTTGGCTTTGCTCTATCTGCATCCCATTTGAGAACAAGATCACCTTCCTTGAAAATTCTGACCTTAGCCTTCTTATCAAAGCTTCTCTTCATCTATTGTTGATGTGCCTCCAAGGTCTGGATGGCCTGATTTCTTTTCTCCTCTAGCTCTATCAACTCTGCTGTTCTTTTAGACAACATTATTTTCAATTAGTTCCAACTGGTGAACTAATTTGAAGGATGGGAACTCCAATGAAATAGGAAGTCTAGCTTCCTTGCCATACACTAGCATGAATGGAGAATTTCCAATAGCCCTCTTAGGTGTTATTTTGTCAGCCCACAAGGCTGTTCTCAATTTCTGCTGCCAACACTTATGTTTATCTTCAATAATCTTCTTCATAATCCTAATCAGTTTCTTGTTAGATGATTTAGCCAATTCATTGCCCCAAGGATAGAAGTTTGAGGATGTGCTCAAGTATATATTATGATCAATTGCCCATGCACAAATTTGGGCTCCTATAAAAGACTTTGCATTATCTGAAATAATGGTTGAAGGGGCACCAAATTTGGTCACAATTCCATCAAGGAATTCAATAATTGAAGATTTTGTGGCATCCTTTAATGCATTTGCCTTTGTCCCTCTGGTGAAGTAACTTCTAGTAGCTAGGATCCATTTATGACTAGAGCTAGAAGGAGGATTGATGGGGCCTATGAAATCTAATCCCCATTGAGAAAAAGGCTGATCAATTTGGATAGGATGAAGTGGGAGAGTTGCAAGCCTCTGTTTACTAGAAAAGAAAGCACATTTTTCACACTTTTCGACATATCTATGGCAATCATTGAACAAGGATGACTAGTAATAACTAGTTCTCATTATCTTCATAGCAGTTGTTCTTGCTGAAAAGTGGCCACCATTAGGACCCTACTGAAGCTCTTTAATCATTCTATTAGCTTGGTCTGTATCGATGCACCTTAACAAAGCTCCATTGAAGTCCTTCTTATACAGGATACCATCAACTATGACATAAGGAATGCATTGCAATCTGAATTGTCTTATTTTTGCCTTATCCAATCCTTGAGGATATCCATTTCTTGACAAGAAGGTCTTCATTTCATCCATCCAATTCCTTGGATTATCATCTCCTATTTCCTGCTGCTCTGTTGATAATAAAGCAACCTTCTCTTTTGAATCTTGGGATGAGACCATCTGTCTGCACAATCCTTTCCCTCTTATCAACTTGGTAATCTGGATGTCCACATCACACTCCATCACTTGGTGATTAAACTAGCTCTTTTCTCATTGAGGTCTCTACTCAAACTGAAGTCCTTGACGCTAGTGTGAGGTACTAGCAAGTGAATCTTATTATGGGACAAAAGATGTTTGAATTTCTTCAAAGATCTTATGATTGCAAGGGCCTGCTTTTCCATATAGTTGTACTTGCCTTCATACTCCTTAAGCCCTTCGCTAAAGAAGGCAATGGGCTATTCCTCATTACTGCCTTGATCTCTTCAAAACTTGTCTTCCCTTCTTTTGTCCATGCAAAGACCATGTTTTTCTTAAGCATAGTTGTAAGAGGTTTCACCATGGTAGCTAGATTAAGAATAAATCTTCTTACAAAATTAATCTCACCAAGGAAACTTTGTAGCCCCTTCTTTTGACTAAGAAGATAGAGTGCAAGTATTTCTTTTGTTCTCTCTGGATCAATGGTCATACCATTTTTGGATATAATGTGTCCTAACAATTTCCCTTGATTAGTGACAAAGACACACTTGCTTGTATTCAAGGATACCCATACTCTCTACATCTTATGAATACTTGTCTTAGATGGCCAAAATGCTCTGCTACATTCTTTGAATACACAATGATGTCATCAAGGTAAACCAACACAAACCTTTCAATCATGTTCTCGAAGACCATCTCCATTGCTTTTTGAAATGTGGCACCTACATTTGTTAGTCCAAAAGGCATTTTACTCTAGGCATAGGTGCCCCACTTGGTGGTGAATGTAGTCTTATGTCTGTCAGACTCTTTGACCAGTACTTGATTGTAACTAGATGATCCAATGACCTTAGACAATCTTTGTTCCATGGAAGGGAGAGGGTGATGATGCTTAAGGGAGGCTTGGTTAAGATCCCTAAAGTCTACATGTAGTCTGATTTCTCCACTCTTCTTCCTAATAGGGACGAGGTTAGCTACCCATGATGAGTGCTTGATAGGGAAAATGATTTTGGTCTCAATAAACTTGGATAACTCTTTTCTCATTAATGGCTCAATCTTGGGATTAACTGGTCTCTATTTTTGCCTATTTGGTTTAACATTATCAACTAAATCTATGGTATGTTGAAACAAACTTGGGTCAAAACCCTTTAAATCATCATATGTCCAAGCAAATATATCATCAAATTCTTGACACAGATGAACAAAACTCTCTTGCTTAGTTTCAGAACATAACTTTCCCATATTAAGAGTTCTCCCATCAGCTACAGTGATAGGAATATAATCATCCTTGCTTGCAGCGAGATTCGTGCCTCTGCCTCTTGTTTGATCATTAGGAGTGAAAGCAATTTCTAAGGTAATCGGACCCTTAGGTAGCTTGTTGGAGCTGAGCTTGATGATTTGATCCCAAACTAATCATGTAGCCTTGACTAGTTTCTCCTTGAGAACTCTACTTCATTCTGCAAGAAACTTACAATTTGTGCATCAGATTCAAATACCTACCAATTGACATTTTTATCAGGGATAGAAGGTCTAATCACCATCCTAATCAACTGCTTTCTCTCATCTTCAACACTGCTTAGTACATCATAAGATGCACCAATTGCTGCAAGTCTATTAGTGCGTCTATTTTCTTTCATAGTTTGAATATTAATTGCATTAAAACTTTCAAGAAAATCCCACACTCTATGCTTATAAGACTTGAGCAAACCATTCTTAGTGACATTCTGACTTCTCACTTGATAAACAATTAGCTCAATATCTCCATATACACTTAAGGCTTGAATTCCTCTTTTTTGAGCAAGCAAGAGGCCTTGAATCAATACCTGATATTTTGCTATGTTATTAGTACAACTGAATTGAAGCCTAAATGAGAAGTAGTACCTTTCCAGTGTAGGGGAGACCAACATCACACCTGCCCTTGATCCATCAAGGTACATGCTCCATAGTCCACTAGTATCTTCCTTGATTTTCATTAGGTTGGGAATAAGAGCATTCTTTTCTAATATACAATATGTGCCAAGGCCTGTTTCAATGGCTTCTAATATAGGGTCAAGCTAATATGCACTAACGCATTCATCTAAGAGGAAATTAGGTATCTCTATTAGGGAAGTAGCAGGATCATCTACTATGTTTCCCTCCTCTTCTTCACAAACAGTGCAATTCATATTGATGGGACTGGGGGTATAGGGCTCAGTATGATGGAGGGCTAGAGGCTCTACTATGGTTGAAGCTTTAGTTCCATATATTGTTCTAAAAAACATGTATGACCAATCAGAGGAGGTATAGCCACCTATTTGGGCAGTAAAGTCTCTAGAAAGATAGATAGCAAAGTGTGGTTTGACCTCAGCAACTAATATGTCTTGAACTATAGTACAACCAGGGCATGCATGTAGGGCCATTTCAACATTCGTAAGGATTCCTACAGTCTTGACAATACTACCATCTCGGTGCAATACATCCTTAGTAATGCACTCATATTTCATTCCTAGGAAATCAACAACACACTTAGGCATCACTGAACTACTAGCCCTTGAATCTATCATGCAATTGTGGACTAGTTTATCTTCTATAGTTTAAGAGACGTAGAATGGAGGAGGTCCAGTTTTCTTACTTTTTGCTTCTTCTTTGCTTGGCTGCACCAGGCTTGTTACACTTTCTTCTCTAGGTAGTTGATCTCTAAGTTGAATGCTTTCCATTTCTTGCTGCAACAACCTCTTCTATGATGGTATGGTCGCAACAACATGCCATATAGAAATGTTCGCATTGGTCTTCTTCATTTGATCTACCACACTGAATGATGTGTTAGGTGCTTTGGTAGAAACCTTAGGAGCTGCATGTGTAGAAGGTCGAGATGGAACATCTTGAGGAACATCCACATCTCTCTTGCTATTGTTTTGCCTTTACTGCTGAGAACCATTAACAAGTTGAGTAGCATTGTGTTGTTGTAAATTGCTTGTATATGAGGTATTGCACTTGATGTTGAGGCCTGATTAGGAGGAGGGGCAACATCTTCTACAACTCTTCTTTTGCTCCTAGTATTTTAAGCACAAGAATCTTGGTTTACATTACAAGGCTCCTCCACCCGATGGTTCATTAAGGAGTAACTGGAGTAACTGCCTTGTAGAGAAGCATCAACATGTTGATTAGCATTGTGTTGTTGGTCAACTGCTTGCTCTGGTACAATTAATTCCAAGTAAGATTTTGCCTTCTGACACATACAATATCCATAGGAGTAGTTACAAGAAGGGCATAAATCTTGATCTTGAGCAAGATTTTTCTGAGGGACTAAAGCCCTATTTAGGTTGGTATTGGTAGCATGGGGGGGGGGGGGGGGGGGGGGGTGGGTGGGTTTATTGATAGGTCTACTTTGATTGTAACCCCCATTTATGTTGGTATTCGTACCATGGGAACTATCGATATGTCTATTCTGATTGTAAGGGGCATGACTCTGGTTTGTAGATCTATTGTGAATGAGACCTTGATATTGGAGTTGGGGAGGCTTATTATTTTAAGCTTGCTGCCTCTTCATAGTCACCAACTCATTGCCCATCTTTTGCATCATTGCACCATTGTCCTCCACCTTCCTTTCTTGATTCTGCAACCTCTTGTCTATGTTCTGCATCAATGTTTGCATCTTGGCCTTGATTTTATCAACCCCATTAGACGAGGTGGAAGCTATTGGGATCATAGCAAGGGGCTTACTTGTAGAGGGAGTAGGGATAGGGGCTATAATAGGTTGATGATTGGTTATGTCAGGGAAGAAGGGCATTGTGGGCCTTGGAGCTAACTTCCCTCTCTGTATCAAGATATTTTTTGCCCTTATAGCTACCTCATATGCATTTGGTAAAGTATCCACTCCCATAGACTGCAGAGTGGTACAAATATCACTGTTAAAGGCTTTGAGGTAGTACAAGAATGCATTACCTAGAGAGGACTTTACTACAGTAGGTATTCTATCCCATGTCTTTTGAAACCTATAATTAAAATTAGTCACATTCATGGGGTCCCCTCTTGATGGTTGTCAACTGCTCTAAAAGTGAAAGATAGTCACTTTTATCCTAAAAAATGTTTGCATAGGGCTACTCCTAACCCATCCTAATCAACTATAGAGTTATGAGGCAACCCTCTATACCTTGTAATGCCTTTCCCTTTAAGGATGAGGCTAGAAGCTTGACTGCTACATCGCCTTCAATGATGCCATGACTATTGCAGATGTCAGACACCTCTTGAATATGCTCAACAAGGGAAATGAAGGTTTCACTAGTAAACTCAGGTATACTTTGAGGGCTGATACTAGAATATCATGTCTTTGAGCCAAAAGGAGAGGGCTTCCACCATTGAAGGTGGCAAAAGCATGTGCTCTAGCCATATAAATGAGTGACTTATTGATATGAACAGATGGTACCCTAGGTTGAGATCTATTAGTAGGAGTGGTAGAGATGGATCTTGCAGGTGTATGGACTTCCTCTGTACTCCTAACTGGTGATAGAGACAATCTAGCCTTCTTTCTTCTAGGATTTGAAAATGAGAGCTTTGAATATTGAAAATTACCTCCAAAAGATGCCCTTGTGTGCGCTTTGGGCATGAATTAGAACAACTTTGGTCTAGAAACCAAATATGTTTGAAGCGTAGAGTCGCTAAGTACTTGAACAAATGAGCCTCTTGAAGGCTTTAATACTGAAGGTAGTACTATCTCCTCAACATGAACATGAAATCTTTCTTTGACACTAGTGAACTTAGAATATTTAATATGTAACTCTCACCGAGCATGCCAAAAATTGTTATCACAAAAGCTTACACCTTTGTCCAATTTTTTTACCCAAGGACAACCTGGTGAAACATGAAAACAACCTCCAAGTTGTGGGACTTGAACAATGAGGTCGAGTCTCTAGAGAAGGCTGGCTTCCTTTGCTATCAGGATGCACCTAGACTACACTTGGAGAGGAAAAGGGAGGATGAATGCATAAAAGCAAGCTACCGAATCTATTCTAAGGAGATGATGCACCAAAATAGGGTGTTTAGACCAATCTCTGCCCCATACATGCACAATACAACTATCATGACAATCCAAAGATACACAGATTCAGACTTGTTTTAACCCAATAGTCACATATAAATTAGACAACCAAATGAGTGACACAAGGAATAAGAGATTCACTTTACATCATTCGTAGGTTGGAAGAGATATAGATATGTAGGTTACAGATATCCACAGTACATCGAAGAGAGGAAAATAAAGCTTGCACAATACATCAATGGTTGAAAGAGATAGGATGAAGTGTCATATAATTCAGAGGCAAAAGGGAATTTATAGTAGTATGCCACAGAAATACCAGAGAAATATAGAAGATTCAACCCTAAAAAAGATTACAAAATTTGCTTTTATAGTGTAAGCATAACTTATATATCTTCTACCCTAAGATAGAACTTCAACAACTACATTCAAGCTTGTAGAGAATAATTACTGCAAAATTGGAAAATATATGATCATAGCACAAATCCAGATGCATGAAGATCACTTGTTCACCAAACAAATCACTGAGAGGACAAGAATGCCTACCATTAACTTTCTAATTGAGTAGATAGATCGACATGTGGCGATGGAGTGCTCCTCATACTTATCAAGTTTGGGGAATGATGAAAGCGGTTGCAGGAGATTGAAATATTAGATTTTCCATCAAAGAGCTACTTATTCCTTGTTACTAGCACACCAAGTCAGATAAAAAAAATGTAGGTCAACCATATTCAACTGTTACTCTGTACCTTACCTGCTACCTGATTGGTCGAGGACTCCTCTTTTTCCAGCTTGACAGGTGAAGCTCCTTATATTTTTTAGACATACTAGAACTCATGATCCTATGATCGCTAACTTTGCTCAAAACTCTTTAGGTCACCTTTTGTTCATAACCCTAACCTCTACGATCTTACAATCGCCTATACCTCGTAGCATTGAGCCCATCCTTCATTCTCCTTATGATCCTTCGATAGCAACAAGACCTACAATCTTACAACAGAATGATGACACGATAATGCTCTTGGTGTAAGGTCATAGTACCATCAATCTCCTCTTGTGATGTTACAGGCATGGTTGATTTGACCTTCATGATCTTACGATCACAGTCTATCATAACATTGGTAGCTGCAACAATAACCCCTACGATCTTACGATCGTGGTTAATTAACTTTCTGTCATGACATCAATGGTCTCCTCATTTGCACTTGTGACCTTACGACAAGGGAAAATCATAAGATCAAAACTCCTAATATCCATTTGAAACTGGCCTCCACCCCTTTGTAGCATTGAGAATCTAGAAAGTCAACCTCGCAATCCTACGATTGTTGACCTTTCATGGTGTCAAAATACATATTCCTTTGACTCACGATGCTACTCTCTGATGTCAGGACAAATCAACACTACGCTAATCATTACCTCGTGTCCTCGAAAGATATCCTTGCTATGCCTACGATCTCATGATCGTTGACTGTCGTAACATCGGGCAAGACCCTTCTTTGGCTTACAATCCTTCAATTATTTGTGATATTATGATAACTTGACCAGTCAACCAACAAGAGCCTTGTAGCATCTTACCACTGCTTGATTCGCCCGACGATCCTTAGATACTAGGGTTATCGTAAGATTGGGGCTAGCTTACCTTGTTGTGATTTTGGGGCTTAAAATATAACATGAAATGGCTCGAAACTTGGGGTAAAAGATAACCTAAGGTTATAATGTGCACCTGTGCACTATTCAAATGTTGAATCTTTGAATCTTGTGATTGTTGGGTGGGTTTAAATATTTGAAATCAATCTTTTGGTAGGAGGGCACTTTTGGTCAATAGTGACCAATAGAGAAGCATTTGCCACATAAAAAGGGAGGCCCTGGTAATCCACTGCTTGAGATGATGGCATAGTCCACACCATGATTACCACATCTCTAGATAGAGGTGTGGATATATCAATGTCAACTAAATGCATACAAAGGTAGATATAGCTATAGTTGCTTCATCCACTTGTAAGAAATGACCAATAGAGTTGTTGGTGGCCTCAAAATAAGAGTACTTTCAAAAATGAAGGGGACAATTGGGGAGACAAACACACATTGGACGAATACTAAGTGGACTAGTAAGAATTAAAAGAGTTTGTCTTGGGTTTGGACAAGAAAATCCCCCAAAACCACAACTTGCTTAACACCAAATCTCATTTCTTAAAATAATAATAAATGATGGATCTTAGGCTCCAGTAACTCCATTTCTCACTTGCTTTATAATTTTGAACCATGAAAAGACATTTTGTTTGTTTGCTGGGTGTTGCCTCTGGGTTGGGAGCTCTTACCATGAAGGTTGAACTATCTTAGCTTCTCACTCTTCTAGCTAAGTCAATTGTGGAACATTTCTAGGTGCTCACTTATTCCATTCATGTCATCTTTGGTGTGCAACAGGAGGCAACGACTTTTGTCATCTTTGGCCCAGATCTCTTAGCCTCAAAGATTCTTAGGTTGGGATGTTTAGGTGAATTAGGTGCTTCTACAAATTTGTTTGGTGGTGATGTTCTTTATAATGTGGGTGGTAGGTTTTTTGTTGGAGCTGTACTCATCAGGCATTGCTTTTAGAGACCAGACATTGGGCTTACCAAGGTAGTAAATGAGGGGGTTGCCCCTCCAAAGCCTTTCTTTGTTGTTGATAGACATGACATTGCTTGTGTTGCCAAATTTGTTGTTTCTTCAAAGGAGAAATTTTGACCTCTTTCTTGTGATAAGCATATCTTGTAGTGGCGTGTAGTTCACATGTGGTGGATAACATGAATTTTTAGTGACGTAGCAGTTTGGTTTACAAATCCATTAGTTTTGGTATGCTCTTCCAAACCTTCAGAGTTGGGTGATAGATGATTAAATATCTTTAATCTTTGGTAACATTGAGATTTTCCCTTTTGCTGTATTTTTGTTTTTTGATATTTGTATTTCTTTTGAAGAATGAGATTTGGTGCTAAGTAAGCTATGAGTTTGGGGGTCTCACTCTCCTTCAACTAGACAATTTCCCTTATCCCTCTTATTAAACTAATTAGTGTGCATCTTGTGTGGGGTTACATTCCCTTTCCTTTTATTTTTGGGAGATCTCTTATTGTGAGGCCATCAACTCTATTGCCCATTTCTTTAAGGTGGATTAGGCTACGACAACTATGGGTCTGTATACCTTTGCACACATTTTGGTTGACATTGATATTGCCATTCCTCTGCTTGGAGATTTGGTCCGCATGGGTGGGAATAGACTATGGACTCAAGTTGTGGACTATGAGGTCCTCCCTTTTCGTTATAGTTGGTACTTCTCAGCAATCATCTAGGAAATATTTTCTCCTCTTGTGCAGTGTAAAGGAGTTGCCACTTGGTGGATGGACAATAATTTGATCACAAGCTAATGATAACTCCCCTCTAGAGGAAGCTCTTGCTGTGAATCTAGATGATGTTCTTGTTGCAAACCTGGCCCCTTTAGTCCCTATGGATAATACTCCCATTGTTCCTAGTGCAACCTCCTTTGGCCATGTGGACCCTTCTATGTTTGCTACTCCTCTACTCAATCCTTGATTGGAAATGTACAACTTTCTCAACACTCTACCCCTTGTGCTAAGAACTTCTTAGATATAGTTTCACTAGTTTCTCCCTTGTGTGGTGGGGTTCCTAGTGATAGCTTTGTTTGGACAATATTTTGATGGCATAAGAAAATCTATTCTTTAGCCTCTCATGCTCCATGCCATACTATGGGTGGGTTGTCTACCTACTCTTGAGGTGGGCTAGTAGCTTTCTTGCTAGTGTGTGGTATATCTTTGTAATTTAACACCTTTACTATTAGTGCGTTGTTGATCTTTATTGACACCTTTGTGTTGTGTAAGGGTCAACACCCTCATTTTGCTTATGATTTTAATTAAAAATATTGCTCTTCTTTTTGTGTCTTGTTCTTCTTATTCTTCTTAATGCATTTTTGAAGGGAGCTTTGGTTAAGGAATAATTAAGGATTACAAGAACTATATTTGGTGATGCAAATACTATTGTTGATTGGTATAAGCATGTAATAAAATTACTTGTTGAAGAATTATATAATAGGATATATGCTACAAATTCTTGATAATAATGTGCCACTATGAGGGACCAACTTCCAGATCCACTTTGAGGGGGATAACTCCAATAGTCTTCAATTGAAACTTAATGTTGAACATGATGTTTATAGTTGGCCTATACTCTTACATGTACACACAATATTATGCCTTGGAAAACACCTAGGCTAACTTAGATGCCTAGATATGACTCCTAGGATGACCCAAATACATATGATGACTACAGTAAATATTAAGTAACTTATAATTTAAAATTTAAGGTAGTTACAAGTTGATTGCTTAATGCAAACACTATAGGGGTAGAAAAATAATATAGTGTTTGGGCTTCCAGTTGCTTAACTTTCTAGAACGTCTAGATAAGGTATAAGATGTATAAGAAAAGTTGATGTTATTTTGTTGCAAGGCATGACCATCCAAAGGAGTTTTAGATTTAATAAATGTTGTTTGATATGATCTTTTGAAGACTTCTATAATAACTATCCTAGAATTTGTGGGCTTATTCTTAAAGAATATGCTAAAGAGTGTTTTCCTTATCACAATATTAAATTCCTTTGTTGAAAAAAAAGAAACCATTGACACTCATATTCAACAATGGAGGCAAGCTCATCTTTGATTAGTTCAAGGACCACTTTTTGTTAAAAATTCTTTATTGATAAGATACTACTACTTGGCTTGCAAAGAGACATAGGAGTGGAAATGACAAAAAAAATCATGAAGATGGCAAAGTGTATGTCAATTTATGATATTTCTATCAGGATTTAATTGTGTAGTTTCCTAGTCAAACTCACTGACCCATGTTTCATGAGTAGTGATTCAACACAGATCCATCTCTCATGAGAATAAATGGAACGCTTAGCACTCATTGGATCTAGGTGATGCTCACAAAGGTGAAGCACCGAGACTTCTCGGGAGGTCACCCATCCTAGTACTACTCCAGTTCGAGCACACTTAACTATAGAGTTCCCTCCATGGTTAAACCTACTCTACTTGTAGGCCCATTGTTAAAATTTAATATACAGGTATCCGTTAGAAGTTGTAAATACAACAATTAGCATCCTAGACATAAGTTTATGTATAACATTATGAAATGTCACTCTTAAGGAACTATATTTAAAACAAAAACTTTTGTAAATCGATTTCATGATTTTAGTTGAATTGTTTTTACACATATTCCTAAGGATACTATAAGTAATTTAGAAGAAAATAACAAAACATGTTCATTGGTTAAAGCAAACTATCCAAAGCATACAAACTGTTGCATTTCTACAAATAAAATTATTTTTGATAAAGATGTATTTGGTTAAGATAAGCATGGATTTTGAATGTGCCTAGGCTCTTGTACAAAAAGACCCAAAATAGGAATAAAGTAGAAAACTAGGCTCTCAACCTCATACAAAGTTGCCATAGGGTAGAGCCAAATCTGCCCAAGTAGGTAGATATACTAGAGAAACAAGTGAATAAAGGAGTTAGGTCATAATTAGATATTTCTAGGCCCAGATTAGGTTGGTCTTTTGGTCAACATCTGAACATGAGTTTGGGAAAGTGTTATGGTATACCTTTCTTTTTATATATCTCCAAGAAACATTATCATCTAATCCGTTGAACAAGGGGAAGCTAGAAGGGTCTCCCCCACAAAGTTCCCATTAACTTGTTAGGATTAGAAAAAGAATGATGAGAAAGGTAGTTATCCAGTAAGAGTATTTTGGAGTTAGTTTAAATCCAGGGTGTATTGGATTTTGAGGTTAGGGGAAGAGAATCAACATAAGGGATTGGGGGAGACATTAGAGCCACACCAAAAGAAATATATTTGTCATCATCCTAAGAGAAATCATTGGATGGATAATTAGGAGAAAGGATAGTTGAGTGATCTTTGTTAGCATTCTTCTACCATGTTAGTCCTTACAACGCTAGAGGGAACAATCCATAGCCACAATCAATCAATAAACATGAAGTACATCACAATAAGAGGCCCTCATAATTAAGAAGTTGAGTCTATCCACATGTTAGAAATGTTTAGAATAATTGAGAGAGAGGGGAGGCGGGGCGGGAGGGGGGCAAATTAGTTACTCAAGGTCCATAAGTACCATTTGAAAAATTAATCATAAAACACTCACTATTCTGCTTATCCTGTTGTTGCTCAGTCTCTACTGTACTGATAAAATTATTCTCTCAAACATAACATACTTAGTTGAATATAAACTTTATCAAATGTAAAACCATATAAATCATTTAACACAAGTTTGACATTAGGATTTTATGTGGAAACCCAATTTGGGAAAAACCACTAGCAACATGTTACCACTTTTTCACTCTTTTGAAGTGAGCTCTATTAGGAGCCAACCCTATTAAAGGTTTACAAGACACACTGTTTAATGTGACTTGGTTAGAGGATTTAATCACCCTGTTAGGAGTGGCCTTGTCAGAGGACTTTGATCATTCCATTTATAATGTCAACTTGTGAAAGGATTTACATAGTTTGTTAAGTTCTTCAAATGACTGTTAGGTCAACCTCGATTAAAAGGATTTCAATACAAATTGTTTACAATGATTAGAAAGAAAATAATAGGGTTTGATCTGTATGATTACAACTCACTTTGCAAGTTCAAATCACTGTTCGTTTCATGTGCTGATTACTTGATAATCTCTCCATTGTCATCTTTGTTCTTGATTCACTTGGCAACTGTTCAAGCAATCAATCTTCTCCTTTCAACAAAACTTAAGCCATCTGCTTAGATTTCACTTATCAATATCAACTACATATGGACAAGCAATCTCCTTTAGCTTCGCATTCATTCTCACACACTTATGTGTCTTTGATCAACCTTCTTCTGTACGCGCCTCACACTCACTCTCTTCCCACTTTAAGTTTAGCTCTATAACTCTTTAAATAGGTAATTCTTGCTTTACCATTTTCCATGATGACCGTAGATCTTAGGGTTTACAATTGGGTTCAACACGATTCATTGTATATGTCCACCTTCTTGATTGTCCTCTACAAATTTCTCTAGAATTTGTCTATTACGTCTTTACCTAATTCTCACCTTGAATTTAATGATCCAACTCGTCCATCTCATCTTTAATATGGTTTACATCTCCCAAGAAATCAATTGAGTCAGTTAGGAATTATGATTTCTTCAAATTCATTCTCAACACTGTTACTTGACAACCTCTAAATTCTGATACTTGGTTATCACTAAGTTTTGACACTCGATCATCACTCAAAATTCCTTAACTTTTTACTATATTGCTCAACTTAGCTTAACTTTCTTGATATAAACAATCACTTTTTCTTATCAAAGTCTAACTAATCAAATGTCCATTGTAGCTTCCTTTTCATAACTCAACCTTTCCTCTAGGTGCTATTGTTATGAGTAATTTCTCAAATCCTCTTCATCAATAAAATAGATATGACATTTAGATTAGGTAGCAATATGTCTCATCAGTAGATTGGAAATCAATGACAAAACAACTATTGTTCCAATTATAAGTTTCCAACACCCCAATCATTAAAACATGCCTATGAAGATGACACTTCTAGTTGACAAATTTATGATTTGGATCTATTTTAATAAGAGTGAATCCACCCAAAACATGTTTTAACCCAAAGTAACATTTTTCTGTAATACTTATGCTAAAAATCTAGTTTATAATGTGACAAAATTTTGAAACTTTTTCTCCTCCAATTCTCTCTCAATTGAATACTTCAAGACAATAAATTGTCATTAGTCGGACATAACACAAACTTTACTATGTGTGAGTTAAATGATCTTAGAATACTAATCTTGATTCAACATGCAAATCTAGTTCTATTTCAGTGCCATTTCTTGGTAAACCCAAGTGGTTGCCCAAATGCCACATTAGTAAATAAGAAACTTTGATTTTTAAAAAAAAAATCTCATCTAATCTCTCTCAATTGATTACTTCAACACTTAAAATGGTCATAAGTGGTAAATAACAAAAAATCTTTTGTGTGAGGTAAATGACCTTAGAACACTAATCTTGATTTATTGCACAAATCTAATTGTTTTTGAGTGCCATTTTTAAATATGAAATCTCACTTAGAAAGCCATGTGGTTGCCCAAACTCCACATAAAAGCTTATGATTAAAAAAAAAAAAAAAAAATCTCATCTCATTCTCTTTGAAATGATTACTTAAACATTGAAATAGTAACTGGTGGGAAATAACACAAATTTTGTTATGTGTGAGATAAGTGACATTAGAATACTAATCTTGATCTAATACACAAATCTAATTATTTTTGAGTGCCATTTTTGGTATATATGGAAGCTCACATGAAAACCCAAGAAGGTTTCCAGACCCCACTTTAGCAGGAAACATTGGGATATATGGATTATGTTCAGTACGTTAACCTTACAAAATTGTGAGTTCTTGCCTATTCTTTAGTTTAAAATTTTAAGCCTATAGACTTATACGTGGGAGCTTTGCTTCCATAAATTACATTTTATCCTATCAAATTGTTAGCCCCTTGTTGGATTTTATACTTTTCGATAATGAATCTTGTCTTGCATTGTCCACTTTCTAATTGTTTCTATTTATTCTCTTTATATTTAAATCAAAGTATTTTATCCTCTATATTTCTAATTCAAACTAAAGTTTCTATTTTCTACATTCACATTGAATGATTTCTAAAAAATAACTCTTGTGCTCCTTGTCTAAGGCTGTGACTGAGACCCATTTCATCTTCCGATGCTCGTCCTACTACGAGATCAGAGGGAGATTCTATTGTCTATTCAGAGAGTGTAGTAGTTCCCTCGCGACTTTCTTTGAGTACACATATCAAAGGTGTTTGACGCTCTATCTTAGGGAGGTGATGTAGTTTTAGGACCACACTTTACAATGCTTGACCCCCTAGAAGGCCTCAGATCATCTCCTCATCACCACCTTCTTCTCCCCCTTGTCTCTGACGTGGGGGGTGAAGCAGACCTCCAATACCCCCATGGCTAGCCACTCTAGATCAGTAAGACCCCATACCAGGTTTACTCTTACTCTTTAGCGACACCACTCCCGCAACTCATAGTGATGGACTAAAGTTCCTTCCTACCCAGAACTATCTCATTTGGTGTTGGATTTCTTTCAGAAGAGGAAGGATCCCTAGTTCTTGCCTCTTTGTTGGCTCTTTTGTTGCTTTGTTTCTTATGTTTCTTGCTTGCTTTTTCCCAGAGACCGTTTAGTGTCTTGTCCACTATTTCTTTGGTTGTATGCTCTCACTCCCTTAAACCCTTGATGGTTTTGTGTTGGACATTAATAGATTTATCTTATCTTATCTTATCTTCTACAACAGTGCCTGCCAAACCCATTTACTCACAATAGGTTTGTGCAAAATATAAATTTCAAATGCATGCAAAATTTTTATTTATACAATTTTTTTTCAAATATATTACACTGATTTTGTCAGTTCATCACACTTAACTTTCTTTGTATTTATGAAACAATTAACATGTAGGGCCTTTGAGTTTAATGCATGTAGTAGGTTTCCTATAATGCAAAGTTTTTGTCAAGATTTTGCTAAAGGCTGCAAGAATGTCAATGAAAATGCTCGCAATATAGAGAAGAGGAATGTCAAGCCTTTATTTAAACCTCATCACTTTTAAATATTCTTTGATCTAATATTTATACATTTTTTAAAATTAAAATTATATAAAGTTTGCAAACATATTTTCATGATAAATCTTTATTATTTATTGCTATTATATACTAATAAACTTATCTGAGTTGATGATAAATATTATAAATATCTTATCCTTGTCTAAGATTTAATAAGGTGAAATTCATTTTCATGTCCACATACATTTCATTTATTACTTGCCACATATAAAAGCAACAAATTTATATAAACTTTCTTTAAAGCTTAATTTAGATTAAAATAATAATTTTTATATCAATAAATTATCAAATGAAACACTAAATTATAAAACTAAATAAATGTATTTAATATTTTTATATAAATTTTAATATTGTCAAGGTGATACTCAACTCTACATTTATAAGGTTGATGATAAATAGTTAGATTTAGGTGAATAATAACTACACTAGGGAATATATGTGAATATATCAATAATATTTGTATGAAGGAATCTTTTGATTATAAAATAAATTATAGGTCATCTCTCAACATGGAATGTCTATAGATTTAATCAAAACCTCATTATTAATAATTATGTCCACTTCTCTTCTTCTATCACTACTAATTTTCACATACATTGGTGATGACTTAAGGGTTGAGTTTTGAGAAAGCATTATGATTTTAAGAGTTTTTTGAAGATTCTATTTAGAGAGGAATATCTTAACCACCTCTTAAAATACATCTACTTAAATAACCATTACTTTTTGCCCCAAATATTTCAATGGTCCCTTCACAAGCCTATCCTTACCTTTGAGAAATCAATTATCGCATTGTTTTTCCATTTTATATCATTTTATTTATTTATTTAGGTTAATTAGTTTCTAATTGGTTATTTATTAGACTAGTTGAATTTTTTTTTTTTTAATAATATAGATTTATTTTCTTGTTTGATATTTTTTAAATTAAATTTCTTATTAGATCTATTAGAATATTTTTATAATTTAGAAAAAATACTTCACAACATTCAAATTTTATATTCTTTAAATCCATCATTTTTTTTTTTGTCAAATGATTTTTCTTAAGAAATCTTCAAACATTCTAGAAGAGAGTTCTCTTAAAGGAATACTAAAAAGATATCTAAGGAGAATAAAATTATAGAGATAATGAGAAACAAATCAATTATTAATAACATATTTTTTACTAAATATTTGTATTATTTGTTTAGATTTTGTTTATGAACTTGATATATTAAATTTATTAAATATTATGTATCTTACATATAAAAAATTATTAAAAATGCTAAAATTTGAGTTACATTATTTTTAATTTCATCAAATTAATTCATGATATTAAATCAATAAAAAACATTTAAATTGATTTAGCATGTTTAAATAAATACTTATTCTAGATTAATTAATCTAAAATATTTATTTATTTATAAAAATAAAAAAAATATTATATTATTATTTATTTATAAAAATAAAAAAAATATTATATTATTATTTATTTATAAAAATAAAAAAAAATTATATTATTATTTAGTTTCATTTAGTCAAATTAGATGTAGATTAAATCTATTTTGCAAATCATTTTCTTAATAAATGTAATATTCAATGTAAAAATAATTTTTTTTTACAAATGCTAGATAAACAAATAGAACATTCTCTAAACAAAGTTAAATCAATTACAAGAACATAGATATTTCAAATTGCACTAAATTAAAAAAAAAATACACATATTCAATCATCCGTTCACACAAATAAATTTTTCTATAATTTATTTCCATGAATGTACACACTACTACAAACACATGAATTTCATAAATTCTAGAAAATTGAAACATTCTCTAAACAAAGTTAAATCAATTACAAGAACATAGATCTTTCAAATTGCACTTAATTAAAAAAAATATACACACATGTCCAATCATCGGTTCACACAAATAAATTTGTGTATAATTTATTCAAATTGCACTTAATTAAAAAAAATATACACATATATTCAATCATTCGTTCACACAAATAAATTTGTCTATAATTTATTTCCATGAATTTACACACTACTACAAACACATGAATTTCATAAATTCTAGAAATATCTTTGAATGTAATGGATGCATTTTCTCACCATTGTAATTTTTAAAATCGCATTGGATAGATTAGACTTCCTGTTTATTCTTCTATTCTGCTTGCCTCATTTGGTCTTGAATAGTGTTGTCCTTTGCACTATTCCTTTGATTTGTCTTAGGTTGCTAGTTGTTGGTAGCATTTTCTCTTGGGGCTTTCGTTGAAAACCTATTTTTAAATTAATTGAAAGCATTTTATAATTCAGAATGAGAAGAGCACTACTTACTACCATGTTTTTATTAGATTTTGCTAGTTAAAAGTTTATTAAATAAACTGTATAATGAATCAAAATCTTCTTGTTTTTGGAAAAAAAGTTAATAATTAGATAATTGTACAATTTTATTGTTCAAATCTGATATAAACTTTAAAAAAATTAAAATGAAAACACTGATATAATTCCTAAAAATAAAGAAATTATAACCATAAATCACAGATAACACATAAATCTATATGACAAAACTAAAATCACAGAGATATTAAAATACAAATAATTTTAATTTTAATCAATAAAACATTTAGATTTGTTCTGCGATCTTTTCAATAACAACCCATTTACCTAGTATTGTTCCTTGAGAAATCCTAGTTGTCTGCAAGATTTATAGTTTCAATACAGATGTCACAGCTAATAGTTTTCTATACCTCTTTTTCTTCCAAATGTGAGGATACATTTCATATTTATTATTATTTATAACAAGAAAGGGGTGCACGCTTGCCTCCAATAAACTTCTTTTAACACTAGATATTTTATAGAATGTTACAAGGAAACAAATCATATGCGCAGCAAACATGGGCTTATTTCTCTAATTACAAGGAATTTTAGAAATATATAATCCACAGAATGTCATGAAATTTGTAGTTTAATATTTTGTTTGGAAAATCAGACAGAACAAAATATATGGGTTGAGAAGAGATTCCACTACAGATCTCACTGTCTAAAACTACTCAAATAGTCATAAAATATAAACATATGAATAAATATTTGATTATTATAGTACAGTCACTTAAATCATGCGTGAAGTAAGGACTAAAATATCTCATTTGAATAAGTAAGAATCTTATATGGTCAAAGTCTTACATTATAATGGTCTGACATTTCCATTGCAATCATGTGCTAGGCCTAACTTTGTTTAACCCTGTCATGACTCATGAGCTTTGTTAGGCACATTAATTTATATAGGGACAGCCCTGTGATTGTCATATTTTTTTAACAATTCCATTATAGGTCTTCCTAAGCTGAAATGCCACATTTAACCTTTATAAAGGTAATTACTGAGTCTTAGTCAAGGCACATGTTTATATACTAAATACTTATATTCATAGTCTCATTCTTAATAAAATGATATTATAACATAAACAATATAACCTATTTTTAATAATACTACCTTTTTTCTACCTTGTTCAAACTATCAGATATCGACATATAAAAGCAAAAAAAGAAAAGAAAAGAAAAAGCTCACATGCTCTTTTTACGCTCTTCTTTTGTTTACATATTGTATTTCTAATATAATCTTAATCTTAACTCCTGATTGTTAACTGTCCCAGGTTAACTCCAATTCTTTTACAGTTCAAGACTAGATTATTAAAAGCTAAGGCAGACACTTTGATATCATCTAAAGCTAGATTAAGGTACACACATTCATAGCCTTAGTAAAAGTTGATATCTTAGGCATAGCAACCCATGGCTTATAATATTGCTAGTTTTATTTTGTCTTATCACACAGGTATTGAAGGGAATTCTTTTATTATTACGTAGGATTTGTTCAAGAGCTTTGATAGTCCAATCAATTGGTATGGACGGTGGCCATTCACTAAATCCATTGGCTATTAAATCTTATATATATAGAGATGACATAAATAGATGTATTTAAAGGATATATTAATCCTCCGAGGATGAGGAAGATAGTTTCCATGCACACACTTTTGGCAAGAAGATCTTCTTTAAAAAGGTTTAAAGTGTGCTTAGAGATAAGACAGTTTATGTTAGCAAAATGCTAGTGCACATGGAATGATGTGTAAATGCAGAAGAGAAAATTCTTTAGAGCCTTAAATTATTGATAGAGTCGAGACCAAGGGTGTGCCTTCGAAATCAGCACATCATCTCCTGGTGTGAAGCATTGGCAACTTAAACTTTGCTATTTTAATGTGTTAACATAGTTTGAACAAATTATACAATTCTACATTGTATTTTAATTATTGTTCCTGTGTCACTGACACAAAGACAATTTATTAACCCACTACATGTAAGCCAATATTCTAAGATAACTCATGCACAAATCTATGTGCCATATTTGGCATAAAAACAAGATTCTAAATAGTATTCTATCACAGTAAGAATATGTTATTGCAATGGGATGGTTATCTTTTGACCTTCCCAACCTAACTTGTATGACCTACGGTTCTGTGGTCATAGAGTAGTTGCAAAATGAAATGTTTTAAATCACCTTCTATACGCATGTCAAGTCATGTGTAATATAGTATTAAGATGATTGTTTTTACACTAGATACTTATAGAATGATTTTAAAAAAGAGGAAAATAACAGTTGTAATCAGGTTATTAAGTGAGAATTGCAAGAATTATAGTCATTATGAAATTGTTAAGCACAAAAAAATATCTATCAAGTAATACAAGTGACAATTGTTTGAAGGTTGTAAGAATATTTCTTATATTCAAATCTAAAAGAACTTTCTGAATATAACTTATTTTTATAGGAAGACTTGATGTTTCTATAGTTAAAAAGTGGAGTTGAAACAACATCCAACAGAATACAAAATTAGGGATAATTATTTTTGATTAATAAATTAGACTAAAGACCTTACAAATCTTGTAGATCAAATTGAAGGCTTCAAAATTTTAAAATTAGAACCAATACAATGATTACCAAATTGTTAAATACAGAAGAATATTCACACACCAATATTAAATATACTTGTTTAGAAGAGCTTTTTCCTCTTTCCTCAAGCAAGGTCACTCCCAATTTGCTTTATTTTAAAGTAAAATTTAGACAAAAAATTACTTGCCATTAGAAAATATGTGTCTATAGTTAAAAAATAGAATTAAAAATTTTGCCCACTTGACTATGATATTAGAGATTAATGTTTTTATTACTAAATTGATTTTGAAGACATCTCAAATCTTATATATTAAACTGAAAAGTTTAAAATAAGAATCAATCTAATAACAATAAAATGGTTAAAAACAAAAAAAAATACCCATCAATTAAAACTGAAGATATTTGTTTTAAATTTTTATTTCACATTCATTTCTGCAAGATCACTGCCAAAACTTAGATTTCAAAGTAATTCTTTGACTAAAATTTATTTTCTATATGAAAAATGTAAGTTGTTACAGAAAAATAGAATTAAGATTACACCCATTTGACTATGCCTTGTAATGACTATGAAATCTTCTAGAGAGAGCCATTGCAGAAGATTTAAAATATGAAGATTTAGATTTGAGCTAGACACACATCTTAATCACCCTAACAAGACAATAAGAAATAGTATTATGCTAGACATAATCAAGCAAGTGGGCATATTGAAAGAAAAGTACTGTAGATATTGAATAGGATATATCTACACGTGCACATGCATCCTTGTGTGTTTACAATGGGCACTCTTATCCATAGGAGAGCATGTTCCAGGGAGCTATATAAAACTAAAGTGTGAAAGATACGTGTACCAGATCATGTTGCAGTATTGTTTGAATGGTCAAAGGTATATAAAGCTGAAGCATTTCCTCAATAAAATATCATCAACTCTCCATACAAAATGAAATAACATGTGATTATAGAATGGATATCTTATCCTTAAAAAACTCCAAGGAGACAATAAATACACAAGAATCAACAAAGAAGGTGATGAAAAGCATTGGTAACAATCTCAAGAAAAAAAAAGTGTGTATTCTAATGGAAGGAGGTAATAAGCTTGACCAGCTATGAAGTTATTCTAATGGAGAAAAAGCACAGTGAGTAACAGCAGGAGACCAGCATTCAAGGCGCATGTGTAGTAATATACAATATGTTATATATACAACATGCCAATATAATATCATATACTTTCTTAGTTTATATATAGAGTATCCATGATTTATGGATTTATAGATAGTAAAAAGATAGAACTATCATGAGGACGTTATATTAAATATCGAACATTTAAAACTCAAATAAGTATGATATTGTAAAATTGTCAAATCCATTTATTGTTTAACTATCTTGCCGTTGAAGTAATTTTGAGAACCATATAGTTTAAAAGTAGATTAGACTTGATTCATGGAAAGGATTAGAACACGCAGATATTGTTAGCTTTGATCTACTTGCACGAAGGGATAATGGTGGCCATTATGGAGCCTTTGACCGTTTATCTTCTTCTAGATTAGAATAAATGCATCACCTTTGTAAGAGGATGTTAAGTTAAATCTTAATTATGAATGAGGATGACTAATTGTTTAAGATTACAAAAATTTGGTGTGTATATATGTATATGTATATGTATGTATATAAAGTTTCTTATAGTTCAGATACAATTTTTAGTTTATAATTTTTCATTTCAAGATTTATATCTGTAATTGGAGAAATGATTGTAGATGATGAATCTTTTTAGCTAAAATTTAGATATAAGGCATTTTCATTTGAATTGTTATGAGTTGATAAAAGTGTAAGAATATTTGAAATTGTTAACAATATTTTTGATATTAATAAGCAAAAAAACTAGGGCAGTGTCTTAATATCAAGATCCTATATTCAACAGAAAAAATAGTTACAACACATTAACAACATACTAACATAAAAAACTAACCATCACCTATAATACAACACAAAAATGAAAGTTTTACCTTTGGACCTCTAGTCTAGTGAGATATCTAAATTAACTAAAGTCTTCGCATTAGGCCACCAAGGGCCATAACCAATATTTAAACTAAGAAACATATTAGCT
The DNA here is from genome assembly GCA_028749045.1 of Cupressus sempervirens. Lineage (NCBI taxonomy): Eukaryota > Viridiplantae > Streptophyta > Pinopsida > Cupressales > Cupressaceae > Cupressus > Cupressus sempervirens. The sequence continues at coordinate 186,787,057 of CM053791.1, read as the reverse complement.
TAGGGTCATTTAGGGTCATAAACAACATTATAATTAAATAATAAATAAAATTGATCCCTAGTGAACTTCCTTGAATTCAAAGCTAACTTGTGGGAGGACGTTGGATTGATCTTAGGTGAGGAACTCAAACAATTCCTTGTATTTTCCTTCATTTTTCTCATTAGTTCTTAAAATAAATTTTTGCAATAGGCACATGGAGTGGCAAAACTATGTAAAACCCTTAAATTGAAGCAGGAGACAATCCCAAGTTTTCCTTCAAGTTCAATGACTTGGCCTTAACCTTTTTCCATCTCCTTAGTAGTAGTTTTTGTTAGGATAAACCATGGACAGAAATAAAAACTACATGCAAATATAACCAATAACAGAAAATAATAGATCACATAGAAATGAACACAAGACACCAAGATTTAACGTGGTTCACCGAATCCCTGGGCTACGTCCACCAAACAACAAGTCTGATCTTATTACAATCTAGTGATTACAACCTGATTACAATCCGTAATCCCTTAAAGCTCAATACTACCACAAGAACCAATTTCGCATCACAACATAATGAAAATACCTAACCCTAAACCCTTTTATACAAGTATTTTATCTAACAATTTTGCATCTAGAACATATCTCATTTTCTTGGATCTTATAGGTCGCTTTAACCCTTGGTTTACTCATCTCCTCTTCTTCAAGCATCATACTTTTGAGATATGAATGGAGTAATTTGTGGTCCCAGAGACCTCCCTCTCCTCCTCTATCCCGCTGGCAGTTTCATTAGTTTCCTCCTAATTATTCTCACTACCTAGCTGTTCATCTTCCTTTGTACCATAGTCTACCAACTTCTTTATTTCCCCTCTTTTTAGTAGAGAGGGTAGCCAACCTTTGTGACCTCCTAGGGTTAACTTCATTTTAAAATTCTTTTCCCTTGCTTCCACCTGCTCTTTTCTTACAATCTCTTGTACATGTTCAAACTTTCCTTTAATAGAGAGTGCAATTTATCTCCCCTCTTTTCTTACTAATGATGCAAAGTGAGGCTTTGTATTTAAGGTCCTACTTCTCGTTATCAATTACTTAGGGTGTGTCAATTTTAGGGACCCAAGTTTGGAGACAAATTTAGCAGCATCGAGATGTTGAATGCACCTTTTCTTACTATGAGTGGGGATATCAACTATGTTGGCTAAGGGATGAGTTTTGGGGCTTCTTATAAAATGAATTTCTTGGGAGGCACAAGGCAAGGTGAAAATGGTTATAGAGATGGAAAATAAATTCTTGATGGAGTGGGATGAGTTTTTTCCCTTGACTTTTAGCATTCTTAACCACTTCTTTTATAAAATATTCTAGGAAATTCAAGAGAAAAACAAGAAAGGAAATAAGGCGATGATTCCTAAAATGGTTAAGTAAAGGCATATGGTAAAGGTAATACAAGTTATAAAACTTCCCTCCATTGTGAAGTATTTTATTATTATTAAGCATGTCTAGCTCCATGAGGGTGATAATTTGTCTCTTTAAAACCCACCATGGAACTTGACATGAGCCTCATCCCCCATAAAAAAAAGAATTTTGTTATTACCTGAAATGTGATTTGTCTTCTTAAATTTTGAACCCAGGGTTGGTAGCCTAATAGCTTTCACAATAACCTCTTAATTCACCTCATATGATGTTCTTCCCAATGTAACCCTTCCATCTATTCATGGAGTTGTAAAATGTATAGAAAGGTCTTCATCATAGACATTAATGCTCTCCATACAATGAGAAACTCCACCTTCATATAATACGTGCTATACTATTGCATTTTTTTGAACTCTTGATACTTACAAGGTTTGATTCAAGCCATGCCCCCACCCATTTTGTCATTATGAACAATAGAAATAGATAGCTCCACATAAGTTTTTGTTTTGTCCCAATTCATAGTGAAAATGAAAGTTGACGCAAATTACCAAATAACACTAATACATTTGAGGTCAATTTTCAACCTTTATTTTCGACTAAATCCTTTTTTGGCTTATTTGATTCATTTTTGTTTTGTTTATGATCCTGATTTGGTCAAAATTTTGACCAATGGCAGCTCATAAACAAAAAAAAAGAAAAAGAGTCGATATCATTTTAACTGGGTATGTGGGCAGAAGGATTTGAGGCTTGCGCATGCGAGAGAATTTGGAAGTGAGTGCATTTTTTTTCTTCATTCATTCCATCATTTGCTTTCAATCATTTGTTCTTGGGTATGTGTAGGATCATGGTCAACAAAACTATGCTCTTAAGTGGCAATAAAAAATCAACAAATCAGGGTTATGTCAACTTGACGTGCAATTTTCTACTTGTTATAAACTTTATATCAAAAGGTTGAGAGAAAAGAATATCTAGGAAATTGGATTTAGTTTCTAAACTACTAGACCTTATCTGAAAAAAATAAAAATTGATTGCTCAAAAATTTGAATTTTAATGCAATAGTACAAAAATTTCAAGACAAAAATAAGAAGTAGATGTACATGTGTGACCAACTTTTAATCAAAATAAAATGATAATTTTAAAAATAATATTCTAGATATAAGAAGTAGATTCATGCCTAGATGTGACACATATTTTTGGATATTTTTATTTTAAATAAATAATTAATTGTGAATTTTCTACTATAATATTTTTGAAATAAAAAAATTCTCATGTCTAACTACCTGAACTAATTCAAAACTCTGCAAAATTTATTTTTTCTGTTTTTTCCCTTATAGTAGAAGAAGCATAGAATGTGATGCATCTTTTGGATTTTAAAAATGTTGTACCATTTGAAAGTTATAGTTGTTTGTCAAGTAGAGTGTCAACTAGCACTTTATACGTAACTCCATTAGAAAATAAGTAATAATTACTTACTAAATTTGTAATTTGACAAATCTTACATTTATGGAAATCTAAGAACATTCTTAAGAAACCCCTTTAATTTCATCAAAATTTGGTCAAAAAAATTGTTAGCTAGTAAAAAAATACACAGGGATAGGCAAAAAACATAGATTCAAGACGTTTTTAAAGTTGAGCATGTAGGGTTGGTATCAAAAGATATAATATGCTTTATAAAGGTATTAATTTTTTTTTCCATTTGGTATCAAGATGGGTGGGAAAAAAGTTGGAATAGATTTTTAAATGCATTGAGGCATTTTAGAACTACATATTTTTCAAATCGCCACTTTTTGGCACACGATGATCTTCCACATACCCTCTTCATTCATTCGATCCATCTAATTTTTTTTCAATAATTTTTTGTAGGTTCTTACACTACATTTGCATCTTACAGATGCATTTTTGGGCATCATTAATCCTTATATACCTCTATGTTTTTGCTTTATTTTGCATGCGCTCCTTATATACCTCTACGTTTTCACTCTATTTGGTATTTGATGTGGCTTGGGTTCCATGACACGAATATTCTATACCTCTGCAGTTTTGTCTCACATAGCTAGGGTTCCACAACAACATTCTATACCTCTGCAGTTTTTGGGGCCTCCTATTACAGACTCATGATAGCGGTTTTTGAAAACAAGAACATTAAAAAGTTTACAAATGTAATGTATTATTTTTAGTTTTAGAATTTCTATATGTTTGTAATAATAATATATGATAAATGAACAAGATAGACTTTAATCATGAATAAGACAATCATAAATCATTTGACAATGACATATTGTAAATTATAAACTTTTGACTTGAATAGTGATAAACTTTATTGTTAATCAATATTACATGAAAGTTTCAAACTGAATAGGTATTCAATTAAGCTTGATAAATAATAAGATGATATGCAAACAAAAAACTGATAATAGAGTAGGTAGACTTTAATCATGAACAAGACAATCATAAATCATATGACAATGACATATTGCAAATTATAAACTTTTGACTTGAAAGAATGATCCAACCATATTATAACTTATGCCATCATTTTCAACTTCAAGATTTGCATCTTCAAGGTCTTCATCTTGTATGGTAGAGATGGATTGTGCAATAGTACAATAATCTAATGTGTATGATGATTGACAAGTCATACACTAGGGTGAGTCTTCATTGACATTGATTGCATTTCTTTGTAGGGGGTCATGAGTATATTTCTCATTTATATTATTTCGTAGAGGTTAGACAAGTTTCCCATCCATTCACTAAGTGCTATAAGGATAGTTCTGCAACCTAGATTTATCTTAGAGACATTCAACATTATATTATTTGAAATATTATCTTAGAGCTTTAAGAATCCTCAAGATTTATCAAATCTTTATTTTTTTGAACTCTTATCATTATATAAGGATATTTTACAAACTAAGATACATGAGGATGTGTATTATAAGCACCTCTATGTCGACCTCATCTACTATTTCTCCTTCCCATATTCTTTTCATTATATTGTGTACTTGTGTTACACTTGTAGACACCTAAAATCCTTTAGGAAATAAAGTATTTTTATTTTCTGAAAAGTCCCTGATGACATCATCATTTATTAATTAATTAATTATTTAATTAATTAATTTATTTTTATGCCATTAAATCCCTTTATCTTAATTAAAAATATTTAATTAAGGAATCCCTCCCAAAAATGTTTAAATTTTATTTAAACATTATTTTCTTATTTATTAATTATTTAATTAATAAATTGACCAAAAATCTAAAAATAAATAATTAATTTATTTTTTGCCCAAAACTTGGCCAATTTCCTTAAGACCACTAACCTCTTCCAAAATCTTCTAATCCTTCTTTAATTTTGATTAAAGGCTAATCCCATCATTTCCTACCCCTAATCCCAACTCAAAATATTTAATTATGATTAAATATTAATCCTCATGTTTATTAAAAATATTTTAATAAATATCTCCTCAACCCAAACCCTTGAAATAAATAAAACTTTATTTATTTCCTAAAAGCTTTATTTATCCTCATCCTAGGAAGTTCTAGACTCTTCTAGAAAGTCTTCATCCTCATCCAAAGCCTAGACTCTTCTAGAAGATGTCAATCCTTATCTTTAATCCTAATCCTAATCCCCTCCTAACCTTGTCACATTCCCTAAACATGGGTTAAGACTTGCCAACCCAAGCCAAAGCCAACAAATATCTCCTCCTTCACCCACCCTCATTAAATGCCATCCACTTGCCCATCTCTAACATCCCTAGTCTAATCCTAAGCCATCTCTAATCCTACCCTTAATCATTTGCACAATCCTAAACAAGCTTAAGACTTTCCTAAGCCAAGCCAAAGTCTATCCCCTCAAAATATCCCAACCATAAAACTTTATGAAGCCCACAAAACCATAAATTACTCTTACAAACCCATTCATTGCTCTTACAAGCCATTATGAGGGTCTTTATGAGCTTTGAGCCTCCTTTGTTGACCCCTCAACCCCTCTTGCTCTAACCAATGACCCAGTGACATGTGTCACTCCCTGATTGGCTGTAAGGAAGCACAATCCATGTGCTCTCCTCTCATTCAATCTAAACCTTCCATAAGCTTTTTTCCATCCTTGCATCCTAGCCCTTGATCCCTCAAGCCCTTTGCCTATTTAATGAATCCTCTCCCAAGCCATTTTAACACAATCTAGAAAGTAAAGCCATAATGCCATTTTGAGAAGCCATTTTTACATCAAATCCATTCACCAAAATCTATCAAAAATCCTCCATTGAAGCCCATTTGAGCATTTGAGCATACATACATAATCAAGCCATCTTAGCTATTAGACACACCTCTACATCAAGTGATCATCCTCATTGAGAGAGCCTATACATGGCTAATATTCTCATTTGAGGACTTCACTTTGTCTCTCATGAAGTTATGTTAAATTAGTATGCAAATGCTTTTGATTGTTTTAATTTAGTTTTTCTAACATACTAAAGTAGCATATACAACACTCATATCCTACTTAGGAAACTTTCCTTTAACATGTGTGTCAAATAGACCATCAAAGAATCCTAGATTGTCAGATCTAGAATTCTTAGAAGATGAATTAGTCCCCTCAAGAATATAAAATATGTCTGTTATCTACAAATACCCAAAAGAAGGACTGATTGGGCTAACACTTCTTTTCACACAATGCACATAAAAATAAGAACTTTCAAAGTAGTACCGAATAGAGCATGTATTGTTTTGGCTCTTGATTTGACATGTTTTACACATGACCGATGCTACCAAGATGAAAACATGAAATGCCTAAGGTATAGCTAATTTCTATGCTCAAAAAATTAAAGTATGCTTGGGCCAAATGACAAGGCTTTGTGGTATGATACCTTGTACTCATCTCGCTTTGAAAAACCAAGGTATACCTACTTGAACTACAAACATAACTTCAATTATTAGGTCAATTTATAGTAGATCATCTCACCATTATTCTATGCTTGTTGAAATGGAAATGAGAAGTAGCTAACCTCCACTCTAGCATAATTCAATATTAAATTATGAGATAAAATTCAACTTACCTAAAAACATAACAAAAATATGTAATAGATTTGGTTATTTTAAATGATGTTTATGCAAATATTGATGATCTTGATTGAAAAATCACCAGCTTAGATCAATGCCTTCTCCATGGGAAAAGAGTCAAATTACCACTCATATAATGTAATGACAAATTTAAAAGATCTATCCTACCACCTTGTAATAATATGTATCATTCATTTCTAAATTCTTCCTTGAGCTTACCGAATTCAATTCTCCTACCATATTTATATACTCTCTACCTTCATCCATTTAATAAATTATTTGAATTGAAGCTATGAATTAGACAATAGACATCATAAAAATGCACTAAAGATAACTAAAAATTTGTTCAAATTACTCTAAAAGACACAAGTATAGAAATGGAGAGGAATAAAATATTTTTTTCTTGTACTTAGATAGTCATATTCACCTTTTGATGTTGACATGTTAACATACCCATGACTCCTTTGGTTACAAGAAGAAAGGTGCTCATCGTAAAATGTGATGTAATTACATTATTTTTTTTGAGCCTTTGATGACATGCCTTCTTTACTAATATATGTATGCACCCATGAGAATATTCCTCATCTGATGACCAATCAAAATCCATAACCCTATCTAACATTTGCCTATATGCAATGAACTTAAATGAACATTGATTAACTTCCCTCTCAGTGTTCTCCTAGTACAACTATGAGGTAATTAATTTGTTCATTAACTTCTTCAACAGATCCAAGTTTAGGCCTTGACAATTGTCATCAACAATTACTTCCAAGCTAGTCATTGTCTCATCCTTTCAAAACTGAAAATGTTTTACATTTTTGTCTTTATTTGGAAGTGGAGGCAATAAGACTTCCTCCATCTCAAGAAATCCTCTATTAATCTCTCTAATTCATAACTCAATGTGATTTGGAAACATTTGGATGCTCGATAATGACTTCACAATTAAGGTATAAGGTTGGATCTTTAATGAATTCCTACTTGGAATCTTGATCCAATATAAATAAACCCTATTTTCTCCACTCTTTGAATTCACCTATCATATAAAGGTCTTACAACCTCCTTGCCTTTGTCAACTTACTAATGGCTCCAAATAAGAGTGAGTAACAACCATGAATGCTAAATAACTGTGCATTTATCTTCTCATGTAAATGGAAATGTGTGAATTGCATTATGCTCTTCTTGGTTTCCTCAAATTCATTATTGTCCTCACTTGCATCTCTTTCCATCTCATTTATCGTTTGGTACAATAAGGCCCTAGAAACTCCAACTGCATCATCACCACATTCAATCCCATCACGTGCAAAAGTAGTTTTACTTGAGTCTCCAAATTTACACATAGCTTTGTCTTAGTGTCATACTCTTTGAATAAGTGTTTATCTCTCAACTTTAATTCTTCAATTTATTGGTGCTCTTTTGTTTCTAGAACATAAGAGAAGTGTGATTATTGCACTTTTTTTCCTACAACCTCTACACCCATTGTATTGATCACCAACCCTGAGAAATGTGACACTTCCTCTAAAGGTAGAATCAACATTTCTGATTTCATTTCTTCCATAGGTAGGGGTGAGAGACCATATAGAAAAAGTGACATAATCTTTACTCTAAGAAGCTGCCTTTAATATAGTGTCAACTTCCTCTAAATCAGGAGCATGAAGCCTCATGCTTCTCCTTACTACATCAAATATAATTGCATTTGCTAGATCCCAACCTGACAAGAATAACACACCAACTTCATGTACTAGTTTTTTCCCTTCCTCATGTGTGATTTCCTAGAACTTATTATACATTTTAGTTTGAACCTCTCTAAAAATTTCATCTTCAGGGACATTTGGCCTTTAAGTTCTCTTTTCCTCTAGCTTGTTATGATATTTTTCTAAATGTGTTTGTCATAAGAATTGTTGGAATGGGGTGGACTTAACAAAATTATCATCATTGAGGAATTCACTACAAGATTCCTTTCTCAGATCCATATGTAGTCTCTCATGTATCTCCTGAGATGAAAAAATAGTTAATGGAGCAATGGGTTAAGAGTTTTGCATAAAGTATCAATACAATGGTTGGAATACGTGAAGGCCTTCATCATGAGGGGGTGGTGGTCGATGTCTATTCAATAGGGAAGGTGCAAGAGGATAATACCAATCCCTCCAAAAGTACTAGAGCCACTTTGAAGAAGAAAGCCACCAACCAAGACATTTAGGTTTTTGAAGAAGATAGTTCTCAATGTAACTCAATTGAAGGTAGAGGTAGCAAAGGTTCTCAAGAATCTTAACTAGTTTTTATTTGGTTTGATGTCTCTTACTAATTTCTTGTTATCTTTTCACTAGTTTTTGGTTGTTGGCTTTAATATGTCTATCTTTGTAAACATTATTTTGTAAAAAAGAGTTTTGGTTCTCTTCAAAACCTACTTGTTCCTTAATCAAAAACATCATTGATTATACAAGTTTGGTAAGATCATAAAAATAGTTTTGAACATGGAGATTGTCTTGCACTTTAAGGTATCAAACAATGCAACATGTATATAAAACTATGGATTGAACAAAATATAAAGAGATCTTTACTGTGGTTAATTCTAGATTTAAAGCCTACTTTCTTCGATTCATCTAGTCTAATCCAAAGTTCCTTTCTTTGAATCATCTAGTATAATAGTTAATGTGGGAAACTTACAATATGGAAAAAATAACAACCTTGGCCTTAAATAGGTTTATAGTGTTACTTTGTGTACAAACTCAATAACTGAAAAGTGCAAGGTGGTTTAGTTTTGCAAAAAGTTGTCAAAGTTATCAAAAGCAACTTTTGCAAAATGCAAAGTTACTTGAGAAAATTTTTGCAACTTTGCATTTTAACCAATTATGAACTTAAAAACCTTAATCAAATTAAAATACTAAGTTCAAATTATTTTGGAGAAAAAATATTAGTAAATATGATTTGGGAAGGAATGTGCAAATTGGTTGGCCTAATCTTATGAGCATGATTTGTGTGTATATTTGTAAATCTTATATAATCTTGTAATATTTATTATTTTATATTATATAAAAGTTGCTACTAATGCTTGTATGTTTACATTTTGTATATTTACAGCCTGAATATTTGCTTGTGAAGAAAGACCATGGTTGGCAATATGAATCCAGAACAAAATAATGAGAAAATTTCTAGACCGTGGTCTTAGTTTCGAAGAAAAGTTGATAAATGTAATTTCCTTGCAAAAAGTGTAAGGGCTTAAAGAATCAAAGAATTCTAATCACAATAACCTAGAGTCATTGTAGGCAACACAGTTATGTTGAAGGGGGCACAATTTTTGTCGATTGGTGAATACAAATTTCTATTTGCAGGAACATGGAGGTGTGAATATTCAGGATGAGGATAATGCTTCCATGGAAGAAGATGATCCTATGATAGATAACACAATTGAAGATGATGGTATTGGCATAGCTGATAATGTGCTAGAGGACATGATTGAAGAAGATGGTATTGACGTAGTTGATCCAAATGATCATGATGATGATACTAGCATATTTGATAATGATGATGAAGATGGTCTTGATATACCTATACTTGAGAAGGCATACGAGCCCCTATACCAAGGCTCCCAAATAACTCTTCTCTCAACTATAGTGTTGTTGGTGAACTTGAAAGTCATGAATGGTTTATCTAATGTAGCAATGTCACATATGCTAAGGTATGCTATTTTTTTCATCTTCAATGTTAGAATACCATTACTATTCATTATATTAACAAATCATATTTGTTGTTGTAGGTTGATAGGTGAGTTTTTGTTTCCACCATCAAGCATTCTGCCTTGTTCATACCAAAAATGATCTACTATTATGAATCAAATTGGAATGAAGTGTAATACAATACATGCATGTCCCAATGATCATGTATTCTATATCATAAACAACATGAATTTACAACAGAATGCCCTGATTATCATATTAGTAGATATTAGTCATATCAAATGACAAAAAAGTGCCTCAAAAGGTTCTTCGATACATTCCCATTATTCCATGTCTTGAACAATTATTTAGGTGCACTAGCTTGACACAATTTATGGATTACCATGCACACAATAGAAGTCAAGATGAAATTATGCAAAAATCTTATAGATGGTTCTACATAAAAAGACATAGAAAAAACTTGGCCACACTTTAAAGAAGATCCTCATAATTTCAAGCTTTCATTGGTAGTGGATGATGTCAATTCATTTGGAAATATGAGATCTATTTACCTAGTGTGGCCTACTTTTGTTATCGACAATAACATTCCTCCTTGGATGTCCATAAAGAGGGAGCACATAATATTTTCAATGATTGTACTAGATATTTTTTCATTTAATAGTTATTTAAATTAATTTATAAACACCACATCAAAATGATCATAATCATTATGTAATATTTCTATTCATTCATCTAGGTAAATACCATGTTAAAGATATGAATGTGTATATTGGGCCCCTTATTGATGAGTTGTTGAAGTTATGGAATGGGGTCACTATGTATGACACCTCTAGATTAATAAGACAAAGACAATTTCAATTCCATGCAATGCTTGTATGGACAATACATGATGCCCTTGGGCTAGCTCATTTTTGTGGTATGTTATATTATTAAGGTCACATATTTTTGGTATGTTATAGTGCTTACACATTATTGTTGTATGTTTAAGTTGCACATGATATTTGTGCATGATCTATTAGGTCTTCAGACAAAAGGAAAATTTACATGTCTAGTTTGTGGTTCGAAGATAAAATCTCATCATTCAAGAAGTTTAGGGAAGTAGGTGTTCGATGAGTATAGCCACTTTCTCCACAATAATCATAGGTATCAAATTATTGGAAAACATATTTTTAATGGGAAAGAAGAGACAACATCAAGGCTATGAAGAATGACACCTTCTCTATGGAAGTTGGAATACAATAGACTAAATCACCGAGGTAATTTTATTTTATCTGATGATTTTTGTTTAAAATTAATATTTTGATATTGTCTTTTATTTAGTAATAATTTAATTGATGCTCTTGAAGGTTGTCAAGGCATCAATGACCAACTTCCTAGAGGAATAAAAAGTTATCCTAGTCAATTTAGTAGCTTTTCGTACTACAAGGATCTCTCAATTGTGCATTTTTTTGATGCTATGCATATTGGAAAGAATGTAACACAGACACTATGAAAAATATTGGATGGAAGCATGACAAAGAAAAAATTGCCAAAATTTGTAAGGATATTCATAAATCCAATCATGTACTGAAAAATTTCATTGAATCAAATAGAAATGGGGACTGCATAAATATGAGTGCCCTTCCTTGTTTATTAATGGAGCAACAGAGTGATGCATTAAAACAATTCATAAATAAAACAAAGTCTCCCACAAGATTTGCTGTAAATATAAGTAGTTTTGTATCAAAGAAAGCTGATTTTGGGCTAGGGTTGAAAACACATGATTGGCATACCTTCATCAAGGTAAGTCATGTTCTCTATTTACAATATATTTGTAAAATTGTATGTAATTTTTATTGTATTATTTTATTTTATCTGGAAAAGATCATATTTTAATTATTGCAGTACGTCCTACCTCTATCCCTCTGACACTAGTTTGACAAGAGTGTTAAACAAGTTATATTTGATCTTGAAAATACATGAGGTGAGAAGTGTTATTTCTCAGATTTGTTTTACATATATTATATTTACAACTTAATTTAATTTTTATGTAATTTATTGTATATTTCTTTTTCTAAAATCTCATCTATATGTTCTTGTGTGTTGAATATCTTTTAGGTGGTTATCATCTAAAGAAATTGATTAAAAAGATATAAATATTGGAAGAGAAAAATTCCCCAGCTTATTTGTGAAATCAAAAGTGTCTACCTTCAACTTTTTTAAATGCTTAAGAACACTACCTTATACATCAAGTTGAGGAGATTGAATTGAGTGGGCCTGTACAAACTAGATCAATGTGGACACTTGGAATTTATGAAGGGCTTGGTTTGACAAAGACCACATCTTGAGGGTTCCATGGTGGAGGGATATATGGTATACCAGACCATGGTGTACATTACTAAATATCTTCCCAAGTTTGCAACAAATATCCATGCACATCGCATTTGGGATCCCAACTCTTTTGACAAATTTTAAGGGGAGTACTTGATGGGGAAAGGTAGATTGAGGAAAGTGAGAGGTAATTATAAGATTTTATTGTACTTTATTAAATGTTATAAATCTTCAATATAAGTTGTTTCTAAGTGGTCTATTTGTTTTTTTTACAATTGTTCATGAGTGGGATGCACTACATTTGTATATTGCAAATAATCTTGATTGGATGATGGTGTGGATTCAACGATCTCAAGAAAATGGTCGCTTATTAAAATAGGATGGTGTTGCATCATTGGTTAAAGAATCTCATCGTAATATTTATCCCATTGTTATGCTAATGGTACTTGATCTAGCATTTGGTTTAAGAGGTAGAAAGGTACATATAAGATTACTAATAATGACTCATAAGTTTAATATCAACTCACAAATTAATGCAAATAATCTTGACATGTTTGAATCATTGTAGATTAAATACTACAAATCTATGTACTACCATGGGCATTAATTTCACATAAAAAAGTTAGACGAAACAAAGAAAAATTGTGATTCTGGGATAAGTGCATTCTTCAAGGTCACTAACATTTAATCTAGAAACGACATACATTCTCAACAATTTGAAAATTGATACTATGACATTTTGGATGATATACTTGAGTGCGACTTTAACTCATTAAAATTAGTTCTATTTCTCATTAAATTGTACAGGCTATGACTGAATCAAAATGATCATGATAGGACTGTTATTGAACATGATAGTGGATTTATAATTATTAATGCAAGGTCATTTGAGCCAGTTGGAGACAAGCCCTATGTTCTTCCAAGCCAATGTGAGAAAGTATTTAACTTTGATGTTCCACATAAATCAGGTTGGTCATTTTCATTAGAAATGATCTAAGAGGAAGGAAAGCAAAGTATAATGTGATGGAAGAAGAAGATACTAAAGAATCAAAAGAAAAAGTAAACGATGATCACGAATGACTGTTACACAATGAAGAAGAAGAAGAAGAAGAAGAAGAAGGAGAAGATTTTGGTGATGTTGACAATGATGGTGATGATGATGATGATGGTAATAAAGATAGTGATGATCAAGGTGATAATGGTCATGATAATGGTGATGAAGATGATGATGATGGTGATAAAGATGGTGGTGCTGTTGGTTGTGATGATGATAACAATGAAGAAGATGATGAAGGGGAAAAGTATGATGATGGTGATGATGATAGTCATGATGATGACATGGATGAAGAGGATGATCAATGAAATGATCAATAAAATATATGTCAAGGTATGATCAATGTCACATATGAGGTATTGATTTATTCATAGAATTTTTTTTGACTTGTATGTTTTTATAATTAAGTTATTAGGTGTTGAACTCTAATGTCATGGAGTATATATAATGATTTTGCATAGGTATCACACATAAAGTAGATGTAAGGAATTAAAAAATATACAATGATTTTGATGAATGCATCATGTAATTTTTGTCTTCTATGCAATTTGTAGCATACATATCATGTAACTTTTGGCTAACTTGAGATAAATGATTTACATATGCAAGAAATTTAATGCCTTTGACCATGATCATGCACAATGACATGGATCGACAAGTATAAGTCAATAGACCCTATAGATATAATTTGTTATTTGTGTGTCAACTCTTTACCATCCACATCAACTTTAGTCCTACTATGTCTCTCATTTGATGGATTGTAGGTACCACCAAATAGCTATTTGTTTGATCGACCTTCCTCGAGTGAGGAAAATGTAGGAATACAAGACAAAAGTGAGACATTTGTTGGCAGTGGGCTAGCATCCCTCGCAGGGTTTACAAGATGGCTTAACAATCTCCTATGGTTCTATAAGACTATTGGTTGTATTGGGCATTAATAGGTCAATCTTTTGGTGTAATAGCAACTCTGGCCTTTCTAACAATTGGTATCAGAGTTTGGTCATAGGTTTGAATCCTACAAGCCACAAAAAGTGATGCTGGGAGGGGGATTGTTGGTAGTGGGACAACATACCTCATAGGGTTTATGACATGGCTTAACCACCTCCTATGGTTCTATAAGACTATTGGTTGTATCAGGCATTAATAGGTCGATCTTTTGGTGCAACGACAAGTCTGGCCTTTCTAATAACATTTAGTAGGTCTAAAATAGGGAGAGAAATTAGAGGTCAAAATATTAGAAGAAAATTCAATAACTAAATACAAATTTTCCTTGCTGAGGGGGGGGGGGGGGTCATGTTCTTGTGATAATGAGACCAAAGACAATAGGAAGGTTCCCTTAAGGTACACACATCTTCAAAAAGAATGGGTACCCAAGGAACTACCTCCAGTTAACACTAATTTTTCTATTAACAAAATGATATACTACATAGCTCCATCTTCATTACATGGTTTGGGCTTATTTTCCATGGATGGCATAAAGGTCAGTTATAATAAAGTTTTTGAATTGATGGAGTATGTAGGACCTTGTTACAATTACAATAATTCAATGCAGATTATGCAATATAAAAAAGTATGTGTAGGTATGCATTGTCATAAAATTATATACAATGTAAAGAAAATGATCAAAGTAAAATGCTCGCTATGTATATTAATGAAAGGCCAAAATAAATAGGGAATATTGCAGGTTTAACAAATAATTCTCAACCCGTGTTAACTAATAAGTAGCCAAATTATATATTTGAGACATGTGAGTGAAATCATGTTTTTGTATGTGCGATAGAATCAATAAGTACATGGGAAGAGCTTCTAATAGATCACAATTTTAATCGTGTAGATACAAAAAAATTCACTATAATGGGATTGCTAAGCATAACATTTAAACCAATTTCCTCTAATTAATATTGACTCCAATATAGAATCTACTATTTTATTAATAATTTTTTTGGGTAAGTCTATTACTTTCATTTCACTGTTGATTGCTAAGAATTACTATCTTTCTCAAAGGGCAACATGGATCCACCACAAGGCACAGGAAAGGATGTTCCTCACACACCTTCAACAAAAGTAAAACTTAATTAGTGTAATCATACAAATTATATAGAAAGAAATGTCATATTATTATGTTATTTTATTTATGGCTTTGGAGTTATTTTGATAAAACTTTACTAATATTGATGTCACAACTTGATACTTATTGATAGGGAAAAGAAGAAATGGTAGTAGATCAAATGCAATTTGAAATTGAGCCAACATTTTTAGATGACATCGCATGTAGCACTGACCTTGACTTCACAGCTACTCAGATGATAAAAATTATAGTAAAGAAATTCTTACCCTTGACTTGGAAAAAAACAAAACTAAGGAGAAAAAGAAACTCAAAGATGAATTGATACATAGAGTCAATTGTATGAAGGTAAGTAGTAGTTAATATTAAGCAATAATAAAAGTTCAATAGATGTTTATATTTTATTCTATCTTATGGATCATGATCTAAAAATATGATGTGTTCTTCTTACAAGAATTTTGACACCTGTGGAATGTGACCAACATGGTGAGGGTTGTAGCACACAACCTTCATGTAAATAATCCTTAAACCTTTAACCATTCATTCAACCTTTGCATGCATTATTGACTCAACTTATGTTTGGGATGCTTCTAGTACCCATTTTGAACTTTATCCATTGCAAATGTATTTCCTAACAATATATTATTTAGCTCATGATGAAGTGCAGATGCCTCCTTCAATCACCACTCCAATACTATCAACTACATTATCAACAACAAGGAACTTGTAAACATCTTCATTTGTACCAACTACAACTGGTAAAACCTTGTTTTATGTGCTAATCATGCATTTTTTTTTTCTTCAGTGCATTTTATACTCATGGACCTATTTTGTGTACTAATATATGCACCTAAAGCTAATACAAGAACATAGACCAATATTACTGAAGCTGAACTATTTCCTAGATTAGCTCATGTTACTAGTGCTAGTTCATTTGTGGGGTCATTCTTGTTGAACAAGAAAACTATGTTTCCATTAAAAATACCAAAGCTTCTAGGTGCTTTAAAATTGTTATTATTTATATTGTAATTGTAGCTTACTTATACATAAGTCATTTTGGACTGATAATCCCATGATTTTTTTTTGTAGGTAATGGTGTTTTTTATGATACTCTTTTTGAAATGACATTGAAGCTATTTGGGCCCACCATACATAAAAGGTATGTAGCTTCATATCATTGATACACTATTTATCTTTTCTTCTATTTATTGTACTATATTAAAGTTATTATTCTAACAATTTTGTCTTTAAAAAAAATGTGGAATCAACAGGGTTCTAAATTTAAAAATCAGCTCATTACGTCTTTAGAGGACCTCTTTCTGTACTTAAAAGAGAATCCAAACATATAAAGACTATGAGGGACCAATATAAAGGGCTCTAAAGGATAACCCAAAGTATGAGCATCCTCCTATGATTCCATTAATGGAGTGGAGTAAAATAATAGACGATATAAAATAGAAAAGGCTACAGGATAAAGGAATTGAACCAAAAGAGGGCAAAAGAAGGTATGTCATGATAGTATTAAGTAGAACGCAATCATGTACTAATTAGCAATCTTTGAAAATATATAATCTAACATGTTTAAAACTTTTCATAGACTGTAGGACACATCAAAACCTATAGAAGCGAGAGTACAAAAGGTTGGCCAACACAAACTTGGCTTTGGTGGCTATATGAAACTTTACTCTCAATTTGTAAGTTGAAGCAATATAATTTCATATCAATTTTTCTTATATAAGGTTGCAAACAATTTTGTTTAATCAAATCATATATACATGCAAAGTTGACGATATTAAGCAAAAAATATAGGGCACAAAATTCAATTTCATATCCCACAAATGAAGATAAAAAAATGCCTTGAAGGAAGGCTATGAAGTTGTGGCTGCACGCCTATGCCAAAAATGTAAAAGCCATACCAAAGAATCTAGTGCATCAGATGAGACATAGGTAAATTGGTCAAATGAAAAGTAAATCAAATTGAATAGTTGAGAAATTTCATGGGTAAAAGCACAAACTTGTGTCATCCTTTTGTAAAGGAAAAGGTTAACAAAAGTATAACTATTCACATTGAATGACATAAAATTGGTATTTATTATTTTGAATTTGAAAATGAAGTAAGCTAATGAAATGTGTAGAAATGGATAAAGTTTAGGATTATAATTTTTAATAATTATTTTGGAATAAGAATTGATATATTTTCTTAAATTTTATAGATAATTTTATAGCTACTGAAAAATGATGAAAATTAGGGGTCTAGTTCCCACCACAAAACTATATGAAAATAAACTTATTTCCCTTTGATCTCAGACTATGTTATAGATAACATATATAGCTAGAGCTATCAAAAATAAAAATTGGCTTTAGACCTATATTCGCTCTTTTATAATGATTCAGATTTCAACTCACCTAAAATTGATAGTTTTCATCTCCCACTACATTTTTCAAAACAAATCTATTCTAACCACGAGAAAAAATATACATTCTAGAACAAGACTCTCTCCTATAGAACGTCATGTAATTTTAATTTTTTTTGATATGATTTAATATTTTTTCTTTCTCAAAATTGACATTGTTTTGAGTGTTAAAATATGTGGTTATAGAATTTTTTAATTATAATTTACTATAACTAATTAAAACACTATAAACTCTATATGAGAATAGTCTTGACTTTGAGCTCTACAAAATTATGTTTATATGTTATTAAAAAAATCATAAAAAATTGTAAGAGTTATTGAAATGCCACTTTTTTGAAGTAATGTTATTTCTTTAGTAATTGGATACAAACTAGTATAAAACATGCATTTAATAGACATTTCCAATTGGAAAAGTTTGAGACCATATATAACTTAGTTCGAATGAATTTATCTATATTATATGTTTGAACAAAATTAATTTTTAGGTAGAAATATTCAAATTGAGTTGTTCTGATAACTTATCCTGAAAGGTGCCATAACTTTGTACTTTTACTCTCATGTTTGGTGAAAATTTCCAACATAAATTGACTATTTCAATTTTATATATCAAATAATGATGACAATGCACATGATATTTCACTGCAGTCTTCAAATCCTATCATAGAACCTCTGCATGACAAAGGCTACGATGTGCATCACAATGGTGGAGATATTTATTTTCTATTGGAAATAAATTATGTAACTATTAACAAAATTAAACATCTTTAATTGCAATTGGCCGTGTAACCTATTTTTGAATATTATAGAGCATGTTGGACATCATGGTAAAGAAGTGGAGCATGTTTGAAGTGTTCAACATGTTGAGGTGGAAGCCATTCAAAATGTTACTATACATGATGTGGAATTGTCAGGTAAACAAAAAAGCATTTTATGTTCTATTGGTTAATGAAATAAGTTTGTAATAGTAAAAAAAAGTATCAAAATTTAATCCATTTACTTGTTATTGTAGCAGATACCCTTTAGTGGAGCAACCTCATGATCCTCAAAGCAGGAGGAAGCATCATAATTTGACATTACAATCATAAGAGGAGGAGAATGAGAAAGATATTGATGCTCCTATCAGCCTTTTCCTTAAGAAATTTATGAAAAACTAAAAAAAGAAATGATTTTTAAAAAATGCTCTTTGATAAATCTTGTTGGATAATGAATTGTTTTGATTAATTATCTATGAATATTGTGTATTAATATTGAGTTTTATGTCATGTTAATGAATATTTTTATGTGTTAATGAATTCTTGATTACTATTTAGTATCAATGAATTTTATATCATATTAATGAATGTTATGTGATTGTATTGATTGAATGTTATAGTTTTTAAATGGATGAATGAATGAATGAATGAAGTATGCAATTAGATGTTAATACGGAATTTAAATTGATGTTAGGGGGAGGGGGGTGAGGCTAGATTAGCTTCCACCTTCACATGGTTGGCCTTGTTAAGTAGAGAATATTAAAGTATTCTTAAAACCAAGTGAAGCTCAAACTAACATACCTTCATTATTTAATCAATTTCATTCATTCTAGGTATTTTCTCATAAGTGCATTTGAATGTGTCATTGTTAGGAAAATATCAAATAACAAACTGGAAAGGCCAATACTCAACTTGTCTATCATGATTCAACTTCATTTTGTGTAAGTATTCTCTTCTTGAATGCATCAAATCTTCTTCTACATGAACTATTTGAGATCTTATTAGTCCATTTCATACTCCAGAACTCCCTTTTATTTTAGAAAATTAACTTTAAAATCATATTCTACTTTCAAATTATCTTTGATCAACTTCTTCCCCAATTCACCTTGTTTAGTTCTATCTAATTTAGACATATACTATCATCATTTACTTCAGCATGAACTATTTGAGATCCTATTAGTCTATTTCATTTTTCAAAACTCCCTTTTCTTCTAAAAAAATTAACATTAAAATAATATTCTATTTCATATACAAATAAATTAGTATATGGACACGTTGACAAGGCTTACATATAGGGGTACTCTATTTTTAATCTTGAACAATTAATTTGTGCAAGTAGTGAAGATGCTTGAGTTATTTTATCTAAATTTGACTATAAAACATTTAAGTAAAAATATAAAATTTTATTTGAAGTGTGATTTAAATACTTTATTCATACTTATGGTATACTGAACTAATTTTATTACCAAATCATATGCATGATGCAAACATCGACACAATTTGATAGAGTTTTAGATTTGGGTAGATTAGTTTAGTAGCTATTTTGATGGTATGTTTAGAAAAAATGTGGACATCAAATATTCTTTGTGAAATTCATCTTGTACTCATTTTACAATCATATCATTCCTTGACAAGACATCTGATTGCAAAATTCTATCAAAAAATTTAGGTTCTTTGTCTACGATTCCACATTTTGCATGATTTTCTACCACAAGATTTACAATAATATTTTATCACAAAAATATCCCTCCATTTTGCTTGGATGAAAATTTCTACACCCTATTCCAAAGCTCTCATTTTGACATGAGTAGGGAGGATATATGTAGAATGTTTGGCTTTATAAATTTCAATTACTTTTGTTTAAAATTTTCATTTACATGTATTTCGTATGAAGCTTATGGCCATTCAATTTCATGAAATAATATCTCTTTGAAGCATTATACCAGCACCATGCACCTTATTAGTGCTT
Source organism: Cupressus sempervirens (assembly GCA_028749045.1). Taxonomy (NCBI): domain Eukaryota; kingdom Viridiplantae; phylum Streptophyta; class Pinopsida; order Cupressales; family Cupressaceae; genus Cupressus; species Cupressus sempervirens. Next base: position 186,766,387 of record CM053791.1, on the reverse strand, counting down.
CTACATTTTGGATACACATTTACAAAAATATAAGCAAAAGTGATACTTGACAAAAAGTTCCACCTTCATCATTCTTTATGGATGTTCACACCTCTTTCTAAAGCTTCCCATTTTATTACTTGTACGGAGGACATTGTCAAAGGTCGATAAATCTAGCTTTATACACATAACATAAATTTTCTTGATATTTTTGAAACCCTTCTCAACAAATCCTTTTTTTAATATTTGACAATCATTGCAACCATTGCAATTCATGATATTACTTTCCTCTTTAAAATTGTGTTGTGATCTTAATTTGAAAACTCATCAATTTGATTTCCTAAGTATAAATTTTTTAAGTTTCCTCATTAATGATACAAAAGATTAATTAGAATTCTAATTTTGAATATATTAGTATACTAGTAATTTATATAAGATAGTTGTGAACTATTTAAATCAATGATTTGATGTTCTATATAGCTTCCTTAAAAAACCATTCTCTGCAAATTCTCTAAGAGCTCAGTAGGTTGCTACAATTGAACAAGAATTGACATTTCTAACTTTGAAAAATTTGTAACCTGTAGTTTGAATGCACTAAATTGGAATTGAAATTTACATTAATTTGAATTTTGTATTCCCATGTACTCCAAATACTAGAATTTAATCTTTTATTTAAACATGTGGAATTGGAAAAATAATCATTCTAAATCTAACTCCATAGAAATGAACATTAGAAAATAAAATAAAATGTATAGTTTTTCAAGTCCACCTAGCTATTTTATCTATTTGGTTTTCATTTTTAGACAAAATCTAAGATTACCACCTTTACCTAGTTGCTCTTCTTTCTACTTACATCCTTACCTAATTGAACATTTTCTTTCCCTTTCCACATAAGTTACACAAAATTAACCAATGTACAAGGTGAAATTCAATGATACATTTTGACCTTTGAACACATAGGAAATAAAGGATCATAAAGGATTACAATGTTTAAAAAAATTCAATGACATGACATGTTGGAAATATAAGAGGAGTAACTAAGAGAGGAGGGGTGAATCAATTACCACTAAAATAAATCCTAGATCCCTTATATGTTAGTATAAAACATTAACTCTACTCAAACTTTTGTTACTCAGTTAACACACAGACACTCAGTTAACTCTAACAATATGTTGTAACTCGAAAAGCGCTATAATGCCAACTATTACTTGATAAATATTGAACATGCAAATCTTAAGATATTAACTATGATTAACCTTAATTAACTTAGTTGCATACACATAAAATAAATAGAATGAACACAAGTGACACCAAGATTTAATGTGGAAACCCAATTTGGGAATAACCACCAATTGTGACTACTTACTGATTTTTACTCTTCTAAAGTGACCCCTGTTAGGAGCCAACCCTATTAAAGGTTACAAAACACACTATTAGGTGTGACCCTGTTAGAGGATTCAATCACTCTATTAAGAGTGGCCTTGTTAGAGGTTTTTAGACACTTTTATCTAGAAATGCCACCTTGTTAGAGGATTTACAAATAGCTATTAGGCTAACTCTGTTAAGATATTTGATACACTACTAAATGGTTAGAGAGTAAAAATGAAATGATGGGATTGCTAATGCAACTATATTGCTGATTTCAAATCTCAAATTTGGCTTGAATACTTGATCCTTCTTGATTAGATTAATTTTTGCATCCCAAAAAGGATATTCTACTTATCCTTCCAATTCGTTTCCTCTAAGAATCTTTTTATCTTCCATGCACATTCTCACTTACTTTCAATCCTCAATTTGACCTTACACTTATATCATATACATTGTCAAGTTGGCTTGAATACACCTTAGAATAACTAATCTTCATCTCTTCAATTGATCAAAACCAACAAACAAATCTATTAAACTCAATATGTCAAAACAAGAAATCCTTTGTTAGCCAACCCTACTCGGTAGACACTAACATTGAATTGATTTTCTTGTGTTAACCAAGTGAACTCGGTTAACACTGCATCTTCATAAACTTCCTTTGGTAATTGAGTGAGCTTAGTTAACACTAGTTACATCCAACTTTAATTTGTTAAACGAGTGAGCTCCATTAACACTCAACTTCTATGAACTTCTTTTTGATGCCTGAGTGAACTCAATAGACACTGTCTTCTGAACTTGGCAAACATTGAAATGCTCGACGAACACAGGAAACTATCTTCATCATCTGAGTGAGCTTGACATAAATTGACTAATAAATATATAACATTTTGTGTAACATCAAAGAAAATATACAACTGATCAATTGTTTTCAACATGATGATCGACATATTTGTCACAAAGCACCTTCACAACTTGTGACAAATGTCAAGTAAAAAGGAGAATTGATTGGAAGGTTGTTGTTACAAGCTCTTAAAATATTCTTTGTAGTCTCATTTGAGCTTAAATTCTCCATGAATAATATGAAATCTATGCTAGAGTGGAGGTCATGTAGTTAGCCAATGATTTTTGTGTGCAAATGATTTGTGTGTAATCAAGGTGGAAACAAGACTAATAGATGCATTGACATACCTACAGATTATCCAATAGGTAAAGATTAAAAAACGTGGACAAATGTATACACAATCAATATATGAATATACTTTTAGCTATATAAAGGCTATTAAAGAGTCATGCCCACAAGATTTAGAGGAAGAAGTACAATTCTGCAATCAAAACACAAGGTACAATCCAAGTTGCACGAAAAACCAAAATTGTCACATAACATTAACCTTCAAATCACCATCTTACCTCCATCAATGCTCTTCATTAAAATGGATTACATAATATATGCAATGAGAATGATTTGTCAACTTTGTAAAGACTCCTATCCAAGCGTACAAGCTTGATGACCCTTCACATTCCAAAACTATCATTTTGCAAGAAAATGTTGTCAACAACATTTTGGACAACGTTGCAAATTTTATAAATTTTTGCATTTTTCATATTGTATGCTACCACATGCCTACCTAGAACCTCAAATAGGTCCAATGGCTTACAATGAACATATCCAATAAAAATTTGATGCATCTATGGCCTTTCTTAATGGACTGGTCTTAACTTGCATCTAAATCTTGATTAAATATTGATTCTCAAGCTTATCTCAAAGAATGATCCAATTTTTAGTGTATTGATATTTTTTCCAATGATACTAAACTCCAGAGAACAAAAAAATAATAATCTTGAAGGTTATTTTAGAGCTTTCATTTATGATAGAGAAATTTAAATCATTGTAGGTTCACAAATAGATTAAGTTACTTATGTGGTTATCGATAAACATATTATCATCCAATAAATTTATTTTTGTCTTAAAATAATAGTCCTTCCATTACACCAATTACAAAATGGAGTGCATGAAAGGTTTAAACAACATTTAAGATGTGTCCTTATTGGTTAAATTACTTGATAGAGTCGAGTAAGTAGAAATGAGCTCTTTGAAGCAAGGAACTTCATCCACAAATGTCTTGATAATGAGAACAATCTAATGAAAACAGTAAAGGTAAATGAAGGACACATTTCATAAGTAACAACAATTGCATCTTGCAAAGAGGTCAGTCTAATCAACACACTAAATGTAAATGAGTGCCTCATTCCACAAGCAATAAGGGCTATGATGTAGGCAGAGTTCCTACCTTTCTCTAAAAATAGGAGAGTTGTTTTTTCTCAAACATTTCAATGATATAAAAATGTTGAACATATCTTTCTTGGAATAGGTTATTCTTCAATAATTTATTCAAAAGAGTAAAAGCATACCTGAGCTATTTCTTTTCTAATCTGTGATCAAAGAATTGACTCAAAATTAGTTGATTGTTGTAGATATGGTGAAGCATGTTCCAATGTTTGTAACATAGACCACCCATAATTTTACCAGTTCTTTACAATGCAAGCATCTTTTCATTATTTGATATTACCCTATCCTGTTAATTTCAATGAATTCACTATGGATTTTTATTTCAAGAATTTGTTGGATACATATTGCAAAGACAAATCTAGTACACAATACATCGAGAACCCAACCTCACATATTATGATTGCTTGAAAATAAATTCATGTTTACATGCTTGATTTCTATTTAGAATAAATAGAACTTTGTGGTTCATCTGAGAAATTCTGATACTTGTAGTCTTCATTAGCATGACCAAATCTGCAAAGAAAAGGGTGTTAAAATAATATGAAGTATTTTAAGGTGAGTAAATTCTATGTTTGATTTACATGGGTTATTTGTAACCCTTCAAAAAACTTCAAGGCCTCTAAGGCTATGTTGGCATTGTAGGAAGGGGTTATGGATTTTTTTATGTCTTATATATTTGTGATTTTAATGGGAATTTAACATTGTTTAGTCTCAAGGTTGATGAAATAAAAGATATTATTTGAATACAATTACTATGTGACAAAAATTCATTTATTCATGTGCTAATCTATTTCTTCACAAAATATTATTGGCTATACTATTTTTCATTAGTATTCTAATGAAGATAAAACTCTCACATTGTGAAGTTTGAAGTGTGCTGAAAAATGCTAGGTATTGAGTGCCAAGATCTAGGGTGTTGAGTGTTTGAGGGTAGAGTGTGGAGTGTGAGGTGCGTAATAGTGCTGACAAGAGGTGTGGTTTGTGGAGTACATGTAGGTGGCCAACATATGATAATGCTAACTAGTACGGTGACAATATGGACTATAATGGTAGCAGTATATTGTTGAGTACCGTGGAAGTGTATGAATTGTTGAAGTGTGTCATTCAAAACATTAGATTACACTGGTGCATGAAGGCAATATAAAAGATTGGAAAATAAATCAATGATGGTATTGAGCCTCCACTAGATTCTATAGTAGAAGCATGCTTGTCTAAGGTAGATCAACCACCTTCCCTCCAATATTTATACAACAAACCATTGCTCTGATTATGACCATTTTAAGAGAACCAAGGTTGTTTAGATACCATGACAAGGAAATCAAGTTAGTAGTTACAACATGTCTAAGTGAGATTTTGAGTCATGGCTTCTCCTCAAGTACCATATGATGATTACATCATGATTTAGATATTGCACTTGATTATTGATTACTTTATGAGACTTTGATGACATCAATAATGATTATCAATAACTTTAAGAACCTTTGGTGATATCAATAGTGACCATTTTTTAGGAGATTTACAATATTGGAGATTTGTGCTAAACTTGAAGTGAATGACCTCTTAGATTTGGGATTGTAAGATTTAATGGTGGAATCTCACCATTGCAACCCTTCTTTACATATTGTGGAGTCCAAGTTACAAGGATAAATGGATTGGGTATTTAGAATGCAAAATAACACTTGAAGATAAATATCTAGACTAATCACTGATCAGATGCCATTAGTAATTGTATATGCTACTTTAGTATGTTAAAAACACTAAATTAAAATAATCAAAAAACATTTGCATACTAATTTAACATAACTTAATGAGAGACAAAGTGAAGTCCTCAAATGAGAATATGAGCCATGGATAGGCTCTCTCAATGAGGATGATCACTTGATGTAGATGTGTGTCTAATAGCTAAGATGGCTTGATTATGTATGTATGCTCAAATGCTCAAATGGGCTTCAATGGAGGATTTTTGATAGATTTTGGTGAATGGATTTGATGTAAAAATGGCTTCTCAAAATGGCATTATGGCTTTACTTTCTAGATTGTGTTAAAATGGCTTGGGAGAGGATTCATTAAATAGGCAAAGGGCTTGAGGGATCAAAGGCTAGGATGCAAGGATGGGAAAAAGCTTATGGAAGCTTTAGATTGAATGAGAGGAGAGCACATGGATTGTGCTTCCTTACAGCCAATCAGGGAGTGACACATGTCACAAGGTCATTGGTTAGAGCAAGAGGGGTTGAGGGGTCAACAAAGGAGGCTCAAAGCTAATAAAGACCCTCATAATGGCTTGTAAGAGCAATGAATGGGCTTGTAAGAGTCATTTATGGCTTTGTGGGCTTCATAAATTTTTATGGTTGGGATATTTTGAGGGGATAGACTTTGGCTTGGCTTAGGAAAGTCTTAAGATTGTTTAGGATTGTGCAAATGATTAAGGGTAGGATTAGAGATGGCTTAAGATTAGATTAGGGATGTTAGAGATGGGCAAGTGGATGGCATTTAATGAGGGTGGGTGAAGGAGGAGATATTTGTTAACTTTGGCTTGGGTTAGCAAGTCTTAACCCATGTTTAGGGAATGTGACAAGGTTAGGGGGGGGATTAGGATTAGGGTCAAAGATAAGGATTGACATCTTCTAGAAGAGTCTAGGCTTTGGATGAGGATGAAGACTTTCTAGAAGAGTCTAGAACTTCCTAGGATGAGGACAAATAAGGTTTTAAGGAAATAAATAAAGTTTTATTTATTTCAAGGGTTTGGGTTGAGGAGATATTTATTAAAATATTTTTAATAAACATGAGGATTAATATTTAATCTTTATTAAATATTTTGAGTTGGGATTAGGGGTAGGAAATGATGGGATTAGCCTTTAATCAAAATTAAAGAAGGATTATAAGATTTTGGAAGAGGTTAGTGGTCTTAAGAAAATTGGCCAAGTTTTGGGCAAAAAAAAAATTATTTATTTATTTTGGGATTTTTTGGTCAATTTATTAATTAAATAATTAATAAATAAGGAAATAATGTTTAAATAAGATTTAAACATTTTTGAGAGGGATTCCTTAATTAAATATTTTTAATTAAGATAAAGGGATTTAATGGCATAAAAATAAATAAATAAATAAATAATTAATAAATGATGATGTTATCAGGGACTTTTTAGAAAATAAAAATACTTTATTTTCTAAAGGATTTTAGGTGTCTACATTTTTCCCCTCTTTGATGTGATGCTGCAAGTGGCATGGCATCAAAGATAAGAAAATAAGATGCCCAAGGCTAGAGTAGAAGAGGAGAGAATGGACTGTGAGATGCCCCCTCAAGAAGATGGCGGGGAGAGAAAGTGAGGCTCGACAGCTTCTTGAAAAGTACAAGAATCTTGGCAGGTGGGAGGACGAAGAGTGGCTTAAGAGAAGAGGTTTAGTTAGCTTGAACTCTCACTATGGGAGAATGATAAAGGGGAAAATCAGAGGCACAAGAGTAAATAAGCTTAAGACTTTTAGGATTGGGGGGAGGATGAAGGAGCAGAGCGCTATAAAAAGGAATCTCGGATAAGGGAAGAGATGATGGGATGAGATAAAGCTGAGGCAACAGGATTTCAAAGATTCAGATTGGCGAAAGAGGGGTTTCAGAGATCCCTAGGACTAGGATTGTGGATCTTGAAAGATGAGGCTTGGTGGATTGATTGGATTGGTGGATCCCTAAGATTAGGATTGTGGATCCCTAAAGCTAAAAGTGAAGATTGATTCTGAGATACAGTTGCACAAGCTAAGGTAGGAGAGACATATGCTAGATATGGATGGGGGATAATGGAGATGAAGGGAATCCATTAAAGCTTTTTGAGAAGGGGGATACTTCAAAGAGAAGTACCACCATGTAGTTGAGCACTAGATTTGCTATAGGACTGTTGGTTAATTGCCAAGGGTACCAAGAACATCAAGGCCTTTTCACCAACTGTGCAGAGGACTGATGGACTGACTCAAAAGACACAAGGATTGCCCCATCATCACACATGAAATCCAGAGGAAACAGTGTGGAATTGACATTGGATAACCCACAAGCAAAAAAGAAACAAATGAAAGACTTGATCAAAACCGTATGCTCAGAGTGCCCCATTCGCAACATACCATGATATGGAAGATTGTGGCAACCTTGAGGAGGGAACAAAAAGATTGCTTGGAAAAGATACTTCAAGACCCAAAAGGAAAGATTCCAAATCAAAAGAAAGCAAAAATCTAAAAGAGAACCGTTTGCCAATGAGATGGGTAGGACAAGGTACTAACAGACCAAGATCAAACATGAGGAAAGCTATATGCTACAAGGATCTATCAGAGAGCACCTAAGCTGGTGGATTTGGATGAGTGATGCACTTGGCAAGCTGAACTAAGAAGGATAACAGTTTGATGATAGGAGATCTAGCTAAAGGATGCATTGGAATAGCTAACCAAGATTTGTGCAATGTGTGCAAGATGCTGATCAAGGATGAATTGACATGAAAACTGGATAGATACAATGGTACTAAGCTAAAGAGGATGTACAAGCTGATGAACCAAGACATGTTACAAATGTACAAGGTTGTTCATGTTGTGGTTTTTGTGAGATGAAAATGTTTGTGAAGGGTGGGATGTCTGTAATAGTTGATAGGTAGATAGGTAGATGGTTTGTGAAAAGCTTAAGTGAAAATGGGGTTCTTTATGTGCATGCAATAGGATACAAACTAGGATACAAGCTTTGGTATTTAATACAAGCTAGAATATGGTACAAGCTTTGGAAAAGATTTGGATATACAAGCTATGATATAAGGGATGATACAAGCGTTGGATACAAGATTATTTACAAGTTGTACAGGAGCTCCGAATGATAAGATAGCAGGATGGCTCAAGTTAGTGCAAGATGCAGAAGCTAAGGATGAGGTGATAGCGGAAGATATGGATTTGGTAGGATGCATCCAATGGTGATGATAGATGTGCGACCAAGGATGGGGACAATGCTAAGGTTGGTGGCAGCTGAGCTGATAGATGGTGCTAGAGTGAATGGCTAATGAGAGGATGACATTGGATTTGCATGAGGATAGCCTAGAGCGAGATACCAATGACAAGGGAGGATGGACAAGACAAGATCTCCGAGGAATACAGTGCCCCCAATCAGAAGATTACATGCAAAAGGAGGTCTTACGATGGATGTGATAGGATTGAAGCTAGGATGGAAAAGTTGAAGGCGCTAAGGAGATGGATGATAGCTGGGATGATGGGGTGAGGTTGCAAAAGATAAGCGGATAGTGATAGATAAAAGTTGGAGGATGAAAGATAGGTGGATAATTGGAAGATGGAGCTGGATGGCAAGATGTGACCATAAGCATGAGGATGATAGGCTAAGCTGGGGATGGCTGGATTACACATGATGCTTGTTTATCAAGTTTTCATCATGGTACTTGTCCAAGGCACTTGAATTGCCAAGTTTTCACCAGTGGATGCTTTATTTTTCTTTATTTTTTTGACTTTTTGACTTTGGACTTAGCTGGAATGATTTTGGCTTTCTTCAGCTATTTTTGGCTTTTTTTTTGGGATTTTTCATTGGCTATTGGAATGTTCAATTTTGTTGCTAGCTGTTGGTACACCAGATGTGTGATTTATGCAATATATTGGATTAGATGGGATTGATGGTAGGAGATGGAGGGATGAAAAGGTTGGAAAGGAGCATGAGATGGGGATGCTTGCAGGATCAACATTGGCACATGTTGGGACGTGTTTGAAAAGAGCACATGGGGGATAGATGGTAGATGCGGGCTTGATGGAGGATTTGTGGAAGCGAGCTTGGGGATATAGGCACCCAAGATGGAGTTAGGAGATGGGGGACACAAATCACTGGATGGGGGATTAGCAATGGTGGATGCCATTATGCATTGGGTTTCAACTTTTTTCTTTGGGATCCACATGGTTTTGGATTTTCTTTTCATATGCTTTTGCATTGTTTTGCATTCTTTGATTGGATTTTGCCTTTTTGGAGTATGTCTTTTAGAATAGACATATGATTGCCTAGGATGTGGATTTTTAGCTTTATGCATTTTGAAGTTGGCATTCACATTACTATGGTAAGCTTTGGGAAGATGGTTAGGAGAAGCTTTGTGAGATGGAGAGGATATGGAAGAGCGTGTAGGGGGATGATGATGGATGATGTGCCTGATATGTGCCTTTGTTGATCTTGCATAGGAATCGAGGGAATAGGATTTTTATGATGGCTGATAGGAGGATGGTAGATTTTGGGACATGGGGACCCAAAATGGATTTAGCGGATGAAGGGGGGATATAGTAGGTTGTTTTGGGTTGCAAAGATGGTGGAGGGGGGATGACATAAGATTTCTTGAAGGAGTGATGGGAGGTTGGCATGGTGGGCCTGGAGATAGGCTTGGTTTGGGGATGGCCTGTACCAACACTTTTAGATGGTGAGCCTTTGGATACATATCCAAGACCATGAAATCCTGGATTCTTTTGTGCAATAATAGGCTTTTTGATTCCTTGCTCTTGTGGTCCTAAATCTTGACCTTGATAATGCCATCGATTGAGCATTTGAACAAGCTGAGAAAACTTTTTGCTTGTAGAAAATGGTAGAAGTGCTTTATTAGATGTACTGCAATGGGGATATATTGTTCTTAATTCTTCTGCTGAGAGGGGGCCACCATGGATGAATGTAAGTGAACCAAGAGGCTAGATTATAGATGGTGGAATAGATTGGATAGGTGGTAAGATGGAAGCATGGAGTAGAGGAGATGGTAGGATAGGATCTTGATTTAGCTGATGGGATGAAAAGATATCCTGCAATAGAGGAGGTATGGCTTGAGGTTTTTGAGATGGAGGGGATGGTGATTGCACTATGAATGGAAGACATGGTACGATGATATCTTTGTTTATGCTTTGGGGGATGTCAACATGCTTTTGGGTAGGATCTTGATAGGATTGGATTGGAGTGGATGGTGTGATAGGAGGTGAAGGGATGGATTCTTCAAAGGCAACAGATGGATAGATGGGATATTCGATAGTGGAGATGGGTGAGTAGAAGATGGATGCATAAGGGTCATTACGGGAGATTTGGGAAATGCTTGGAGGTGATGTGGATAGGGTTTGGAGGGATTTCATAGGTGGTGGGATTTTGGTGCTTGCGGGAAGTGGAAGGATTTTAAGAAATTTGATGGATGGTATGGGGATGATAGCTATGGGAGATGGAGGTGATATTATAGATGGGGAAGTTTCATCACTGACTACTTCACATGGTTGGATTAGATGACATGACTTATCGATTGTTGGAGGTGGCTTTTCTTGTATTTCCTCTAGGAGATTCCTAGGAGACTCGTGTGTCAGAGGTGGAGGTGGTGGATTGACAGGAATAGCTGGTGTGATGGGGGTGGAAGATTGGAAGCTTGGTTGATTGGGTGATGGAGGAGAAGCTGGGATATGAGATGGCATGACTAGATAGTTTCAAGGAATGCTTGGATTTTGGGGGATGGTTGGTGGAAAGCATCTAAGGCTCTCAAGATACCCATCATAATCAACAAGATTTTTATCATCATTGGAATAGGATGTAGTGGGAGAAAGGACAATGCAACCAAACTCATCATGACAGGGTTGGGATTTCATGTTTTGATAATGAGTTGGATGGGGATGGGGTCTTGCATATGGATGAACACGAAAGCTCATGGTTGGATTTGGATTAAGTGCAGATTTTGGATTGGTTGATGAAAGATTTCCTAGGGAGAGTCAAAGCTGCATGACAGACCTAAGGAGGATTGGCTGGAGATTTTTGGCTTTCCTATGGATGGAAGACTTCAAGGGTATGCCATCAAAAAGTGAGAGTTTTCCTTTCCTATGTGTAGGATTGGTGGATTTTAGTGTCAACTTGAGGATAGACAAATGATCCTATGGGCATGACACGAGATTGACCACTTGTGGATGCCAACCTTTAGCTTAAGGTGACGAGGGATGACAAGTGACAAGGCTAGATTACCCTAGACAAAGCTCTGTCAAAGGGATAACCTTGGGGAGATTGAGGGATTTGGATAGATTGATTGGATAACAAACTCTGGCAGAGTAACAACAATTCCTTAAAGGCTTGGGTGATTTTGGATTGGGTTGCTAGCTGGCTGGGGGGATGATTTGGATGGACTTTGGATTTGGGATTGTTCTAAAGCAAAGAACTAGATAGATTCGGTTGTGGCGGGGGAGCTTGGATGATTTTTTGATGAGGCAGTGACTACGCTAAGTATGCCTTGAGCTGGGAGATTTTTTCTTTTCTAGATTTTGACCAAAGTTGGTAAACATTCATTCAAAAGCTATGAACAAAAAAGAAAAAAAAAGTTTGGAGCAAGCACGTCAAACACACCAACATCCTAGGAAGCTTTCTACAAGGATGAAATTTGGTTTAGCTAGGGAGTCCTCGATATACACAAGGTACATGAGGCCCAAATACATAGATGAAACCAAAAAGATGTCACACAGCCGAGAGGAGCGGTGACCCACTTCTCCTCTTTCACTTCTCAAGGGTATAAAGTTCCTTGAGGCTTAGCCCGAGTGACAGAATTTTGATCCCAAGAGAGGTGTCTTTGGATTCACCTCTCGATCTGTATACTTTGTCAGAATACTGGAGTTGAGGTCATCCCAAGGGGTGATGAAATCCCCAAGCAAGCCTCCTAAAAGCTAAGACAAGATTTTGGATCCTAATCTTATGCACCCAAGATGGCCTCGAAAGACGACAAGGGGAGAGAAGACTTGGATGATCTTGGGCTAAAAGACAAAGTTCTTTTCCAATTAACACTTTAAGTTTTTTGATCTAGACCTTTTGAAAACACACGTGATTTAAGATGCAAAGGTTTAATTCCAATTTGAAATGCGCCAATAAAAGAGAAGTGACCGAAGAATGAATACACCAAGAAGATTTAGGGCGTGCCAAAATGTATAGTCTAGATATTTATCTTTAGGTGTTATTTTTTTTAAAATTCTATATTTGTCAAACTTTTGGCAAAACTTGGTTGAAACTAACCAAGCCTAGTCAAACTTTTGACCAACCATAGTCAAAATTTTGACCAACTCACTAACAAAGGCATCATCATGGATTTGACATCTTGGGTGGATGGGCCAGGCTTTAAAAAAAATGTTGGTCAAAGTTTCGACGACCACAATGGCCAAATGTAAATGCTAGTTTTTAAACCTTAACCAAGGCTGGCCAAAATTTTGACCACCCTAAGTTGAAATTTTGACCAAATGACTGACCATGATAACATCATGGGTTTGGCATCCCAATCAAATGATCCATGCTTTTCGATCAACAATGGTCTAATTTTTGATGGTCATAATGGAAAAGTGTAAATTTTTTTACCAAGACTTGCATGGAAAGTTTGACTTGAACAAGGATTCATCAAAATTTTGATGGGAAAATACCAACAAGACCATTTGTGGATCATTCGACCAATTGAGTAGAAATTTAGACCAATTTTTGTCAAAAAAAGAGGCCGCTTCTACTAGTGTAAAAAGATTGAAATTATTGTTATGCATTTCAGTTTCATCTTTATTACAACTTGTCCATATCATCATAGCTTGCTTGTGTGGATACCACCTTCCTTCACAAGAAATAAATATGGGATATATTTGAAAATATTTTGCTAACATCCCCCAATTAAAAATACTTAGATTCTTTTTCACTTTCATCTCATCATGATGATAACTCATTATTACCTGGCATTGTACAATCTTCATATACAGATTGTGATTTCCCAATCATACTAGATCTCAACTTTTTATATGAAGAATATTTCAAGAAAACCCTCAATTCTTCATATTTTATTATTCATTTGAAAATTTGAATAACAGTCCACTTTTCTTTATGTTTCAAAAGTACTATCAATCTTGCACATTTTTTTATGACAAAAATATACAGAACAAGGTAAGCCATGACCATTGGTTTGTAATCCCCATTTAGAATATGATTTATTTTATTCTCATCCTTATCAAATGTAGTGGGGTATAACCAATATTTCACAATATTTTGAGGCCTACAATTTCAATAGCAAGAGCTAATAGTATGTCAACAACTATTATACCCTCCTTGTAGGAATCATTAATAAAAATAAATCCATCCTAGACATGAGTTTTTTAATGCACCCTATAATTACTTCCATGCACCAAATTATCTCAATAAGGGCTTTGACATATTTAACAATAACATTTCCATCACTAGAGACTTTATACCAAGTGAGAGAAAAAATCAATTCCCTATAATAGGGTCATTCCCTTGACTTCGTTATTAGTGTGACCATTCAAGTTACTAGTGAAGGAAAAATATTTTTCCCATTAGTAGATATGATTACCCCACCTACATCAACATTTTCCCTTCTTATGACTCCACTAAAGTTGATCTTGTGTTGTCTTAGATTTTGTGGTTTCCATCTGGTGCTTCTCCTTGCCAACCTTTTAAGGTGTAAAACTTGGAATAGTCATTGTATAACTACCAATTCCTTTCTATATTATCCTCAAAAGAGGTGGGGGATAGGATGGATATTTTAGGTAGTAACATAGATATTCTCCTTGAGTAGTTTGTAGATGTTTATAAATATTTATTCAATTGAATTCTCAATTTCAAGGTAAATAATCTATTGTTCCTTTCCCTCTAAAAGATCCATCCTAGGTGGGTGTGATATACCTCCAAACATGTTTAACAAGGTGGATATGGGTAGGTTCCCTCCATTTAGAGGCAAATTTTTAGATTTTTCTATAGTTTACTTATGGTATTTCAAGTTTCAACAACACCTTTTTCCATTATTCATGGCAAAATTGAGAGTGTAGATGAACATAATGAATATATTCTATTAGCATAACTGATGTAGAAATTGTTGGTATAATTGATCTACTTGATAAAGATGTCAAGTTGGTGATGATGAAGAAATATTAGAGTCAAACTATTTGACATATTGTTTTGACTTATTACCATATCTTTTGGAAGGTAAAATTTGCCAGTATATGAAGATGCTAAGTAATATAATAGGGGCATGCTGATAAGGATCTTATCGTATAACAATTAGAACAAACATTGGTAGACAATTGAATGACTTGATTAATTATTAGGAATATGCTAATGGATACTATTCAAGGAAATAATAATCAAGAGATGAGTATAGGAAAAATTGAAGTTATTAATTAGAAGACATGTTATAACAAGAAATACTCAGAAAGACTATGTCTTATTAGTAAACCTAAAAAAAAATGCTATGGGAATAAAGGATGACTTATAACAAATATTGAAAGCTTATAGGTAAGAAAGGAGAAGATGATAAATTATAAAAAGGGAATCTGGACAAATCAAGAATAGCTCAAGGAACATGGTGATGACATAAAGATCAAGGTAATATGGAAAATGAAGATTGCTCAAGAAGTTTCTATAAGGTCATGAAAATGGCTTATGGAAATGATGAAATAACTAAAATAATTGGATGATGAGACTAAGATAGTTTGATCTAGGTTTATGGTTTACAATCAAAGCATTTATACATAAGTGAAAAAGAAAGAAGAAGTTAGGCATAGCATCATATTATAGAATCATGAAGTGAACAATAATATTTCAAAAAATCCCAGTGTGACATACTATAAGTGGTACAAAGAAACTAGTCAGTGAAGGATTATTGTGATCATAGAAGAGGATACAAATTAGAATAGAGGATTGGAATGGTATGTTATTGTGCTAAGGAACTTCAATGGATCTGATATAGTAGATTTAGTGCAAACTACATATCAATATTAGCTATTACTTTCTAGTCATTATGATAGTAAAATCCCTTAATCAGGTGACCCTAATAGGTCTATTGTAAACCCTTTAACAAGAAATTCTTAGAATAAAGTATCTAAATCCTTTAATTATGTTACTCTTAACATGGTAAAGACTTTAACGAGTCTCTAGGGAAATCTCTTAATTAGGTAACATTTAAAAATTATTTTGTAACCCTTAATTGAACAAGCTCCTAATAGGATGTACTCTAGAAGAGTACAACTATTTGTGGGTACTGATCTCATGCCATTATTTTCACCCTAATTATATTTTTGCAAGACAAATAATGGTGTTATAATTATGTGATTTTTTTATTGTGTTACATTAATGTTTATTTTTTTGGTAATCAATAATATTGTTCTAGGTAAACTAAATTTTTAGTCTATAGATCTATTATGGAAGACAGGGGATAATGATTTATTGTTTAAGTTGGTGAGTACTGATTCACAAATCTTGGAAATATTTCCTATACCTAAAATTGATCTTAGATCTTTGGTTCCTTGATTTGGAAGCTTAGTCACTTAGGGAAAAGATCTCAAGATGTATAGGAATGAAATACCTAAGTTTAATAATAATGTGCATGACTATTACATGTGGGCAATTAGGATAAAATTTTGTAACCTATCATGTCTCTTAGACAATATAGTCGATTATCTCAGCAATGAGTACACTATGCACAACCTTCTATTACTCTTTTTGACACACATAAGAAATAAAGTATAATTCATAGCTTTGTGTGTTAGCCCCAATTGATGATGTAATTGAGAATGCTATGAATATATGTGAAAGAGTCATATCAATCGTTATGTTGTCCTTGATGTCAAACTCTTAATTGGCTAGACATTATGCTAATTTAGTAGAGTGCCATACAATTTGATTGATGAAGAGCATTTGAGGAAAGTATGATGATGATAGAGTTGATAAGTATGGTATTCAACAAACACTTGAATAAGTTGGACTATGATAATGTAATGTTGGCTTGATTGTTTTACAATCATGCAATTTTGTATTGTAATAATGAAGTTTATGTATTCACTGAGCTATACAAGCTACACCAAGTAACAAGGTGAAACAAGGAATGTATTGCTCACCAAGTGACTATGATTATCACCAAGCACTTGGTAAACAAAGGTTAAAGTTCAGTGTTAACTGAGTAATTCATATATTAACCAAGTAATGTCTTACCCGAGTGAAATGTAACGTTCACCAAGTATGAGCTAGAAGAACAAGTTAATAAACATGAGATATGAGGTTGAATTATGATGAAAATAAATATTATTTGAGAATTTCAAAGGCGAAAGTAAAAGTTAGTTACAAGATCCATGGCTGAAAAAATACAATGAAGATTTGATGATACATATTTAAGAAAGATAAGGATGAACAAAAAGTTTAATGAAAGTTCTATTTTCTAAGTTGCTAAATACATTTAATTGAAGAAATAAAGATGTGGTTAAGAGAAAAAACTTGGAAGAATCTAGAAGTAGAGAGTTTACTATTTAAGGAGATGTTCAAGCAAGTTTTTGGTTGCTGATCGTTATTGTTAAATTGGTGATTTGTGTGAAGTAGAGAGAATGAAAGAAGTAAGGTGAACCAAGAAGAGAAGAAGGAAGGTTAAGAAGAGTTAGAGAAAAGTGAAAGTGTGAAGAAGTGAATTAGAAAAAGAAAGATCAAAAGGATATTAGAAAGAAGAAGAAAGAGAATAACAAACATCTAAACAAGCAAGGTAGTGCTAAACCTAAAAAATCATTTGACTGTTATTTTCTTACCATTGTAGTAGAAAAATTTATTAACCAGGTGGACCTAACATGTCTATGAAATCCTATTTGGTAAGATTGATTAGTGATTTTTGTAAGTCCTGTAGAGCAAGCCACTCTTTGGACATGATCAAGGAGTGATAAGGTCTTTATAATAATTATGCTAAAACCCTCTAACTAGGCCACACTAAAAATCTGCATGTAACCTTTAACAAGTTTGGTTCCTAGCAGAGCTCACTTTAGAAGAGTGAAATTATTTGGGTTGCTAGTCCTAGGTGGTTTTCGCCTTTATAGGGTTTCCATGTTAAATCATGGTGTCAAATGTGTGATTTATTTTATGTTGCAAGTTTATTTTTCATGGTATTTACTTAATACTACAACTGAGTAAAATCTAAGTAAAAGCTAAGTTATATTTATGATACTCGATACTAATAGAAGTAGTGAGATAAAAATTTGAAGTAAATTGATTACAAGATTAAATTGTGAAGTTGAATGAGATCATCAAATTATTTCTATTGAAGTTTATGAAGTTTTAATTGGTACTAAAGTGTTTGGAAGGCCTATAGAATAATTGGACATAATTGATTCACCCGCCTCTTATTTATCTAACAATTGGTATCAAAGCATAGTCCTTGGAGGAAGAAGTTTGAAGGAACTTGAGTTAAAGATCCAAATATGTATAAGAGAGAGGTATCAAAGATGAAAAAGGATAATTTATCCTCATAGAAAAATAGAATGAGATTATATTTTTCGGGAATTGGTGACAATGCTACATACTCACTAAATAATGAATACACCACACCACCCCTTCCTATGACCTTGGAACAAATGACTGAGAAGAAAGATCATAATAGTCTAATGATTAAAATTGTATCTACCCTAAATGATCTCAAGTTTGATAATGTCAAGAACTATGCTAATGCTTAACAACTATGGGACAAGTTGGCACTTGTACATGGTGGAGATCCAAATGTGTTGAGAGCTAAGGAAAAAATTTCAAGATGCAAGTATGATGAAATGAGAATGAAGGAAGGTAAAAGTTTTGCAAATAAAAGTTTTTACAATTTAAGAAGTTAAAGCTATGCCTAGTAATGATTAGACACTTGATGGTTTAGTTGGTCGGTTGACTACATTTGAGTTGAGCAATTATGATAACATTTTGGTTACACTTGGAAATGCTTATAAGTCTTCACTAACCATTGGTAGTTCAAAGAAAGAGAAGAGTAGTAAAGATGAAAGTGAATTTGAATTTGAAGATGATATGTATGACATTGGAGCATTTCTTGCAAGGAGATTATCAAGAGAAAAAGGTAAATTCAAAAGTAAACTGCCCCTGATCTATTTTAAGTGCAATAAAGTTGGTCATTTTGTAGCTAAGTGTCCTAACAAAAGTAGGAGTGACATAAATAATAAGAAAGATCAAAGTATAGGAAGAACAAGGATGACAAAGAAAAAGGAAAGAAACTATCCTACATTGTTGAAGAAGAGCACACTGAGTCCAGTATTGATAATGATAAAAAGGTAGTTGAGATGGTCATGTTGTAGTTAAGGAAGATCCCAATGAAGAAATGTCTAAGAATTAAAAAGCCCTTATTTCACATATTAGCAAGAATTATACATGGATCATATATAATGGATGCTTACATAACATGATTGGCGACACAAGTAAGTTTGAAAAACTTTAAGAAATCGATGATGGTGGAATTGTTAAGCTAGGTAATGTTGTTCCATGTCTAGTGAAAGGTGAAAGATCATTAATAATGAATGATAAAATAAGATTTGATGATGCATATTGGGTACAAGGAATAAAGTATAATATTTTGAGTGTTTCTTAGTTAAATACTACAAGTCACAAGCTAGAGCTTTGAACATAAAAGTCAAGATTTATGAGGATGAAGGGAATCTGATTGAAATTGGAGTGAAAACAAAAGGTAATCTATTTTATCTTGATCCTACTATTGATGCATGTTTTTTTGCTAAGGTTTAGGGTGTATCGTTGTTGCATAACAAGTTGTGGACCATGTAAATTTCAAGAATATGGTAAAGGATAGTAGAAAGAAAAGAGTTAAAGACTTACCAAATCTGCCTAAACCTGAGAATGCTATGTGCAAAGAATGCTAGCTTGGTAAAATTAACAAAGTCAAGTTTTTCAAGAAAGTCACATACTTCTAATGATATTTTGCAATTAGTACATGATAATTTGTGTGGACCAATGAGTGTGGAAAGTTAGTATGATGATAAATACTTCATATTGATTATTGATAATTACACTAGGATGATGACTATCATGTTCATGAAGGTAAAATCACATGCTTTTGATATGTTAAAATGGTATAAGACTAGATTTGAGAAAGAATCTAGTTAAAAATTGAAATTTCTAAGATCTAATAGAGGTGTTGAATTAATGTCTATTAAATTCACTAACGTTTGTGCTAAGCATAGTATTAAAAGAAATTTATTTGCAGTAAGGACACCACAAAAAAATGAAATTGCTGTGAGAAGAAATAGATCAATTGTGGATTGTGCAAGGACATTTATAATTGCAAAATATGTTGCACAAATGTTCTGGAGAGAAGCCATCAACACTGCAATCTATACTCTCAACCACAGTTGAAGAAATGAACAAACAAGACACCCTATGAACTTTGTTATGGTCATACACTTAATGTGAGTTATTTCAAAATATTTGGAAGTAGATGTTACATTCATAAGGATGAAAGGAATGATAAATTTTATTCAAAAGTTGATGAAGGTATTATCCTTGGCTATTCATCAAAGAAAAAAACATATAAATGTTTGAACAAAGCTACTAACACAATGATTGAAAGTGAAAATGTAAGAATTGATGAGTTTTCTGACAAGAATGATGTGGAAATAAAGAAGGAAATTGAAGATTAAAAAAAGTTCGTATAAGTGTATGAATATGTACCTAACACACTATCCAAGTTCCAACAAAGAGCTATTGAGAAACAATTTGCTTTACTCGAGCAACAAATAGTACAACCCATGTAGGAATTTGAGCCCCAACTAAGTGAGAATAATGTTGATAATCAAAGATCCAAAGTTTTGTTAGAAAAACATGTAAGAAAGAATATTTCAACTAAATGAATCCTCAGAGACAAAAGTGCTAGAGTAATCAAAAGAAGTAAGTTTAAAGACAATACATATTTAATAGCTGAATTTGAACCTAGATTAGTTAAGGATGCACTTGATAATGAGGACTAAATAAATGTTATGAATGAAGAGACTAATCAAATAGAGAAGAAAAAAACATGGACACTAGTACCAAGACCTATAGGAAAGAATGTGATAGGAACAAAGTGGAATTTTAGAATGCTATGAATGAAAATGGAGAATTGGTGAGAAACAAAGAAATACTACTTTGCAAATGTTATGCCCAAGAAGAAGGAATATACTATGGTGAGAATTTTGCACCTATAAAAAGATTGGAATGAGTAAGAACATTATTGGGCTATGCCACTTAGAAGAAATTCAAATTATATCAAATGTATGTCAAATCTTCATTTCTTAATAGAATACTTGAAGAAGAAATCTACATAGAAAAACTAGAAGGATTTGTTGAACCTGATAAGAACCTAATTTGCAAGTTGAAAAAAGAACTATATGGACTAAAGAAAGCACCAAGAGTATGATATGAAAGGTTACATTCATATTTGGTTAAATTTGGATTTTCTAGAACAAGTGAGAAGAATAATTTATATTTGAAGAGTGAATATTAAATAATTGTTGATGTCATTTTGGTTTTGCCAAGGTAGTGACCAAACACTTAGTCATTATTTAGTAAAGAATACTACAAGCTGAGTCCATAGTGCATGCCAAGAGAACAAAATGAGCCAAGTGATTAGTGTAAGCCAAGAAAATAGAGCATGCCAAGCATAGGTCTCTAGAAAATACATGTTGAGTAATATGACAGTGCATGTCAATTGATTTAGGTGCTGATAAAATAGAGTGTGCCAAGCTATTTAGAAGTTGAGTATTAGTATATAGAGCATAGTGAAGGCTGAGCATTAGAGCCTATGGATGCCAAGTGAATAGTTTATGTTATATATGTTTGTAATGGAACAAACTTATATGTAAATAATTTTTGGCCAACATGAACATGCATTTATGATTATAAGAAATAAGGAGGGATTCATATTGCACATCCCTATGCAATGTATGCAACCAATCAGATTGAGAGAAGCATTAGGTGAAAATATGGATTAACCACAAACATTGATTCTAACCTAATTTCATCTCCATGCTATTTATAAAATAAAGAAACCCTAAGGGTAACCTAATGTTATGAAGGAGGATACTAAGGAGAGTATCTGGTGTGAAGGAAGCATGGAGATGATGGTTAAGATAGAGTTTTGCAATAATGAATCAATTTGAGAGGAATGAAGACAAGTAGTGAAAGGTTAGAGAAGATAGGTCTAATTAGGAGGATCAAGAAATAACTAGTAAAGAGGAGATTTGACATCAAGAAATAAGGTGCTAACCAAAGGATCAGGTGCTAGATCATTCTAATAGGTGATACAAAGTAAATATCTTAACAGAGTAGTCTTAACAAGCTTTTAAAAATATCTTAACTGAGTGCTTACTTTATTGTGAGTTTAAATCCTCTAACAAGGTGAGACATAACAACCTTTTGTAAGCCTTTAAGAGGGTAGACCTTTGATAGAGTAGATCATAGTTTATTATCAAAACATTATAGCCATAATAGGCCACACTTTACAATTGCAGTAGTGAAGATTTAGGGGTGTCATCTTGACCCCAGTTTTACCTTGTCCTTGGAGGGTTTTTGGGTAACCAAATCTCATGTGTTATGTGTTGATTTATTTCATGTTTTGGATGTGATGAATGGGTACATATTTTAGTTTATATGTTAAGTTATGAGATGGATGTATGGTGAAATGTTTTAGAGGTAAAAATTTTAAGTGTTGATTCACCCCCACCCCCCCCTCAGAACTTACTTTTCCATTGTTATTTCCAACAATTGGTATCAGATCTTTTTTCTCTAGAAAGGAAAATTTCATAGATTTGGAGGTAAGATCTTGAAGATGAAAGTCTAAAAATTGGGAAAGACTATTGAGAAATAGAATATTGAAATACAACTTGCCCTACATCAACACAAGGAGGCAAGAGATGAATTGCAACATTCATTGAAAATAAGAAAGGAATTGACCATTCAACAAAATGACACTCAATGTCAAGAAGAAGAAACTACTAGATTGTTAGAGGATAGAAAATCAAATGAATTTGATGCAACTATTGTAGATCTAATGGAAAGGAAAAATGCCCTAAGTGAAGAAGTCAAGAATATAAAATGAGAATAGTAAAGTCAATCAATATTGTTATGTGAGACAACTAAACTAAAAAAGAAAGCTGAAGAAGATAGAGTCATGATTGAAGAAGACAAAAGACTACTAGCTAATAGACTTGAGGAGAAGTCATTAGATGTACAAAAATGATCAAGAATTCAATTAAATCTAATGAATCAACTGATGATTTCAAATCAAGAACTGAATAGGAAATACATTGGGATCACAACTTTGGAAACATAGAATACCCTACTATAGAATGAATTGAAGATTGAGAAAGACAAGCTTAACAAGCCTAAACTCCATAAAGTATTTTGAAAAATTTATGGAAGCACCAAGGTCAAACAATGACACTTCTAGTTTGGGATATTCTACTACCGAGAAAGGAGAATCATATAGGAGTGGTGAACAAAGGAACTAGAAAGGAAAGAACATCATGCTCACTTGTGATCACTATGGAAAATTGGGTCACACAACAAATGTCTGTAGGAGAAACACTAGAAATGAAAACCCTAAGAAAAAATTCAAGGTACATTGTCATAAATGCAAGAAGGAAGGACATCAAACACATAAATGTAGGACCAAGACCATCAATACTTAGACATTTGAAGGATACTATTACAACTATCAGAAATATGGACACAAGGGTTATGAATGCCAATATAAACCCAAGTGAACATCAAACAAGAAAAAAAAGGTATATCATCATGGGAATACTTATGATTGGGATTCAAAAACAAGGTACAACTGTCATTATTGTGGTGAGTATGGTCATGTTTCTATAAATTTCATTAGGACACATTTCATAGGTAATTACAATAGATGGATGAATGAGGTTGTATGCTTTAGTTTCCTTAAGACTGGTCATGTGAGAAAAAATTGTCCAACTTGGTCACCTGCATTAAGTAGTGAATTTAGAAAAGGTAAAGAAAATGTAGATGTTGAAAAGAAAAAGATGCAAATGAGAAAGAAATGGAAAAATAAAGAAGATTGCAACACATCAAGTCAAGATGAGGTCACTTCATCCAATGGATCAAGTGATAGTTGAGCTCGCTATGATAACTGAGCATACTGAGAAACCTTAGAGTGATTGAATGCTATACACTCAAGGTTTTGAAGGCTATATACTCAATTTTTTGAGTCATTTGCAATTAATAGAGTTTGAAGAGCATGAAGGTGATTTGCAAAAAAAGATTCAAGCATTTGTAAACTAGATTCTATTGCAACCCAACAATATGCAACATATTTTAAAGGTATTTAACTTGTGCCAAGTTACACTATTTTGTGCTTTGTAAACCCTAGAGAGTCAAGATGGTAGTGAGTTCTTTAGAGACACCTAGGAAAGAAGGAAATGAAGTTTTTAATGTTCAATTAATTAGTAATGATGTGAGAAAACCTCTACTCCATGCCATTCTTGAGATTGCATATAAAGGAGATCCATTTGGTGTGTTATCTATAATACCACCAAAGGTTTTAATGATCGAGGATGTATGATGTTGTTATACCTTCAAGGTAGGTGAGGTTGGAGATTTGGAGATAAGAGAGACTTATCATAAGTTATGTGAGAATGGTGTGTTGAGGGAAGACAACATGATTATAGAGCATAAAGGGTTAACGCATACCGTAGATTTCCCACAAATGTTCAGAATGAATGGATTAATATTTTATTGAGATGGATTGATGATAATAAGATGATTAGAAGGTGGAATAATCAAAATATCTAAGAGGATAGTTCACAAAGTGATAGGTTATCCAACCCTAGATCAACCAAAGACTTTGAGAAGCGATGTAAAAGAAATTATTGAAAAGAACACTAGACCCATGTGGAAAAAATATGGAATTTTAATTTTCCACCATCAAAGACCCCATTATAGCATTTTTAGTAAGAGTTATTTGACACATATTTTACTAGTTGATTTGACTAAACAATGTGCCATGTATTGTAGTTGACCTAGGTTATAAGATTGTGAAGAGAGATCACAACTATGACTTAGCCAAGCTACAACTTCAACAACTATCAAAAAATGTGGAAGCTATCATAAATGTTAAGAGTGCCTTATATAAGTTTGGATCACTTATCATTTTCTTATTCTTGTATTTGAAAAATAAGTTTCCTACATTTGGAAAGATTACATGGAAGACAAACATATCTATTACTCAACAGATAGGAGAGATCATTGAGAAATTACATGATAAAATGAGTTAGCAATGACAAGTTGTTTTGAATACTTTAAAAATTCTATGAAGAAAACATCAAGAATTCTTGTTTCACTAGTTGAACAACATTATAATGATGTCTAGTTTCTACTTCATGCCAACTAAACACATATATATAGGTAGTAGTTCCAAGGGTAAGATGGTTAAGACCTTTACCATATGAAATCAATGTTGATGAAACTTCAACAACTATTACTACACTATTGGTAGAAGAGATTGATAAAAATGCCACACCATTTGGGAACTATGATGAAGAAAAGTCAAGGATCACCATAGACTTGAAGACTACCACAATAATAAGGAAGAAAAAGAAGATGGTAAAGAAGCTTAAAGAAAAATTTGGTGAAGGAGAAGAAGAAGGCCAAGCACCATTGGAACTAACTCAAGGTTTAAGTGAAGACAAAGATGATGATGAAGAGGATGCTGAGTAGGAAATTGAGAAAATTAGAAAGAAGAGGAAAGCACAATAGAAGGTAGTGCAAAAACCAAATAAATCAGCTAAGTAAACTATAAAGAAACTAACCACACCTTTGACAAGGTCAAGTACAAGGGCTACCAATGCAAAAGCCAAAGAGACAATGGCTAAAGGAAAAAGAGAAAGTTCCCCAACAATGCCGAGTTAGCTTGCTAAGAAGCTGAGGAGGAAGTCAAAAGCTCAAGGTGATTCAAATGATGAGAAGACCAAATCAGATGGCTTAAGTAAATTCAAAGTGGTAAGCCATAATCTCTCTTTTGACATTGACAATTTATGTGAAAATGTAAAGACCAATGCAGATTTATTTGGTTTTTCAGATATTGATTTTGATAAGTTAGGGAGTGAGGAAAAGCATAATTTAGAAGAGGCTATTTATGATACGATGGCCACATTTAAGACCACTCCAATAGAAATTTCTAACTCTATTCCCAAAAGTCTATATGAGAGAGTTGAGCAAAAGTGGAAGTTCTATTTGGAGACAAAAAAACAAATCAAAGAGGCTACTTTAGCCAAAATTATGCCTAAACTTGACCAAAAAATGATTAGAAAGGTTGTCAATAAACATAAAGGGTGATTTTCTCCCAAGTACCATGCTTTTAACATTTTGAGGAATAAAGTAGAAGAGGTGGTAACCCAGAGAAAGTTGCTATGGAAAATTATCTATGGGTTATCCACCAAAGTTGTGGAAGAGAAGGGAGACAAAGAAAAGGAAAGCACAACAACAATAGGAGAAAAGGAGGAAATAACAACAATAGAAGTAAAGGATGATAGATCTAAGGTAAATGAAGAAGATGTAGAAGATGCACATGATGCTCAAGTGCCGAGCACTAGTCCCCCACATGCAAAGAAAGAGTTTGTCACTATTAAAGACCTACTTGATAATTCTAAATAGAATGTTAATCCATTAAGTGAGGAGGACATCAAGAAACTAAAACAAGAATTCACCAATAATATTTTTCTACCAAGCACAAATCCTATATTGGTAAGGATTGATGAACATAAATAGGTTGATGTTTCATCCACTAAGAATGATCCACAAAAAGATACATCTTTAGTGCCATCAAGTGTTGTAAAGGTGAAAGAAAATGAACCACAAGAATAGATCAAAAATCAAAGTGTAATTCTTAAATAGACAACAAACCCAAATCAAGCACCATCTCTAATGCAAACAATTGTCATTGAGATGCAAGAGAAGGAGGTAGATACCCAAGTCACATCACTGATAGATCTATCAAGTTCAAGATTACCACCTATTGCGGAAGTTGATACAAAGGGAAATGAAAAGATAAATATTAAGGAAGAACATACAATAGTTGCCCCACTAAAACTGAGTGCAGATCAACAAGAGTATGAGAAGCCAAAAGAGGATAAGATGACTATTGAGCTAGAGGACAAAATTGCAATTCAGACACTAGTTGCCTTACTAGTAAGTACATCTCCTCCCAGTAGCCAAATTATTTAAAGACCAAGTATATAGGCTACACTATTGTAGATATCAAGGCCAAGTTCCAACACACCAAGAAATGCTAATACTACATCATTTGAGGATGTAAGTTTGGATGAGGTGATTGTATTGCCAATGTTTGATTTGACAAAAATCACACTTGAAGAAATGAATGTTCTTCAAGAGGATCTTCAAAGGAAGAAAAGAAAAGAAATTTTAAGGAGAGCGCACAAGAAAAATAAATTTTTTTTTTGGAATCAAAGACATATTCATTGATGCTTTTAGTCTATCAGATTCATTAACCAATAAGCCTATTATAGAGCATCTTGTCCATATGGTTGAAAAGTTAAAAGATGAAGATATAGAGACCAATGTTAAGTTACTAGAATGGTATGAGTGCAAATTCCACACCAAAGTTATGGATAAGATATCTAATGCCATTGCACTTAGTCAGGTTGATTTAGCAACTAAGATAGAGGGTGTGAAGACAATTTTGGGTCACATTTATTCTCTATAGACAAAACTATTTGTTGTTGATATCATTACCCAAGAGACGAGTCAAAAAAAAATTAACAAGTTGCAAGGAGAGTTGAAATTAACTAGAAGTACATTACATGTGTCTCCTACAACTACATAATTAAATTTTTAGATATTGATGCTGACATAGAGTAGGCTTGCCGAGTTGCAAGTAAAAGATGCAAATATTAGATTAATTCTGATCAACATACAATCCATGTTGACTTCACACATGGAAGTTCTATAGAAGGAATAAGCCCAAGAAGAATTATTGATTTAGAAAGATCCGCATCTTTCTACTCATGAAGGCTTAGTTGGTATGGTTGCCAAACTAGAAATCCAAATTCAAACACTAGATGCAGCAAGAGATAATTGGGATTCCACATTGGGAATTATCATGCAAGTGCACAAGCCATTTTTGGATAAACACATTTGTTAGAATTATTTAGAATAATTGACAGGTGAGGTGAATCAGTTATCCAAGGTCCAATGATGTCCACTACAACTTTTTCTTCTAATTCTTAATGGCACATAACTGAAATTATCATGCATACAATTGAACATTAAACAATCATGAAAAGTAAACATGCATCACACCATAACATAAAGAATTTTGATGACCTAGAAACCCTCCAAGAATAAGAAGGTAAAATTGGGGTGGGGATGATACCCACTAAATAACTGAGCAATTGATTTCAACCACTTCTGATGGTCTACCTTGTTAAAGGCCTACCCTATTAAAGGCTACAACACACTGTTAAATGTGACCCTGTTAAAGGATTTCCATACCCTGTTAGGAGTGTGCCCTGTTAGAGGACTTAAGAACATTCAACTTGGAATGTCACCCTATTAAAGGATTTACATAGAGCTGTTAGGCTCACCCAAGTCCATGGGATTTACAGTCACCTTCTTAAAAGAACCTTTCATCCTTCCTAAGGATCTCTTATCCTTCTCCTAAGGATCTCTTTATCCTTCTCCTAAGGATCTCTTTGTCCTTCTCCTGGGGATCTCTTTATCCTTTTCCTGAGGCTTATCCACTTAGCTGTTAAGCTATCCTAGCAATGTAGGATTTGAATATCTAATACAATGGTAAGAAAGTATTAGAAGGGTTTTGACCTGATAAAGATTGCAAGCCTAACTGTGCAGATTTTAGATCACTCTTCAATTCTTTTCTTTGCTTGGCTTTCCTTCCCTTGCAGTGCTGACAACTTGTTCATCCTTCAAGATCTGTCTCCTTGAGTTCTTCCACTCGTTATGCCAATGCATTCTATGGTCACTTGATCAACATAGAGTCTTGATGCTCTATTTTTACTCCTCTTGGCTTCTTCGCATGACCACACTTGTGACCAACTCCCTCTCATTCATGCGCATTTGACCTCTAACCTGTAACTCCTTATAAAGAAGTTCTTTTCTTCATTTCCTGCTCAAATCTTTTGAGAAAATAGTATTATTTTCCTTCCAAATTGTTTCTTCTAGAAACTTCATGATAAATCCATTAGCATTCACCATGAATTGGTTTGCATGGTTTACATAAAATTTTGTGACATCTACTCATCATCCTTATCATCCAACTAATTCACAAAAATTGATATAACAAACTTATCGCTACTGATCTGGCGAATCTTTGACTTAACAAATAATGCAGCAACTCAACATCATTGATTTACTGATGCTTTACTCCTTTTGTGTTATTCAGCTTTTATTCTTATTTTACTGGTGCTCGACACCTATAGCATTTTCTACTTTTCTCGGCACTTGAAGACTTACTCAGCATCCATTATCTTTTTCTGCTACTCAGCACCTGAAGATCACTCGACACACACTAAGTTGAACTTGCTTGACTTCAACTGAGAATCTGTTTGGCACTAACTAGCTAGCTTGGCTCTCTTCAATGAACTTAGTTAATCCTTACATCTTTGATGTGTCTTAGTATGTCATCAATACACTATTTCATCAATGGCTTAACTGATCCTTATGCTTCATTACAACATCATAACTTCAACCTTTCTCTAGGTACTCTAGTTACATCTTATTGATTGCCACCTCCTTGATAATCAACCAATTGATAGTATTTGGATCACTTAAGCAATTATCATTCTTGCAAGTAGCAAGTTTTACATCAATGAAAAAACAATGATTGAAAATAATCTTTACCAGTTCCATTATTCTTCATTCATGATCTTTTCAATCATTTCCAACAACATTATCATTTTACCACCCAAATGACATAACTGTCAAAAGGGGGATTATAGAAATTTTGAAAATTTTGAAGATTTTTTTAAGGTAGATATCTACTCAGGAGGAGTCATAGGAATGAAGTGAAGTATTTACTCAGGGGAGTAAAATTATTAAGGTAACTTCAACATTTTTGAAAATTTCAAGATTTTGGAGTTTTTGCATATGAGCCGAGTAGAGAAGATACATTGTTTGACTTATGCATGAGATAAGGAATGCATATGCCATGAAAAAATGTTTTTTCCACTCATGTCAAAGAGGGATATTTTTAATCTCATTTTATTTTGACAAGGTAGTGACAAAACACTTAGTCATTATTTAGTAGAGAACATTGCAAGTCAAGTGCATAGTGCATGCTGAGTGAGCAAAGTGAGCTAAGTAATTAGTGTGAGCCGAGCAAAAAAAGCATACCGAGCATAAGTCTCTAGAAAATACATGCCAAGTAATATTATAGTGTGTGTCAAGTGATTCAGGTGCGAAGAAAATAGAGTGTACTAAGATATTCATAAGTCAAGTATCAATATATATATATATATATATATATATATATATATATATATATATATATATATATATATATATATATATATATATATATATATATATATATATATATAGAGCACAGTAAAAGATGAGCATCCAAGCTAATGGAGGCCAAGTGAATAGTTTATGTTATAGATGTTTGTATTCACAAAAATTTCTATGTAAACTGTATTTGGATGACATGAATTTTTTGGAAATATAACAGGGAAGTAAACTCTAATAGGTGGGGGTGGGGGGGTGAATCAACACTTAGAACTTTCAACCTCAAAAACTATTCACCACACATCCATCTTATAATCTATGCATATAAAATGAAATACCAAATTAATCATATACATCCATAACATGGAAGTAAAACATTAACACATGTATGAAACAAGATATTTGGTTACCCAAAAACCCTTCAAAGAGAAGGTAAAAGTAGGGTGGGGATGACACCCCAAAAATCTTCACTATATATTAATAAAGTGTATCCAATGAAGGTTACACTATTTGATCATGAAAAATGATCTACCTTGTAAAAGGTCTACCCTCTTTAAGGCTTACAAGATTGTTAGATCTTACCCTGCTAAAGGATTTCAGAACCCTATTAGAAGTGTGCCTGGTAAAAGGACTTTAACTTACAATAAAGTAAGCACCCTATTAAAGGATTCACAATAGCCTATCAAGACTACTCTATTAAGAGATTTAACTAATTCACCTATTAGAATGTCTCAACAATGATCCTTTGGTTAGCATTCTATTTCTTGATGTCAGATCACCTCTATCTTGATGTGTACTTGATCCTTTGTGATTAGATGTATCTCTACTATCTTCTAATTCCTTTCCTCTATTCAACTTTAACTAATTCTGCAATGTAACTCAAATCATAACACCTTAGTTACCATGAATGCTCTATTTACACATGCAAACTCTCTTCAATTCTCCTTAAACATTCCTTAAAATTTTTAGGGTTTGTCTTCCTTAAGAAGATCTAGGTGACTTAGGGTTCAATACGAATCAATGGTAGTGATTCACCCATATTGTTTCTTAATCCTTCTCTTTTTATGATTGGATGCATGTAATGAATAGGGATTCACAATTAAGATTTGTGGACCTCAAGAATAATTTTCAAACTAGCATCCCAACTATCATAAGCTACCTCTAATGACTTGATTTGGATGGCCAACTTGGAAACAAGGTGAACTAATCCATCATGAGTAGAAATATGCAGATCTTTCTTCATGAGTGTTTCAGAAAAGGCTAGTTCCTTGTGCAATATATCCATATGTGGAGTTAGAATAGACTGGATGCTGATCAGTTTAGCCTTGATGTTTGCTTCATCTATACGTAACACTGCTAACTGACTCTAGGAATTTAGGAGATTCCTAAAATGCTTCTCACTCTAGGTTGGAGACTTTGGTAGAATTATACCAGATGATTGTATATGACTCTCCAAACTTAGTATGTGACTCCTTATTTCTTGTGTGAAGAGTGTTGGATTACACAATTTGGTGTACAAAGAGAAAATGTTCTCTAGTACCTTCTTCACACTATTAATTTTTGTTGCTAACTCAACTTGTGATAGTGCAATAGCACTTGATATCTTTTCATCAACCTTATTTTGAAACTTTCTTTTAGACCATTCAAGTAATTCAACATTTGAATCTAGTTCTATGTCATTTATCTTTTCCACTAAGCTGGTTAGCTTGTCTATGATCGACTTGGTTGGTTCTAGTGTTGGTAGGCTAAATGCATCAAGAAAAATGTTCTTGATATTTATCAAAGCTTGTTTCTTCCTTTTCTCTTGTCTAAGTAGTTCTTGGTTCTTCTTCTTTGTAAGAGCATCCTAGACGATGCTCATTTGTTCAATAGTGATGGTTGCAAAATCAAACTTGGGCAACTCAATCATTTCATCCAAGTTCACATCAAAAAATGATGTAACTTCATCTACCTTATGTATGCTTAGACTTAGCCTTGATTATTGTAGGGGTATAACTTCTATACTTAGTCTATGAAGAGATTAAATAGGAGGAGTAGTAGTTTCTAGTAAAGTGACTAGTTTTTGTATTGCTAGTTTCTCCTCAGGTTTTATAGTCATACCTATCTCTTCAGCCTTATCCTTTGCTTTCTCTTCATTCAAATATGCACCTTGATATTGTGTTGTAGGTGCATAATTATCTACTTGACCTATTGGAACTTGTGTTCCTTCATTCTTTTCAGTCTCATCTTTATGCTCACCAATTGTCTCATCCTTATCATTTTTATTTTCCTTTACATTGACTGAGACTAGAGTACTTTGTGCCAATTTAATGATAGACATTGTTGTCTCCTTCCTTCAATATACCACAAGGGGTAATATAGGTTGTATCAAGGTCAATTGAGGAGGGGTTGTAGATGTAACTTGTTTCTATACTTCCTTCCCTGCAGATACCTTGTGTGCCTTCTCAATCTCATGAACACTCACTAGTACAAGATTTTCACAAAGTTTGGCCTGGGTAGTGGATTCTACTAGTATCTTCTTCAATTCTTACTTTGTAAGGGGATTGATGTTTTGAGTGACAATATTAGAAAAATCCTTTATCTTTACAATATCACTTTCTGTATTCACCTCATATTGAGGACTCACACTCAGTACTAATGTATCTGGTACACTTTGTTCTATTTGCTGCTCATCCTCAGTTGGTGCCTATGTATCTTCATGTGTTTCAATGTCTTCCTCTTATGTAACTATCTTAGTGTCAACTGTGATCACCTTAGTTACCTATTTTTTTTCATATTTGTGCTCACCTAGCTTAATAGGTGCCTACATTATTGCCTTGGTTGTTGTAAAACTATACAATTATTTCCAAATTAGAGTGATCTTTTGTACAACATCCTCAACCTTGTTCTGCAATATGTTGAATATCTTGTATTTTGGTGTAAATTTTTTAGTATGCTTCTTTAATGCCTTAACCATTGTTTCCCTATGTAGTTCTAGCATCACTCATGCAAGTGTAGTCTCTCTGATTTGTCCTTTTATATTGAGACTATATTGCCACTTTTTCTCAACTTTATTTGAAAATTCCTTTGGTAGAGAGTTGGCAATATCAATTGGAGTTTGTTTGAAAGTTACCATCATGACATATAATGACTCCTCTACTTGGTTCATCTCAAATTTTCCAAGTTTAGCAAATTCAATATGTGTGAGACTAGATAGATCAGCATTATTCCTTATGTTCTCACATATATTGTCTAAATCTGGGAAAGGATAGGGACTTACTACTTGCAATTGGTTGTTGTCATCAGATTCTATCCTCTCTTCATGAGATTCACTTGGAGCTATGTATTTTCTCTTTGGTCTCTTTTTAAGCTCCTCTTCATTGCTAGCCAATCTAGCCCTTTTCTCTTTTGGCTTATCTACTTCTTGAGCCTTCTTAGTAGGATTTATGTGCTATTATCCTCATTGAAAAAGAAATTAGAGGATCTAAGATAGTATCATTTTTCATGCCTCATTTGTTCCACACTACCACTGTATTCTTCTCAATGACTTCTTTAGATTCAATCCTCGTGGTTTTAGGTCAGTCAAGTGTTAGATACCTTGTAACTATATGTACAATTTTCTTTATGATTTTCACCAGTCCATTAACTGACCAAATAGAATTATCATAGATTCTACTCAAAACTATCTTTATCCATTCAGTCTTGAAAACATTTGGAAAATCTAGGGCACAGGTCAACCCTTTTCTCTCTACAATTTTGAATTCATCCTTTAATGCTCTATTTTCACATAATTTCCCATAGGTTTCTCTAATATCCATGTCTACTATGATACCCACCTTGCATGTGTAGCAACATCTTATGTCTTGAATCATCAAAACTCAAGGTGGTATCACTGATAACACACCAAATGGATCTTTCTTGTAAGAAATATCAAGAATGACTCTAAAGTTTAGTTGTCTAATCTTATTACTTATCAATTTCATAGTCAAAACTTCCTTATCATCTTTGACCTTAGAAGTTGAAGAACTAGATGCCATTATGTAAAATAAGGTTTGTGAAAATTCAAACTATGTAGCTTAACACATGATAAATACCTTTGTGAATCTGTTGTGATGGTGTCGAGTGACTATTGAATCCTACTAAAAAATGCTTGGAATGATCTCCTCAATTCTACTTTCACACTTCATGCTCTCCTCCAAATTTTCATGATGTCAAATGAGTAGAAATTAATCATATAGACCTTAAAACCTTTCATTTAATGCTTAGTGCTTACAGAACTGTAAACTTAGCTTCAATAGAGATTTTGACTCACCCAACTTCCATGAAGTTTCCTTTTCCACTCAGTAACCATTATGAGCTTAGTCAACACTATCACTTTTGATAGCTTGACATCAACTAACATTTCACTCAACAACCATAGTGAAAATTTTCATGTGCGACAGTAACATGAAAACTAAAAAAAGTTAAAGATTTCTTCTAGATTATAATCAACACCTTGCATCTTTATTCATGCATATGTAATCTTTTCAGAACTAAATCCTTGGAACTGATGTATAGTATATCTTTTAAATATCAGTCCCACACATACTTCTTGATTTCTTAATTAAAGGTGGTGTGATCACCTTATCCATTGGGTGAGGTGATCCCATCTGAACTTGATGTGCTGCAATCTTCCTTTCTCTTCCATGTCTTGTTCATTTATTCTTTGACATTCTCAATATCTACCTTTCCTTTTCCTTTGTTGAACTCAGTGCTCATTTTCTTTGACCCAATTTTTGCTTATGTGACCAGTCTTCAAATAACTAAAATATGTGGTTTGACTCAACCATCTTTTTTAGTCACTTCTGAAATGTGTTCTTATGAAATTTTGAGCAACATGTCCATACTCTTGACAATAGTGACAACTATACCTAGTATTATAATCCTAATTATAAGAGTTTCCATTGTGCTTTACCTTTGTATGCTTGTTTGATGACCACTTAGGTTTGGCTCTAGACTCATATGCTTTGTGTCCATATTTTTGATAGTTATAGTAGTATACTTCAAATATTTACGTGCTTATGGTCTTGGTTCTACATTCATGTGCCTGATGTCCTTGTTCATTGCATTTGTGGCAATGACCCATGAACTTTTTCTTAGGATTATGATTTGCAATCTTTTTCCTTCAAACATTAGTAGTATGACCTATCTTACCACAATTATGACAAGTAGGATTGGAGTTCTTACCTTTGTTACTTCTTTCTTCACCACTTTTGGACGATTCTCCTTCTTTAGTACTAGTGTAAATCAATCCAAAAATATCACTGTTGGATCTAGGGGATCTCATCAATTGTTCAAAGTACTTGATGGCTTCTCTAGGTTTGTTGAAACTTTTAGAAAACTCCTTTTCACTTTTTAGATCATTTCCTAGTTGTTCATTCTATAATTTTAGTGTTGTGATCTCAATATCCTTGCATTTAGTTCATGATTTGCAATCATCATTTGATCCAAAGTTTCCAATTGCATGTTAGAAATCCTAATTACCTCTAATGTTTTGTCTTCTAGTGTGTTGGTCAAAATCCTTTTGTCATCTTCAATCATGACTTTTTCCTTTTTAGTTTTCTTCTTTTGACCAGTCACCTCACATAGTAATACCGATTGGACTTCTTGTTCTCTTTTGAGATTTTTGACCTCTTTAGTTAGGGTTTGATTCTTTTCCATTAGATCTACAACTACTACATCAAATTCATTGGTGTTTCCATCTGCAAACAATTCAGTTGTGTCAATCTCTTGTTATTGTGTGTCATTCTCTTCAATAAATATTTCCTTCCTTCTCTTCAACAATTTCTTTAACTCATTTCTTGCTTCATTCAGCTAATGTAGGGCAAGTTGTATTTTAATCTTTTGGTTCTCAATAGTCTTTCCCAACTTGTAGACTTCCATTTCCAAGATCTTTCCTCAAAGCTACAAAGCTTTACTTTCTAGTGAACTCAACTCTAATACCAATAGTTGAAAATACAATAGGGAAGTAAAATTTGGGGTTGGGGGGGGGGGGAATCAACACTTTGAACTTTCAAACTAAAAAATTATTCACCACACATCCATCTCACAATCTATGCATATAAATTGAAATACCAAATTAATAATATACATCCATAGTATGAAAGTAAAAAATTAACACATGTATGACACAAGATATTTGGTTACCCATAAACCCTCCAAGTAGAAGGTAAAATTGGGGTCGAAGTGACACCCACAAATCTTCACTACTACTGTAATAAAGTGTATCCAATGAAGGTTACAATGTTTGATCATGAAACATGATCTACCCTATGAAATTTTTCCTTGTATAAGGCTTACAATATTGTTAGATCTTATCTTGTTAAAGGATTTCAACATCTTGTTAGAAGTGTGCCTAGTGAAAGGACTTTAACTTACAATAAATTAAGCACCCTATTAGAGGATTTACAATAGCCTGTCAAGACTACTCGGTTAAGATTTAACTGATTCACCTGTTAGAATGTTTCAAAAATGATCCTTTAGTTATCACTTTGTTGCTTGATGTTAGATCACCTCTATCCTAATGTGTACTTGATCCTTTCTAATAAGATGTATTTTTGTTGTCTTCT
This sequence comes from Cupressus sempervirens, assembly GCA_028749045.1. NCBI lineage: Eukaryota > Viridiplantae > Streptophyta > Pinopsida > Cupressales > Cupressaceae > Cupressus > Cupressus sempervirens. The sequence continues at coordinate 186,729,891 of CM053791.1, read as the reverse complement.
AATTCCTTTCCTCTATTCTTGTTTAATTGATTCTGCAATGTAACTCAAATCATAACACCTTAGTCACCATGAAAGCTCTATTTTCACATGAAAACTCTCTTCAATTATCCTTAAAAATTCCTTAAAATTTTTATGATTTGTATTCCTTAAGAAGACCTAGGTGACTTAGGGTTAGGTATGAATCAATGGTAGTGATTCACTCATATTGCTACTTAATCCTTCCCTTTTTCTGATTGGATACATGTAATGTATAGAGATTCACAATTAAGATTTGTCCTTATCATCAAAGATCATAATACAATCCTTAAGTCAACCCAAATATAGTTCACATAGAAATTTGTACCATTACAAACATCTATGTCAAGACTATGTAACTCAACACTTGAAGTCCCTGATGCTCAACATCAACTATAGCTTCAATGTTGTAACTCGACCTCTAAATGACTCAACATCCACTGATCACTCAACATCTAAATATCTAGGCACATACTATCTTCTTGACACTTGAGTGACTTGACACTTACTAGTTACTCAACTCATACTAAATATTTTCGCTCGACATATACTATCTAACAACTTATGCTCGACATGTATTACTTATTCAAAATGAAATAAGTAAATGACTTAATTATATTGCCACTTATATTTCAATACCAATCTAAGATTAAAAAAAATTTAGATTATAAGGAATAAGGAAGGATTCATATTACAAATCCCTATGCGATGTATGCAAACAATCAGATTGAGGGAAGCATTAGGTGACAATATGGATCAACCACAGTCATTGATTCTAACTTAATTTCATATCCATGATGTTTATAAAAGAAGAAAAACCTAAGGGTAACCTAATTTTGCAAAGTAGGATACTAAGGAGAGTATTTGGTGTGAAGGAAGCATGGGGAAGATGGCTACGAAATAGTTTTGCAATGAAGAATCAATCTGAGAGGAACATAGACAAGTAGTGAAAGGTTAGAGAAGATAGATCTAATCAGGAGGATCAAGAGATAACCAATAAAGAGGATATCTAATATCAGGCAATAAGGTGCTAACTGGAGGATCAAGCGTTGGATCATTCTAACGGGTGATATAAAGTAAATATCTTAACATAGTAGTCTTAATAGGATTTTGTAAATCTTTTAACTAAGTGCTTTATTTATTGTGAGTTTAAATCCAAGAGCAAGGTGAGACCTACTAGTCTTTTGTAATCCTTTAATAGGGTATGTAGTGCCTCTCCAATTGGACTTTTGTAAGTCGTCCTGATGGATGCAACCTTGCTGATCTTTTGTTGTGATGGATCATGATTGTGACCCTGAGGGGTCTACATCGTTGAGGTGTTTGGATTTATGTTTCTTTATCAGTTGTGTTGATTATGCTTTTGACTAATCTTTGAGATTATGATGTGATTTTTGGTTCACTAAGGTTTGTGCCAGTGGTTACCAGGATCGATGTGGTATCATGAGGTTGTTCTATGATTACCCTGAGACGTGTGCAGAGATTGCACTATGTTCTTTTCACCATGCTACACTGGACTAGGTTCCTGTAGCAGTGGTTAGTCATGTTTTTGACTGTGTTTGCTTATGTGTTTTAAATGCCTTTTTAATGCAGAGTAATCAATCATTATTAAATGCTTAAGTAATTAGAACAGATTGTTCTTGTTGGATTATTTGGTTATGTGCTGCGGACATTTACCTTGTTTTATTTTGATCTGAGAGATATCTATTCTCATGCTATGTTTACATTTGTGATGAACTGAGGGTCAAATGTTACTCTTTGATTCCAGTATCATAGATATTAGACTACTATGCTATTCAGTTAATCATATTGCATGATGATGCCATTTTGAGATGACAGTGTGTTTTATGATGATATCTGGTTATCTGGTATTTGGACATACCTCTGATTTTTTTATTTGATGGATTTAATGCTATGGTTATTTACTTCATTCCTGCGTTGTTATGCATTATGCGAACGTGAGTGATGTAAATAGATTATTTTAATATAATTAAATAAATGGTTAAATTAGGTGATTTAATGCATTTATTGCTTCGGCTATGTTATTATATGCAATTACACTTGATCATGTTGTTTAGTGTGTAGGATTTATATCCCTGGCAGTGGCACATGGAGTTAGTGATTCAGTTGTTCATATTTTACCAATGTCGCCCTTGTATGGTTGACGTATCCTTAATTAAATGTTTAATTTAAACCTTTTGGTGATTATTAAATCCAAACTCATTTGCATTATGTGATTAGACCAGTAAGTGTGTCTGTGCATTTAGAGTTTCTCTTTGTCGCGAAAGTTGTTTAGGAGATTTATGTGTTTTTGGGTTTTCGGGCTTTTTAATTGATTTATTTTAATTTATGGTAGCTTTGCCATAGATGAATTCCTATTTATAGGAATAGCCTGTTTTCGTTTGGGTCAATTCGGGGTTTAGCTGGATTGGCTGGTTATTTTTCCTAATCGATTATTCACCCGAAAAGTGAATAAGTATCCAAAGAGGAATTTAATTCCTCACTTCTCACTTTCAAATTGGAAAGTTGGAGAGTAAAACCCAAAATCCTCTTCATGAGGATTTACTGTTTTGTTCGTTGTGGGAGCTACGGGCGTGGGATCGTCGCGAGGTTGGGCTCGTTGGATCCAGCTCAGGAAAACCTTGGATTGCCGCGATTTTCAGCTACTTCTGCAGGATATTTATTTTATGGTTCAGATTCCCGTTTTGCCCTTTTGGCTGTGAGGTAGGGCTTTCCTGTTTTATTGTTTCTGCTTCGTTTCAGCTTCTGTTTTTGGTAGCCGTTTGTTTGGAGGTTGAGAACTAGTGTTCCCCTCCGTTTCTGTATGCTAGTTCTACTCGGTTGGGCGGGTATGAACATTTCTCTATTTTTTGAGATGAGGGTTTGGGATTTTACGCCGTTATGCTGGCCGTTTTTGCATACGGTGTTCAATTTCATTTATTTTTGGATTTTTGGATTTTTGGGGTTTTTGAACCCAAAGGCCAAATGGGTTTTAATTTTGAAGTTTTCCAATTTTTGGGGTTTTTACCTCATTTTGCGTGCAACCCTATTTTCTCGGGTTTTCTTGGCACAATGTGGGTCATGGACCTTGATGATCTGTTTGGATATCAGTCAGACCACTTTTGCACTTTTATGTTGCATTGGGATGCATGTTGCAACCGTACTCCTGACGTTGTGTTCGGTTGAGTGATTTTATACTTGGTGTTATGGTTTCCTTTAGACCTTTGCTTTTATTTTGTGAACGCTAGGATTCATGTAGAATCCATACTCTTAGATTGAGGCCGATTGAGTGAGTTCATGATGTTTGGTCTTGTTACATCATTGGGATTCGTGTAGAATCTATACTCTCGGATTGAGGCCGATTGAGTGAGTTCATGATGTTTGGTCTTGTTACATCATTGGGATTCATGTAGAATCCATACTCTCGGATTGAGGCCGATTGAGTGAGTTCATGATGTTTGGTCTTGTTACATCATTGGAATTCGTGTAGAATCCATACTCTCGGATTGAGGCCGGTTGAGTGGTTTTAATGATGTATGGTTTTATTGGCTTTGGGATTTGTGTAGAATCCGTCCTTACTGTGTAGCTTTCAGTTGGGTGTTTTCTTTGCATTGTGTTCTCATTTCTGTCCTTGTGTTATGATCTTCGTGATGGTGGTGCACCACACATGAGTACGTACACGTACATTTGTTGGGTGACTTGCGAGGCCCGATCTTTCATGGATTTGCCAGAAGTTATGATCATTGGGGTTAGGATGGGAGTATGCATGCCCACGAGCACTTGTCATAGGATGAGCTTGGGTAGGGTAGGGTAGCATATGGAGGGGGCTTGTATCTCGTAGCCTGGTGACCTTAGTCCCATACGGTTGGCAGAAGAAGTTTTAAATAAGTGATAATTAAAGAAAATGTGTGACTGGTAATAAAACTTAAGATAATAAAATGTGTGTGCAGGGCCCTCCGTTGAGGAGTTGAAATGCACGATCCGAGCTTGGGCTTGTCGATGCTAAGTGACTCTCCATGATGTCAACCCCTACTTAGTAGCCTATTGAGTGTCTGACCAGGACCTGTACTCCTTGCATTGTCTTAGGTTCTTGGTTGCAGCCATCATACTGTCTGGCATGAGTGTTAGCCTTGGATGTTGTGCTTTATGTGTGTTTGTGGTTGGATCATTATCTCCATTAGCACGGCAGGTGTGGACCTACGGGTGCCACATGGTTGGGAGGTGTAGCTACCTTCACCACTGCTAGGGATCGGTGTACAGAGATGATCTTTTGTCCTAGCGCAACCGTTGCTGGATGTCTTCACTTGGTACTTTGGGTTTCAGAGTATGCTTTCTTGTGATTTATGCTTTCATTGGGATGTTTCATATCATGTTTAGATGATGTTATTTTATTTGACGCATTCCCTTTTTATGATGTTTAGCATATGATTAGATGATGTGATTTTCTTTAGTAGTATATCTGTTGCTTACTACTATTTAGCATGTGATAGGTGATGTTATCTACTGTAGGATTATCTTATGCATTATCACTAGCATGTTAGATTTTCTTATGCTGTTACTATGCATGTTTTAGTAGTGATATCCCTATTAAGACAGTACCGAAAATCTGGTCGATGGCTTGGGATGTTATGCACGGGGGATGGCTAGGACCCACAATGGTCTTATGATGCTATTGATGGTTGGGAGGAACCGCATACTTAGTTTGGTTGTTTTGTTCCTGAGATGTATTTATGTACATTGCGATGTTGCTTTTGTTCTCTGCGATGTTTATATTCAGTGTGTTCTTTGCTGCTGTAGTTTAGATGGTTTGGTGTTCTTCTTTCTGTGTTGTTCTTGCACTCGAGTGTTCATTCCTCGAGCTTTTGTGGATTCGGTACTCCCCGGTGTGGAGGTTCTTTTGTCAAATTTTCCCCGTTTTGAGTTCTGGGAGTGTTTTTACTTTCTATGGGCGACATTTGTTCAGCATTGTGCGACACTGATAAAGTATCGCACGCCCGTAGAAAGAATGTCGTACGACACTTTAAAGTGTCGCACGCATTACTGGAGAAGTTTCGTACAACACTGGAAGAGTGTCACACGGCTTTATGAGAAATTTTGCGTGATACTTTTCCAGTATCGCACGCCTTTTTGAGAAGTGTCGCAAGCAGTAAGGGAGAAGTGTCGCCCTCCCTTAGTAAAAAGTGTCGCACGATTTTTGTGAAAAATTTGCGCATGCCATCAGAGGACACTTTTCTTCATGATCGGATCTTTTTGAGAGTGGTTTTGGGTACCCTTTTGGGCATTCTTCGAGCCTATGTTGTTGCATTTTGAATTTAGGAGGTTTCTTTTGAATGCAATTTTTTGGGTGTCTGTTGTTGTCCTTCGGGGTTTAAAATATATCATTTAAGTATAAGTTGGTGTATATTTTTGTTGTCCTTATACTTAAGATATATTTTAATATATGCGACAAATCGTTTGAGATAGGTTTTAGACCTCTTAGAGTTAAGTTATGGATTCTAGGAAATTTCAGGGCTTTAGAAATCCAGACTTAGCCAATTTTCAGGGTTTCAGGATTTCAGGCTTAGCCAAATTTTGGGATTTTGCATTTTACCCTAGCTTGGTGTTTTGTTGATGAGTTGTTTTTTCTTGTGCCCTCATCATGTGCGTTATCTTTGTTGGCTTTGTTTGTGCGTGTTAGTTTGGTAGTGGCGTTCGGAGATTCGTTGGTTGCCGGGATTGTGTTGAAGTCTTCCGTTGCGATCGTTGTGATCCCTGTATGATGTTGTCATGTGCATTCATACTTGTTAAAAAAAAACATCTTGGCTTGATTTGAATCCTTTTTTCCAAGGATCTCCGGGCGGGGCATTACATTTGGTATCAGAGCCCATGTTCAATCATTGGGATCTCTATGTTTATGTTGCTCATGTAGTTGTTGCTGCGTTGGTTGAGTGCGAGTGTCTTGGTGAGAACTTGTGATCTTTGTTGCTTTGGTATCTACTTGGGATGGATTTTCTTGTCCAGTAGATGTGACTAGAGCAGTTTGTGGAGAAGGAAGTGAGTCTTCCTGGCTTTGTAGGTTGGATCGATGTGCCTTGGTTGGTTGGTTGCTTGTGTGACCCCTTTTGGATGGAACCACTGATTGGTGTCCATGTGTTGGCTTTGAGTGACTCTTTTTGTTTCTCCTTGTGAAGTTAGGTGTGTTGTTCCTTGCTTTCTCCTCGTTGTGAGTTGATGAATGAATCTTATTGTGATTCTTTATTTTGTTGTTATAATGATGAAATGGTTCCTTTCATTGGAAATGAGTGTTTATTGTGAATCATTGCAAAGAGTAGGTTTGCATTATATCCTTGGGTTAATGACTTAAGTCCCCAATCTGATTGCTTCTTGAGCTTATGGAAATTTGTATTAGGTGGATGAATATTTAAATGTTGCATTGCATGGAAATTTTTGTTTTTTTTACATATGCATGAGATTACTGATGGTATACTATTTGATGTGTGTGAGTGTGTTCTCTAACATTGCTAGGATGATGTATTCCTTAGCATTGTGTGGTGATTTATCCCTCTTGTGTGACTATACTTAGTCATCACCTGTAATGTGATTTGTTTGATGCCTTATTTTATTTGGCTGGAGGTACTTTCCTCATGTTGTTGGGCTAGCATTGGTTTTTAGTATTTTCCTCTCTTGGAGTAGTCATCAATTTTATCTATCGCTCTCTTTGTGACAGTTGTCACATTTGACTTATTGTTGAAATGAGCTCTTTTTGGTACTTACTGTTGGAATTGACAATTCTCCCATTTGGGCTTTTTGATTATGTTTCATGATGACTATTCTGGATGTGTTTTACTGCTGCCCAGTTGTGTGTTGTGACTATCATGTTCATCTCGAACCTTTGGTAGTATGTACAAGGGATAATATCATGGAGAACATGCTAGTGTGTCTGATAGATTTTAAGTGTTAATGTAATTAGATGGTTTAAAAGATGAGTAAATGGAATGTTAATTTGAAAGAAATTGAAAGATATGTACTTGTTTTATGGTGACTCTTGGACCCTTGCTTGAAATCTTTCAGTTCATTATGCATTAGTGCTTATATTATGTTTAGTTAATGAAATTATGAAAGAAGAGTGATGATGGTTTCAATGTGTGGATTACCTTTCATTCCATGTCTTATGTTGTTTTGGGCATGTTTTCTCTTGTGTGGATTTGGACATTTCGTCCGTTGCTTGTCTTGGTGACCAAGGCTGTTGGTTTTGTCTTTGTTGTTTTGATTTGAGTGGTGGCTCAAATCACAGGTCTTGGTCTCTCTTAGCTTCTTCATGTTGTAGTTTTTGTCATTGTCTTTTTGGTGCTTTTCTGATGGATTCAACTCGAGTCCGGCTGTGAGGCTTTGGCTTTTGGAGTTGTTGATCGATGTTCTGAGTACCTTTCCGAGTAGAGGCCAATTCAATCATGACATATCATATTTATGGCCATTGGAGAAGTTTAACTCCTCATGTTATTCATAATGGAAGAGTTATCTTGTCTTCATAATCTACTAGGTACTTGTTGGAGTTCGTGCTTGGGTTTTTTGTGTTTCCTATTGCACTGACCCACCCTTGTGAGTTGTAGTGTGGTTTGTGAGCATTCCTTGTTGTGAATGATGTTGCCTTATCATTTGGGAGTGACTCAGTTCTTTGATGAGTCTACATTCTCCTTTCTGGATGTTGACCTTGGTACATCTCCATATTCTTTCTCTCTTGAGAGAGTAGGCTAGTGTGGTTATGTCACTAGCTCAATTAGTGTTCTCTTGTGAGTATGATGATGGTTGGGGGAATTGTGAGTTCCCTAATGCATCTTGGGCTGATTTTGTGCAGAGGTTGAGAGAGACTCCCTCTCAGTCCTAATACTCTGTAGTATCCTTCTCCCTAAGCTTATATCTTCATGTGGACTGTCTCAGTCAAGCTTTATCTTAAATCATTGACTTAAGGCTGGAGATTGAGTTTAGTGGTAGTTTGGATGTAGTTTTCCTAGCATGGTGCTAGAGGGACATGGTATCGTTGGACACATGTTACCATCTCGTGAGTTGGTATGCAGACATTTCGTGATTGTGTCCACTGACGAAAGTCTTTGAACCTTGTGAGAAGGTGATATCTTGTCTAGTTGGGTTATGTTACCCTAGTTCCCAGTGATAGTTGAGCTTTTTTTCCTTGGTGAGGTGTTGTGCTCCTACGCTTGGTGGTGAGCAGTCTTTTGGAGTGTGTCTTTTTGTTGGTAAACTTTCATCCTCTTTGTTCTAAGGGTGAGTTTACGCAGATTCCAAAATGATCATTTGTGACATGATAGTATTCTTGGGAGCTTGGGATGGTTATTCCCCATGATTCCAACTTTTTTTGGAAGTGCTTAGTGTTTTGACCTGGTTTTGTGGTCATGTGGTTGGTGCATGTGGTAGTTGGGCACCTGTTGACGAGGTAGAGAGGGATTTTCCTTACCTTGTATTGTTGACTCTATGGCTAGTTGGGTTCTTCCTAGCACATAGAAGGTTCCTTGTTGGAGGACCTTGTGTCTATGTGACACCCATTCTCTCGTGGTTAACCTATTTGGGGGTTAACGTGATGGTTTGAGAATGTGGAGTGATTTGGGTTTGACTTGTACAGAGTTTTTGAGTCATTCCTATTGCTCGCTTTTGATTTTGTTCTTGGTGTGTTTGGTTTCTATTCTTGGATTGCAGGCTTCCAGGAGTAAGCCTAGTCTTTGGGGGGGATGATGTAGTGCCTCTCCCATTGGACTTTTGTAAGTCGTCCTGATGGATGCAACCTTGCTGATCTTTTGTTGTGATGGATCATGATTGTGACCTTGAGTGGTCTACATTGTTGAGGTGTTTGGATTTATGTTTCTTTATCAGTTGTGTTGATTATGCTTTTGACTAATCTTTGAGATTATGATGTGATTTTTGGTTCACTGAGGTTTGTGCCAGTGGTTACCAGGATCGATGTGGTATCATGAGGTTGTTCTATGATTACCCTGAGATGTGTGCAGAGATTGCACTATGTTCTTTTCACCATGCTACACTGGACTAGGTTCCTGTAGCAGTGGTTGGTCATGTTTTTGACTGTGTTTGCTTATGTGTTTTAAATGCCTTTTTAATGCAGAGTAATCAATCATTATTAAATGCTTAAGTAATTAGAATGGATTGTTCTTGTTGGATTATTTGGTTATGTGCTGCGGACATTTACCTTACTTTATTTTGATCTGAGAGATATCTGTTCTCATGTTATGTTTACATTTGTGATGACCTGAGGGTCAAATGTTACTCTTTGATTCCAGTATCATAGATATTAGACTACTATGCTGTTTAGTTAATCATATTGCATGATGATGCCATTTTGAGATGACAGTGTGTTTTATGATGATATCTGGTTATCTGATATTTGGACATACCTCTGATTTTGTTATGTGATGGATTTAATGCTATGGTTATTTACTTCATTCCTGCATTGTTATGCATTATGCGAACGTGAGTGATGTAAATAGATTATTTTAATATAATTAAATAAATGGTTAAATTAGGTGATTTAATGCATTTATTGCTTCAGCTATGTTATTATATGCAATTGCACTTGATTGTGTTGTTTAGTGTGCATGATTTATATCCCTGGCAATGGCACATAGAGTTAGTGATTCAGCCGTTCATATTTTACCAATGTCGCCCTTGTATGGTCGACGTATCCTTAATTAAATGTTTAATTTAAACCTTTCGGTGATTATTAAATCTGAACTCATTTGCATTATGTGATTAGACCAGTAAGCGTGTCTGTGCATTTAGAGTTTCGCTTTGTCGCGAAAGTTGTTTAGGTGATTTATGTGTTTTTGGGTTTTCGAGCTTTTTAATTGATTTATTTTAAATTTATGGCAGCTTTGCCATAGATGAATTCCTATTTATAAGAATAGCCTGTTTTCATTTGGGTCGATTCGGGGTTTAGCTAGATTGGCTGGTTATTTGCCCTAATCGATTATTCACCCGAAAAGTGAATAAGTATCCAAAGAGGAATTTAATTCCTCACTTCTCACTTTCAAATTGGAAAGTTGGAGAGTAAAACCCAAAATCCTCTTCATGAGGATTTACTATTTTGTTCATTGTGGGATCGTCGCGAGGTTGGGCTCGTTGGATCCAGCTCGGGGAAACCTTGGATTGCCGCAATTTTCAGCTACTTCTGCAAGATATTTATTTTATGGTTCAGATTCCCGTTTTGCCCTTTTGGCTGTGAGGTAGGGCTTTCTCGTTTTATTGTTTCTGCTCCATTTCAGCTTCTGTTTTTGGTAGCCATTTGTTTGGAGGCTGAGAACTAGTGTTCCCCTCCGTTTCTGTATGCTAGTTCTACCCGGTTGGGCGGGTATGAACATTTCTCTATTTTTTGAGATGAGGGTTTGGGATTTTAGGCCATTATGCTAGCCATTTTTGCATACGGTGTTTGATTTCATTTATTTTTGGATTTTTGTGGTTTTTGAACCCAAAGGCCAAATGGGTTTTAATTTTGAAGTTTTTCAATTTTGGGGGTTTTTACCTCATTTTGCGTGCCGCCCTGTTTTCTCAAGTTTTCTTGGCACAATGTGGGTCGTGGACCTTGATGATCTATTTGGATATCAGTCAGACCAGTTTTGCACTTTTATGTTGCATTGGGATGCATGTTGCATCCGTACTCCCGACGTTGTGTTTGGTTGAGTGATTTTATACCTGGTGTTATGGTTTCCTTTAGACCTTTGCTTTTGTTTCGTGAACGCTAGGATTTGTGTAGAATCCATACTCTCAGATTGAGGCCGATTGAGTGAGTTCATGATGTTTGGTCTTGTTACATCATTGGGATTCATGTAGAATCCATACTCTCAGATTGAGGCCAATTGAGTGAGTTCATGATGTTTGGTCTTGTTACATCATTGGGATTCGTGTAGAATCCATACTCTTGGATTGAGGCCGATTGAGTGAGTTCATGATGTTTGGTCTTGTTACATCATTGGGATTCGTGTAGAATCCATACTCTCGGATTGAGGCCGGTTGAGTGGTTTTAATGATGTATGGTTTTATTGGCTTTGGGATTTGTGTAGAATCCATCCTTCCCGTGTTGCTTTCAGTTGGGTGTTTTCTTTGCATTGTGTTCTCATTCCTGTCCTTGTGTTATGATCTTCATGATGGTGGTGCACCACACACGAGTACGTACACGTACATTTGTTGGGTGACTTGCGAGGCTCGATCTTTCGTGGATTTGCCAAAAGTTATGATCATTGGGGTTAGGATGGGAGTATGCATGCCCACGAGCACTTGTCATAGGATGAGCTTGGGTAGGGTAGGGTAGCATATGGAGGGGGCTTCTATCTTGCAGCCTGGTGACCTTAGTCCCATACGGTTGGCAGAGGAAGTTTTAAATAAGTGATAATTAAAGAAAATGTGTGACTGGTAATAAAACTTAAGATAATAAAATGTGTGTGTGGGGCCCTCCATTGAGGAGTTGAAACGCACGATCCGAGCTTGGGCTTGTCGATGCCAAGCGACTCTCCATGATGTCAACCCCTACTTAGTAGCCTATTGAGTGTCTGACCAGGACCTGTACTCCTTGCATTGTCTTAGGTTCTTGGTTGCAGCCATCATACTGTTTGGCGTGAGTGTTAGCCTTGGATGTTGTGCTTTATGTGTGTTTGTGGTTGGATCATTATCTCCATCAGCACAACAGGTGTGGACCTATGGGTGCCACATGGTTGGGAGGCATAGCTACATTCACCACTGCTAGGGATTGGTGTATAGAGACGATCTTTTGTCCTAGCGCAACCGTTTCTGGATGTCTTCACTTGGTACTTCGGGTTTCGAAGTATGCTTTCTTGTGATTTATGCTTTCATTGGGATGTTTCATATCATGTTTAGATGATGTTATTTTATTTGACACATTCCCTTATTATGATGTTTAGCATATGATTAGATGATGTGATTTGCTTTAGTAGTATATCTGTTGCTTACTGCTGTTTAGCATGTGATAGGTGATGTTATCTACTGTAGGATTATCTTATGCGTTATCACTAGCATGTTAGATTTTCTTATGCTGTTACTATGCATGTTTTAGGAGTGATATCCCTTTTACGACAGTACCAACGATCTAGTTGGTGGCTTGGGATGTTACGCGCGGGGGATGACTAGGACCCACAATGGTCTTATGATGCTATTGACGGTTGGGAGGAACCGCATACTTAGTTTGGTTGTTTTGTTCCTGAGATGTATTTATGTACATTGCGATGTTGCTTTTGTTCTCTGCGATGTTTATATTCAGTGTGTTCTTTGCTGCTGTAGTTTAGATGGTTTGGTGTTCTTCTTTCTGTGTTGTTCTTGCACTCGAGTGTTCATTCCTTGAGCTTTTGTGGATTCGGTACTCCCCGGTGTGGAGGTTCTTTTGTCAGTTTTTCCCCGTTTTGAGTTCTGGGAGTATTTTTACTTTCTATGGGCGGCATTTGTTCAGCATTGTGTGACATTGATAAAGTATCGCACGCCCATAGAAAGAATTTCATACGACACTTTAAAGTGTCGCACGCATTACTGGAGAAGTTTTGTATGACACTGGAAGAGTGTCCCATGACTTTATGAGAAATGTCGTGCGATACTCTTCCAGTATCGCACGCCTTTTTGAGAAGTGTCGCACGCAGTAAGGGAGAAGTGTCGCCCTCCCTTAGTAAAAAGTGTCGCACGGTTTTTGTGAAAAACTTGCGTGTGCCATAAGCAGGCACTTTTCTTCATGAGCGGATCTTTTTGAGAGTGGTTTTGGGTACCCTTTTGGGCGTTCTTCGAGCCTATGTTGTTGCATTTTGAATTCAGGAGGTTTCTTTTGAATGCAATTTTTTGGGTCTCTGTTGTTGTCCTTCGAGGTTTAAAATATATCATTTAAGTATAAGTTGACATATATATTTTTTGTCCTTATACTTAAGATATATTTTAATATATACGAAAAATCGTTTGAGATAGGTTTCAGACATCTCAGAGATAAGTTATGGATTCTAGGAAATTTCAGGGCTTCAGAAATCCAGACTTAGCCAATTTTTAGGGCTTCAGGATTTTAGGCTTAGCCAAATTTCTAGATTCTGCATTTTACCCCAGCTTGGTGTTTTGTTGATGAGTCGTTGTTTCTTGTGCCCTCATCATGTGCGTTGTCTTTGTTGGCTTTGTTTGTGTGTGTTAGTTTGGTAGTGGCGTTCGAAGATTCGTTGGTTGCCGAGATTGTGTTGAAGTCTTCCGTTGCGATCGTTGTGATCCCTGTATGATGTTTTCATGTGCATTCATACTTGTTAAAAAAAAATATCTTGGCTTGATTTGAATCCTTGTTTCCAAGGATCTCCGGGCGGGGCATTACAGGGTAGACCTCTCACAGGGTAGATAATAGTTTATGATCAAAATATTGTAGCCATAATAGGCCACAATTTAAAACTATAGTAGTGAAGATTTGTGGCCACCCCAATTTTACCTTTTCCTTGGAGGGTTTTTGGGTAACCAAATCTCATGTGTTATGTGTTGATTTATTTTATGTTTTGGATGTGATGAGTGGTTATATAGTTTAATTTATATGTTAAGTTATGGGATGGATGTATGGTGAAATTTTTTAGAGGTAACAAAGTGTCGATTCACCCCCCCTCAAAACTTATTTCCCATTGTTATTTGCAACAAATATGTGTTTGTATCTCTACTTATTGTTGTGTATTGGTGTCAAACACTTAGTCATATACTAGGTAGAGTTAGAAGGTCATCACTACAACCAAGCTACTCTATATAGGCCGAGTCATGAGATAGAATTGTAAATAAATATGTATAAACCAATATCTATAGGAGCCAAGAAATTAATTTTTAGTCAAGTATTTTAAATGTAACCTAAGTTCAATGTTTACTGAGTAGTTCAAGCATATTGATGCTAAGTTATATAGAAGGTGTCAAGGATAATAGAGACCGACTGTTAGCAATTTATATAGTGAATGTCAAGTATAAGAGATAGTAAGTGCTGAGCAACACATAATTGATATTCAAGTTAGGAATGAGATAAAACTTGAGGTAAACCATTTCAGGATGACATGGACAAGATATTCAATACTTGTAGAGGTTGATACGAATGTTATTATGCATTTTATGATGTGGATCACATATCCCTGTGTTTGGTGATGAACCAATAAGGTGAAGAGGAAAAATAAGGAAGCATCTAGAAAATTCTTTATGAAACATTTAAATAGAGCATAACTAAACCTATTTCAATATAGAGTATGGTGATAAGGAGTGAACAAGATATTTGTGTGATCATAGAGTGGATTAAGTGTCATAGTGCAAGCATTGTAGAAGAGGCAAAGAGGTTAGTTATTCTAGAATAGAGGAAGTCACCTAGTCAAAGCAGTGAAGGACAATAAAGCTAAATGAGATTAGAGATCAAATCAAATTGAAGAGAGAAGATCCAAAAATAGCTTATCAGAGTAGACCAAGGATCAGGTATTGAATCAATTTTAATAGATTGAGTAAGGGATAATCTCTTAATAGAGTGATCTTAATAGATATTTATAAATCTCCTAACAAGGTCCTTAGTTTGTTGTAAGTGCAAAATCCTCTAACATAGTGAGACCTAACAATCTCAAATGCCTTTAATAGGATAGACCCCTCACAAGGTAGATCATTGGATATGGTTAAACATTGTAACCCTATAAAGTTAACTTTATTAATAAAATAGTGAAATTTTGTTGGTGTCATCTCCTCCATAGTTTTACCTTCACCTTGTAGTGTTTTTGGGTAACCAAATCTTTGTGTCATGTGATTGTTATTATAGTTTAATTTTACAAAGTATGAATGAATTAGATATGAGATGGTAAATGTGGTGAATGAACTATGAATTGTTAAAAGGTTAAAAGTGTTATAGATCCTAATTCACCCACCCTCTCAATATCCTAGTTTCCAACTAAGACTTTTAACAATTGGTATCGGAGCTGAGTTCACTTGAAGAAGTTTAACAACTTGGAGTTTAGATCTTAGAGATGGAGGCTTATAAATTGGAGAAAGTTATTGACAATAAGGTGATTGACATCCAACTCATACTACAACAAATTGAAATAGAAAGAAAAGAACTGAGGAAATCCCTAAAAAGAAGGAAGGAGTTGGCCATTCTACAAAATGAGTTTAATTATGAAGAAGCTGAAGCTCAAGGATTTTTTGAAATGAGAAGTTTAAACAAGAATGACACAATAGATGTAGATCAACTAGAAAAGAACATAATCCTAAATGAATAAGTTAGAGGACATAAAATGCAGCAAGAGATTAAGTCAGTAAGGCTATGTGAAGTGACCGAGCAAAAGAAGAAAGATGAGGAAGACAAGGTTATTGTTGAAGAAGACAAAAGTCTAATGGAAAATAGACTTGAAGAAAGGATATTTGATGTACAAAATCTCATAAACACTCAACTAGACATGATGAATCAACTAATACTTTCAAATTAGGAGTTGAACAAAAAGGATGTGGAAATAGAAAATTTGAGATCATAGAAGGAATTATTGACAAATGAACTAAAAACTAAGAAAGAACTTGTGGAAAGATTCAACAAACCTAATGAAGAAATGAAATATTTTGAAGAACTAATGAGGTCATCTAGAAGCACTATTGGTTTAGGACATTCATCTAATAGAAAGGAGAATCATCCAAGAGTGGAGAACTAAGAAATGGAAAATCAAAGGGAAAAACCAACATGCTATAATTGTGGAAAACTTGGTGATACTGCAAACATCTGTAGAAGCAAAAATGTTGTGCAAAATCTTAAACCTAAGTTTACTAGTTATTATTTTCACTACAAAAGGCAAAGACATCAAATACAAGAGTGTAGATCAAGAATGAAGATTGCATCTACTACACCTAGATTTGAAGGATACTATTACAATTGTCAAAAGTATGGATATACAATGGTAGAATTATGCATCTAACAATGTATGTTCCAAATGTCACAAGTTTGGACTTTCAAGAAAATACTACAAAACTCAAGTACCAATAGTAAATCACAACAACACCAAGGGTAAAGGCAAAGTGGAAATTGATCCAACAAGGAAGGAGATGAATTAAACATGGAAGAAAAAGGCATAAGATGGAAACAATGGAACAAATGGAGTTGAGATCACCCAATCCAATGGAGAAGGTGATATTATCATCTCAAAATAATCAAGAAAGGTATCTAAGGTGCTGTAGATTTAAATGACATATCATACATCAACTCCTATTATAAAAGGAGTGAAAATTCATATTTGCATAACTAAAGATGCATAAGAACAAATTTATGAAAGGATTAGTACAAAAGAATAATTTTTACAAAGAGTGTTGAACATCATAAAATTATATATATTGATTGAGCATTGCAATATGGATCAAGTACTTCAGAAGATAAACTAGTCTATAGGCCAAATTAGATGGAAGAGATTGACTTGTATTGTGAAGACCTAGTTCAAAGGAATAATGTCAACCAAGACAACTAGCTTCCACCTAGTTGAGTATAAAAAATTAATGGAGACCCTAAGTTGAGAAGAAGGAAGTATATATTGAAATTTGAAGACATTATTTCATACCTTGCATATAAAATTTGAGGGGATAGAGTGATTTGAGCGACTTGTAAAAAAGGATGTTAGGGCAATTAAGAGAAAATTTGATATAGAAGGTTGATCAAGTGAAGATTTGAGTAGTGTTGAGTTATGCAAAGAGAAGAAGTTTTTGAACCCTAGCAAAGAAAAATAACATCTTCATCATTCATAGGAAAGAGTGAAGGAGTAGAGGTTAGTAATATTCAATTGGTGAGGAGCAACACTTTCCCTCCACCTAAATTTCATGCTATTCCTGAGATCATGATGAAAGGTGACTCAATGGGTGTGTTATCCTTGATACCACCTATAGTAATCATGATACATGATGTGCAAAGTTGCTACATGTACAAAACTGGGAAAGTTGGTGACTATGAGATACGAGAGGCTTATGAAAATTTTCTCAATGAAGGAGCTCTGAAGCAGGAATTCAAAATTATTGAGAGGAAGGGTTAAATTGTGTCCTAGAATGTCCAAAAATTTTAAGATCAAATTGATCAAGGTTGTATTGAAAAGGATCCAAAATATGAAGTTTTGGATACACAATGGACTAGTTGAGATAACCAAGAAAATGATTCACAAGGTTACTGTTTATCCCACTCTAGATAAGAAGAAGACTCTGTAATGTATGAGTCATGAGAAAGTTGAAGCTAACATAGGAGTCGAGTGGAATAGGAGAGGGTTTTCCATCTCAAACATTTCTATTCCACTGATTGAATTTGTAGCGAGAGTAATTTCTGACAAATTCTTCCAATCAAGCAAGTTGAACAATGTACCGTGTATGCTAGTGGATCAAGCATGGAAGATTGTGATGAAAGATCATGAATATGATCTTGCCAAGTTACAAAAACCATAATTAGAAGAAAATTTGATATCCATCAAGAAGGAAAAAAACTCTATGTAAAATTTTAGATCGCTTGTTATGTGTAGTTTCTTTTATATTGAAAAGTATTTTTTTGGTATTTTGAATATTTTTTGGGAACAAGGAAAATCAATGAATACATAACTCAACTAGGAGAGAAATTTGAAAATGTCATGGATACATATTTTGAAGAATTCAAATAGAGAATTAAGATAAGGATGAGAATACTAGAAGAGTTGGTAATAAAAAATTACAATGATGTATGATCTTTAGTGGAAATAGATAACACATATGTGCAGGTAGTAAAGTCAAGGAAGGAAAGGCTAAAATCATTTGGCTATGAAATTGATAGTGAGATTATAACTACAAATATTGTTGCATTAATAAAAAAAGAAATTGACACTAAGGTCAAACCTTTTGGAAAATATGAAGAAGCTAAGGAAAGAATCACTGTAGATATCAAAAGAGCTTCTAAGGAGAAGAAAATAAAGAAAATGATTAAAGACCTAGAGGCAAAACTAGGCACCCAATGCAAGGGAAAGGAACCTTTGCAGATTACAAAAGGTCTAGGAGAAGATGAAGAAAAAGGTAGTGGTGATAAGGAAGAGGAAGAAGAAGAAGAAGAAGAAGTCAAGGGTAAAGCCCTAATTGTTGTTACACCATCAAGGAAGAAGGCCAAAGGAACTGAAAAGAAGCCAGTGGTGATACCCTTCTCTCCTCCACCACCAACCAAACCAAGGACCAAAGTAACAAATAGCACCAAGTAATATACAAAGCAAGAAATAGTAGAGACTACTAAGTCAAGAAGATCAAGAACAAAGAGGAAAATCTCTCAATCCCCTGCTAGTCAACCAAAGAGGAGAAGATTGATTAATGGACTAGCCACAAGAAGAACAAAAACTATTGATGACATGTCATATATGATATACTAAATGATGATGAAAAATATAAAATTGAAGAATCCATGGTCGACATGATGGCAAGTTAGAAGTTGGATGCTTCTAAATTGGAGAACAAAATTCCAATGGATTTGTCTATAAGACTTGACATAAGATAGCAATAGGTAGTTGAAAAAGAGAAAAATCATTAGAACTAACACATTAGTAAAAGTTATGCTTGATCTTTCACAAGAATAGAAAGATTTTTTTTGGAGAAACATAGGAACATATTTGTTCCTAAGTTCATAATTTTTATGATTTTGCAAAATAAGACAAAAGCTGTAATTCAACAAAATGAGTTACTTTGGAAAACTATTTTTGGACACATAACTAAGGAAGTAAAATAAGAAAATGATATTGAGAAAATAATTATTCTTGATGATCAAAGTGATGAAATGAGTTTAGGTTTGTTGAGTCCGCAAGAAAAAATCTCACCTCTTCATGTTGACACCCCTAGCACTTCAATTACTAAACAAGAGAAGCCCTCAGATGCATATATAGGAGAGCACGAGGCAAAAGAAAGTAGTAAAGACACAAGTATAGAAATTTATACCAGAGGTCAAGAAGGACCAAATGTATCAAGATCTCACATTGAGGAGAATAAGGAGGAAAATTAAACTGTATCGAGTGCTACTATTTTTGTCTCTATCAATGACATACAAGAAAGATTGAGTGGTAATACCCCATCACCATCTCCCAAAGTAGTGCCAAGTAAAAAAACTCCTTCACCTTGCAAAGGGAAAGAAATAAAGGAAAACTCTCCAGATATTGAAGTTAGTCTGGATTAAGTTATTGAGATGCCACAATTGGATTTGACAAATGTCACTCTTTAGAAAACTATTATGTTGCAAGAAATTTTGGCTAAGAAGAAGAAACTAGAAGAGATGATAACAAAATATCAACAAAGGCAAGTATTACATGATGTCAAGGACATTTTTGTGGAGGCATTTGATATACAAAATTTTGATGGGCAAGCCCCAACCATTTCCCAGCTTGTAATTATTGTTGAACAAATAAATGCTAGAGATATAGAAGAAAATGAGAGGCTAATGACTTGGTCAAGTTAAGAAATTTGAGAATAAGGTTGTGGAAAAAGTTTCAACAACCATTGTTGAGAAAAAAGTTCCATTACAGTAAGGTGTACATAATACAAATGAACTTATACATAAAGTACAACATTTCTACAATATTTTGTGTGATGTGCTGATGGGGACATAACCCAAGAACATAATGGACACAATAGAAAAGGGAAATTGTATTAACTGAGAAAATAATCTAGTACAAATAGTACAGAGAAAATAAACTTCAAAAAATGCCCTAAGGGCTTACAATAGCATAAATCTGGAGATAATTTCTCCTTTCAGTACCTCCTCTCAAACTCCACTCCGAACTGCCTTTTACAATGCCATAAATCTCTTTAAATAGACCCCGGAGGGTCAAGGACTAGAAGTACATTCTAGAAAGTTCTAGTAGGCATCCACCGACCAAATAGAAGGTTCTAGAAGCTGCGTTAGAAGTCGGTGCAAATCTAGAAGAATCCAGAAATGGTAACCGAACTTCTGGGAGGCATAACTTTTGAACCGTAGCTCCGATTGACGAACCGTTTACATTTTTGGAAAGCTCTCAAAGCGCTCTATAGCCCTATAGACAAGATTCACTCGTCCCTAATTTTCAGCCCTTTTTGAGGTCATTTAATGCCCCTAACTTAACTTTGAAGAATTCTTAGGAGGCCTCCAAAACCTAAAAAACTGCAATAACTTTCAAATCGTGGGGCCTTTTGACCTGATTCTTTTTCTGGAATGCTCTAAATCATGATTACATTCATCTAGCCAATTCAAACCTTCTAGTTTACCAAAATGATGACCCAATTGCATGCTCCTATTTTTTTAGGATTTTCCAACACATTGATAGTGGAACTGTGAGAGTTGGAACTTTTATTTGACCCAAATGGGTATCCAAAAATGAAAACACATGGAACAGAAACTAAGTCTAAGTACATTTTTTTTTGGGTGACATAAGATTTGCCCTTATACCTCTGGATGCTCCTGCATCAGACACCCAGGGTAGATTGAAAAGTGACCCTATCACTTTTTGAATGGTAGAGGAAATCCCAAATGGGAAACCTCAGCTACTGAAATCCAAGTTGAGTCCTCAATCAGTCATCCTTTCAATTTGACTAAATACTCTTGATACTGCCTATTTCTGGTACTCCTACCCACACGATGATCTAGAATGTCTTCTATCTCCTCCTTCTTAGAAACAGGAATTGGACATGGCTCTAACACCAGCTCCTCATCTGCACCATCATCATGATACTCTGTTGAATCTACAATGTTGAAAATGGGAGAAATGTGAATACCATCTAGCAGCTCCACTTCATATGCATTTCCTGAGTCATGTTTCTTCAAAATTTTGCAAGGGCCAAATTTCTTCATTTTCAGCTTGTTGTAAGTACCGGCTAGAAATCTTTCTTTTTTTAAGTGCACCATGACTAGATCCCCTACTTGGAATTCCTTATGTCTTCTCCTTTGATCAACCCTAGCTTTATACTCTTGATTCATCTTGGTAATGTGTGCTTGAACCTCCTCATGTAGATGCTTGATATGTTCAACAAATTCCTTAGCTTTAGCACTTGTCCTCTCCCCTTGTTCTATCTTCCTCAATTCTAGTGTAGTCCTTGGGCTATTCCCATATACAATTTGAAATGGTGATTTTCCAGTACTCCTATTTATAGAGTTATTGTAAGAAAACTCTGCCTATGGTAGAATTAAATCCCATCCCTTGGGCTTATCCCCAACTAAACATCTCAGCAAATTGCCCAAACTTCTGTTTACCACTTCTGTTTGGCCGTCAGTTTGTGGGTGATGCGTGGAACTAAATTTCAATTCTGTTCTCAACTTTTTCCACAATGTCCTCCAGAAATACCCCAAAAATTTAGTATCTCTGTCAGAAACTATACTCCTTGGAAGACCATGTAGTCTTACCACCTCTTTGAAAAACAAGTCTGCAATATGGACAACATCATGAGTTTTGTGGCATGGAATGAAATGTGCCATTTTGGAGAACCTATCAACCACCACAAATACTGAGTCATTACCCCTTTGTGTCCTCGGCAATCCAAGAACAAAATCCATACTTATGTCCTCCCATGGCCTTGATGGAACAGGAAATGGCTGATATAGGCCAGTATTGTGACTAAACCCCTTGGCAACTTGACAAACCTGGCAACTCTGTACAAACTTCTTCACATCTTGTGAAATTTGAGGCCAAAAATAATGTTCTCTAAGAATGGAAATGGTCTTATCTCGACCACAATGTCTTGCCATCCCTCCACTGTGTTTCTCCTTAATTAGATTTTCCCTCATGGAACTCCTTGGAATGCACAATTGACTACCTTTGAACAACATACCATCCTGAATCAAATAGTCTAACCACTTGTTTCTATCTACAACAACAGGTTCTTTACAAGCTTTCCAGGCTTCAACAAAATCAGGATCCTCGGGGTACAAATTCTTGAGTTCATCAAACCCAACTACTTCAACCTGCATTGTTGTAAGCAAAAACTATCTCCTACTTAGTGCATCTGCAACCCTGTTAGATTTTCCAATTCTATGCTTCAACACAAAGTATAGCTCATCAAGAACTCTACCCACTTCATATGCCTCTGATTCAATTTACCTTGACTATTCAGGTACTGTAATGCCTGATGATCAGTATACAAAACAAATTCCTTTGGCAATAAATAATGCTTCCATTTCTTTAAGGCCTGAACTATTGCATAGAATTCTTGATCATAAACAGAATACTTGTTCTTTGCATCATTCAATTTTTCACTAAAATATGCAATAGGCTTACCTTCTTGGCTTAATACAACCCCAATAGCACTGCCACTGGCATCACAATCCACCTGGAAAACCTTTCTAAAATATGGAAGTGCCAACACAGGTTATTCTGTTACCTTCTTCTTCAACAATTCAAAACTTCTCGTAGCTGCTGCAGTCCATTTGAACTCTTTTCTATCCCCTCTTATTGTATTAGTTAGGGGTGCACATATGCCACTGAAATTCTTAATAAACTTTTTGTAGAAACTAACCAGACCATGAAATGATCTTACCTTAGTAGTAGACCTTGGAGTAGGCCATTCCAAGATGGCTTTTACCTTCTCTGGATCCATTTTGAGACCTTCAGGTGATATAACAAACCCCAAATAGACTAACTCCCTTTTTGCAAAGTTACACTTCTTAAGATTAATTAATAGTTTCTCTTCCCTTAGCCTTTCAAGGACACTATGAATATGTGGTAAATGTTCTTCCAAAGTCTTGCTGAAAATTAAAATATCATCCAAATAGACAATAACAAATTTTCCCAAGAACTTCTTAAGTACCTCATTCATGAGCCGCATGAAGGTGCTTGGGGCGTTCGTCAATCCAAAGGGCATGACTAACCACTCATAAAGACCCTCCTTGGTCTTGAAGGCTATTTTCCACTCATCTCCTTCTCAAATCCATATCTGGTGATAACCACTCTTCAGATCTATCTTTGTGAAGTACTGAGCTCCACTCAAGCAGTCCATAATATCATCCATCCTTGGCAAAGGAAACTGGTACTTGATGGTGATCCTATTTATAGCTCAAAAATTTGTACACATCCTCCACTCTCCATCCTTCTTTGGTGCGAGTATTGCAGGTACTGCACATGGACTCAGGCTCTCTCGAATCAAGCCCTTCCTCAACAACTCCTGAACCTGTCTATTTAGCTCCTCTATTTTAGTAGGAGTCATCCTATGAGCATCCTTGTTAGGCAAACTAGCTCCTAGAATCAGATCTATCTGATTACTGATTCGCCTTACTGGCGGCAATCCATTTGGAACATTATCAGAGATAATATCTCCAAACTCCCCTATTAAATCTGAAACTTTGACTGGTATTTCACTACTACCTTCTTTATCTTTCCTAGGAATCAAAGCATAGCACATATGCTGATGTTTCATGACATCTAAAAACTTCCTTTCATCAACAAGACAAATCCTAGCACTGCTACATACCTTTTCACCTTCCTTTTTCATGGGCTTCAATTTATGGTGAACTCCATCCTTTGTCAAAGAGTATGTGTTTGCATGTCCATCATGTATTGCATGTCTATCAAACTACCATGGTCTACCCAACAATAGATGGCAAACATCCATCGAAATAACATCACAGAGAACTTCATCATGGTAACTCCCAATTTTGAATTTCACTAAACATTGTTCACTTACCAGGACCTTATGATCATCTTTTACCCAAGCAATCCAATAGGGCTGGGGATGTTTCTCCCTCTTGAGCTTCAACTTAGAGACCATCACTTCTGATACCAAGTTATCAGTGCTACCACCATCAATGATCACGTCACAACATTTATCCTCACACTTGCATCTGGTACAGAATAGACTCCTCCGTTGTCCTAGTTCAATCTCACCACTTAGTAGGACTCTTTCATTTACCAAGGTCTCTCCTCTTTCAGCATCCTCTGAATGTGATGATTGTGCATCCTCATCCACATGAGCAACCCTAGCTTGGCCCTCAGCTCTCCTATCTGTCCTTCCTTGTCATTGAGGGCATTCAAAGGCACGATGACCTTCTTCATTGCAATGGAAATAGGCACCATGGAAGCCTCCTCTTTCTTGTCCATGTCCTCTACCTCTTCCTCTCTAATTTCCAAAGTCTTGATCATGGGAACGGTTGAAATCCTCATTCCTCTGGTTCCTACTAGTACCCACATCTTTATTTTTCTTTTGGGTTTCATTGCGGCCTCCAGATGATCTACTGCTTCCCCTTCCTCCTTGACTACGCCCTCTTTGTCTTCCTGCAAACCTTTTATTCAGCTTCTCTTCAACTCGTAGGGCAAACTGGTATACCTCTTCAACGCTGGTCATTCTTACCAGACTTAATTCCTCTTGGATGCTAGGTCGCAACCCACTGATATAATGAGCAACCTTCTCCTTATTTGCTTCTACATGTCTCACTCTAATCAAGAGTCGATAAAATTCCTCTATATATTCTTGGACTGATCTTCCTGCTTGCTTTAACCCATGCATCTTCTTAAACAAATCAAGCTCATAGTCCATAGGAATGAACTGCTTCTTCAATTTGTCCACCATGCGATCCCATCTTGTGATCTTATCCTTTCCTCTTCTGTTTCTTTCCAATTGAACCTCTTGCCACCAAATTTTGGCATGGCCTTTCAGTTTGGCATTTGCAAACTTAACCCTATCTAGGTCCCTAATATCCTCATACTCAAAGTATTCTTCCAGTTCATTGATCCAATTGATCAACTCATCCAGTTTTAGATTTCCTGAAAATATACCCACTTCAATTGTGGGTCTTTTCCCAAACTTAGTAATGGCCCTAAAAAGCCTTTCCTCTGCATGATTCAGAACTTCCCCGTCAAATTCCCCTTTTGGTTCCATTACTTCTTCTTCATTGTCATCCTCACTGTCGTCACCTGCGGCAACATTTGCTCCTCTACGGAGCTCCTCTTGCAATGCTTGTACCTGCCTTTGGAGGGCTCTAACCTCCTCAAGATTAATAGCTCTAGCCCTTTCGCCATGCTCTCTTCATGGAGGCATCTTCTAACTCAAACCCACAACCACACAGTCTTGGTACAAGCTGCCTCACAGTCGGCGTTCTGTCTACACACTCAAGAAAACTAGCTCTGTTACCACTTGATGGGGACACAACCCAAGAGCATAATGGACACAACAGAAAAGGGAAATTGTATTAACTGAGAAAATAAGCTAGTACAAATAGTACAGAGAAAATAAACTTCAAAACATGCCCTAAGGGCTTACAATAGCATAAATCTGGAGACAATTTCTCCTTTCAGTACCTCCTCTCAAACTCCACTCCGAACTGCCTTTTACAATGCCATAAATCTCCTTAAATAGACCTTGGAGGGTTAAGGACTAGGAGTAAATTCTAGAAAGTGCTAGTAGGCATCCACCAACCAAATAGAAGGTTCCAAAAGCTTCTTTAGAAGTCGGTGCAAATCTAGAAGAATCTAGAAATGGTAACCAAACTTTCGGGAGGCATAACTTTTGAACCGTAGCTTTGATTGACGAACCGTTTACATTTTCAGAAAGCTCTCAAAGTTCTCTATAGCCCTATGGAAAAGCTTCACTTGTCCCCCATTTTTGGGCCCTTTTTGATGTCATTTAATGCCCCTAACTTGACTTTGAAGCATTCTTAGGAGGCCTCCAAAACCTGAAAAACTGCAATAAGTTTCAAACCGTGGGGCCTTTTGACCTGATTGTTTTTATGGAATGCTCTAAATCACAATTAAATTCATCTAGCCAATTCACACCTTCTAGTTTACCAAAATGATGGCCCAATTGCATGCTCCTATTTTTTCAAGATTTTTAAACACATTGATAGTGGAGCTGTGAGAGTTGGAACCTTTATTTGACCCAAATGGGTATCCAAAAATGAAAACACATGGAACAAAAACTAAGTCTAAGTACATTTTTTTTGGGTGACACAAGATTTCCCTTATACCTCTGGATGCTCCTGCATCATGTGCCAAGATTCACTTGTGATCTTTACGAAAATATCCAGTAGCTTCAGGATGATATGTAGAAAACAAGCAACATTATTTCAATATTAGCTGAATCTAGCTCCCAACATTATAATAAGTTATTTAATTCTCAAAGAAAATTGATCGAGCTTCAGGAAGTTGATAAAAACATGAGATCAAATTTGATCTCTATCCAATCCATGTTGATACCTCATTTGAAGGCTATGCAATGAGACATGAAATCAACACAAAATCTTATTCTTGAAGATCATAATATTTTAGTTGTGAAAGTTTGATTGATTTGGAAGATATATTGGAGTTACAAAATCATATTTTGGAATTAGCAAGAACCACTTGGGATCATGGACTTGTTATGATCAACCGTGTTCACAAATCATTTCTTGAACAATATGGTTTTATTCCACCCATTCAACCCTAATAGTAGACATAAGTGACAAAAAAAGGGGTAATGTCATGATGATTACATAATTTGAATGGAGGAAATGTAATGACAAGGGGGAACTTAATGGCAAGTAATGATGATTACATTAGATGAGTTAAATTCAAAAATTAGAGTTTAGAAGGCAAATGGAGTATGACGCTAAAACATCAAACTACTTAGATACATGTGCATATATGTATTGTTACATTTTTGACTATTCATTTTTAATTTAGTATAAGTCAATTTTTTTTTGTTCTATTAGAACTAAGTCATAGGCTTAGGGGGAGTACTCATATTATCATTGTAACAATGTAATCATGACAAAGTGTTTTTTCCACTAATGTAAAAGAGGAGATTGTTGGCATCTCTACTTATTGTTGTCTATTAGTGTCAAAAACTTAGTCATATAATAGGTAGAGTTCAAAGGTCATCACTATGACCAAGATACTCTATATAGGTCAAGTCATGAGATAGACTTGTAAATAAACATGTATATACTGAGCTCTATAAGAGACAAGCAAGTCTTTGGTCATCGAGTATTTTTAATGTAATTAGAATTCAATGTTTACCAAGAAGTTCAAGCATATTGATACTAAGTTATATAGAAGGTGCTGAGCATAGTAGAGACCAAGTGTCAGCAACATATACAATGAATGATGAGTATCAAATATAGTAAGTGCTTAGCAATGCAGAACTGACATTCACGTAAGGAATGATACAAACTTTGAGGTAATCCATTTCAGGCTAACATGGACAAGATATTTAATACTTGTAGAGGTTTTTACAAAGGTTATTACACATTTTATGATGTGGATGACATATCCCTATGTTCTGTGATGAACCAATTAGATGAAGAGGCAAAATAAGGAAGCATCTAGGAAAATCTTTATGAAATTTTTAAATAGAACAAAACTAAATCTATTTTGATATAGAGTATGATGGTAAGAAATAGAGAACAAGATATTTGTGTTATCACAAAGAATATTAAGTGTAATAGTGCAAGCATTATAGAAGAGGAAAATAGGTCAGTTATTCCTGAATAGAGGAAGCAACCTAGTCAAAGAAGTGAATGATAGTAAAGCTATATCAAATTAGATTGAAGGGAGAAGATCCAAAAAAATATATTATTAGAGTAGAACAAGGATTAGATACTATATTAGTTTTAATAGATCGAGTTAGGGAAAATCTCTTAATAGAGAGATCTTAACAAATCTAGAGTCCTTATTTTGTTGTAAGTGTGAAATCCTGTAACAAGGTGAGACCTAATAGTCTCAAATGCCTTCAACAGGGATGACCCCTCATATGGTAGATCATTAGATATGGTCAAATATTATAACCCTAACCAGTTAACTTTATTACTATAGTAGTGAAGATTTGTGGGTGTCATCGCCACCCTAGTTTAACCTTCACCTTGGAGGGTTTCTAGGTAACCAAATCTTTGTGTCAAGTGATTGTTATTATAATTTGATTTTATATATTATGCATGCATTAGATATGGGATGGTAAATGCACTATGAACTATTAAAAGGTTAGAAGAGTTACATATCTTGATTCACCTCCCCTCTTAGTATCCTAGTTTCCAATTAAGACTTCCAAAAAATATGGTGTTGATTCCTAAAATTCTTGTGGATGATATAATATTTGGTCAAAATGAGTTTCTATGTAAATCAGTTGTTGATCAAATGAGTGAATAATTTGAGATGTCAATATTTGGTGAGATCAAAATTCTTGTTGACTTACAATTTCATCAAACAAAGAATGGTATATATGTGAGTTAGTCTAAGTATGTAAAGGAAATCTTGAAAGCATTTTGGATGGATGAGTTAGGACTAGTTGATACACCTATGGTGACTAGAAAATTATCAAAAGAAGATACAATTGCTGAGGTAAAGGAAACATAACATAGATCAATGATTAATAAAATTCAATATGTTGTGCATAGTAGACCAGATATTACATATGTAGTTGGAATTGTTGCAAGGTTTTATTCTAATCCTAAGGAAACACACATGACAGGTATCAAGAGGATATTCATATATATTAAAGGGACTAGAGATTTAGGAATATGGTATAAAAAAGATAGCGACTTTACTCTTAAAGTCTACACTGATGCAGATTGAGATGGGAATGTTGATGATAGAAATAACATAAGTGGTGGAGCTCTCTTTTTAGGAGAAATATTATTTACATGGTTGAGAAAGAAACAAAGCTACATTTCACAATCTACTGCTAAAGCTGAGTATGTTTCTACTTCAATTAATTGTTATAATATTGTTTGGATTAAGAAACCATTGGAAGGAATGCAAGAGGAGATAAATGAACCTGTTACTATTTCTTGTGATTACACTAGTACAATAAATATATCAAAGAATCTAGTGATGCATGTAAAGATAAAGCATATATCAATCAAGTATCACTACTTGAGGGAGAAAGTACAAGAGAAACAAGTAAGGCCTAAATATGTTAAGTATAAGGAGAAAATTGAAAATATAAATACTAAGCTATTGCCTAAGGATGCTTTTGAGTATCTAAGAGGTAAGACGGGGGTCCTCTCCCTATCAAAAATTCACTAAGTGAAGATGCATGTTGCATCGATTATGGATGCATAGATATATCTTTGTGGATTGTATGAAAAATTTCACTCTTTAGGGAATATTTGCCGAAGTTATGAAAATGATTGTAATGAAATTGATGTAAATAGTACATGCAAGGTACAAGGTATAACGACAAGGTTTTATAAGTTTCACTTTGGAACTTATAGTTACCTTTGGCATTTTTGTCAAAGGGGGGAGAGTAAGTAAAAGGGGAGATAATTAATAAGTCAGAGAATATTTGGAGAGAATGACTAAAGGCAGAGAGAATGTGATGGAGAGAATAAGTGAACAAAGAGAAATAAAAAATGAGGAGAATATTCTAATGAGCGATACATCATGGAAGATAATCATAAATAAGGATGGAATATCAAAGGGGAGTTGATACATTAAGGAGAATAACAAAGATACCCCTAGACAAAAAGAGAACATATCCTAGGGGAGATAAATGTTGAAGATTGATCATGCTAAAGATACATATCAAGTACATCCAATGATGAAATCTATTATAGTCTTATAATGATTAGAATAATTGAGAGGGGGGGTGGGAAATAAGTTATCATTATGTTAAAATGTACCAATAAAACTTTTAACAGATTCAAACAACTTATTCAAACTTTGATATGCACTTGGCTAATATAACAACTTAACTATAAATCAACTTATTCATCACATCACTTGTTCTTTGTTTAGTATATTTCAAATAAAATAAATAAATACAAGTAAATAACATGCATCATGAATTTTTTTTTTTGCACATGTATGGCACACAAATTTAATGTGGAAACCTAATTTGGGAAAAATTGCCAAGTAACATGCTACCACTTTTTACTCTTTTGAAGTGAGCTTGGTTAAGAGCCAACCCTATTAAAAGTTAAAAAATAACTATTAAGTATGATCTTGTCAAATGATTTAATCACCCTATTAGGAGTGGCCTTGTTAGAGTTCTTTAGATCATTCCATTAGAATGTCACCTTGATTTAAGGGTTTACAATATGACTGTTAGGTCAACCTTGATTAAAGGATTTTACTGTCACAATGGTTAGATAGAAACAACTAGGTTTGATATGATAAAATATAACTCACTTTGTGGATTTAGATCCCCATTTGGCTCATTCCTAATTGATTGACTGGACTTCATCATATACTCAATCTTGGATCTTCTTTGCGACCCTTCAAGCAATCACACTTCACTAACCTTCTCACTTTTCTTCTCCTTCTCTATTCTTCACAAGTCCTTCACAAGTTTTCCAATCATGAACAACCATAAAACATCTCTTGTGCCTCCTTAAATAGGTATCTTTGATAATTTTTTTCTGAAACATCACTATAGATCTTAGGGTTTGTTTAGACTCATTGAATCTGTCCTTCATTTTATCCTTCTTCTCCTTTCTTGAAAATTCTAGAAACTTCTACTTGAATCCACACCTTAGACCACTTAACAAATTCAATTTATACATTAAATACATCATCTCATCAATCCTCATTTTTCAGATGTCTTAAGAAATTCATAAATTCAGCTATGTTAGCCTCAAATCTTGATTCTCTTACTACCTGTTAATTTTTTGACACTTGGTCATCACTATGTTTTTCATATTAGTGAATACTAGGTAGCTCAATCTCTACTATTCTATCTCACTTGAATTTCACTAGCTTGATTAATCTTCACTACACTTGTTCGCTTCTTCATTTACTTCTTTATCTTGCAGAGGCGTAACAATCACTTGACTAATTCTATCTCTTAAGTTCCTTATTCTTCTACTTCAAATTCGTCATTGACCTTGTAAACTGTCATTCGATCAAGCTTAGTGTTTTACTTAGCTTCTTGTCTTCTCTTCTACACATAAACTCAAATATTTTCTTTGCTTGACACAATGATTAAACAACACATTATCTTATCAAATACCAATTGAACAATTTCCCATTGTAATTCTAACATACTTCTCTTTTCTCAACAACTTCACTAGTTCACCTTGATACCTCTTCTTTCCAAATCCTCTTCATCAATCATAAGATATGACAATCAATGTTATTAGTAAATGTCTTACCAATAAGGTTTGACATCATTGAAAACATAAAAAATGTTCTATTTTTAGTCTCTAACAATCTCCCTCTTTGGCATTTATAGCAACACCTTTTGTTACCATACAATGGAAAAGATTTCTCATAATTTTCACTAATAGCTCTCTCTATATTCTGTATCAGATATCCTTACTTTCATTCTAATTACCATCCATGCAACCTCTAATATTCTATGTCAAATTACTTTCTATGATACTAGTTATGATTCTACAACTATAATGACTCCCTCTTTCATACATCTCCATGTAGCTTGACATATTTATGATATTCAACTTCATCCTCTTTTATTGGATGGTAACTATCATACATATTCTCCCTCATTGAAAACAATACCAAAGGCATCATACACTCTATACACATCATCTTCTCTTTGTCATTTTTTGACTAATCTTTGATTAATCACTCCCTTTCTCATCTTTCTTCATTACTGCTTGTAGCCTTATCTACTCATACTTCTATCCTTCTTTTGATAGCTTTAGGAAACTCCTAAAGTGTGACCTCCTGCATCAATGTGTAAGATATTCTAGTCATAAAAATTGATGCAATGATGCATCTCTTCTTAGTTTTCTTTAGATAGCCTTAATTTATCTCTTAGATACTCAAATGCATCCTTAATGTAATGAGTTAGTGAATATATCAACTATATTTTCCTTTGTGTTTAAATATTCCAATGTTATTTCTTTGTCTTCCACTAATTCTCTCAAGTGATGATACTTGATTGTAATGTGTTTTATCTTGGGTGCATCACATGATTCTTAGATATGTTTATAGCACTCATGTTATCAAAATATATCACTACAGATTTAGTAATCGCCTCCTTCATACCTTTCAAAAATTGCTTGATCCATACAATGTTTGAATAATTAATTGTTGATGCAATATATTCACCATGTTTTGTAGATTGGGAAATATAATTTCTCTTCTTGTTTTTCCATGAAATTAGTCTCTTTTCTCGAAAGAAAGATCATCCACTTGTACTCTTTCTATCATCAATGTTTCAAGCCCAATCAACATTTGTGTAAACTTTTATCTCAAACATGTTATTCTTCTTGTACCATAAGCCATAGTCTTCTACAACAATAGAAACTACTAATGTAATTTCATGTATGCTATGTACAAAATGTTGCAATTCTCCAATTATTGTCATTGAAAATAGATTGATACAAGTATGATAAATGTGTTTCAATCATTATTTTGTCACTGATGTCAAACCTATTACTTGCTAGTAAGACAATTTGTTATATTATTTAAGTACTATTATTTATTTGATTGATGAAGATGATTTGACCAATAACAATAGCACCTGGAGGAAAGGTTAAATTATGATATGGAAAAGGAGTACAAGGATAAGTTAAGATAGTGATATTATAGTGCATTGATAATCTACTTAAGGTTACAAATGATGGTTACACTGATTAAGTTTAGAAGAACAAGTTAAACAAAATTTTTCTACCAAGCTTAACAATCTACATAGTAGGTGCCAAACAAAGTTAGTGGAAGCCAAGTAGAAAATTAGTTGGAGTCGAGCAAAGTCAATTTTAGTGTAAGCCAAGTGAAACAATGTAAGCTGAGTAAAGTTTAGTTGATGTCAAGTACTATTAAAATTTAGTTCATTCCGAGTGACTTGATAGAGGATGCTGAGCAACGTAGTATGTGTTGAGCATCAAAAGCCAATCAATGCTGATTATCAACATTATGAGAAAGATCAAGAATTTGATGAATCTGAGCTAACAAGTTTAATTTCTTGAATTGTGCAAACTATGTGGGAGATAAGATTGATGAGTTAGTGGCACAAAATTCATGGTAAACCATTTTGTGGTGAATTCAAGGAGGAATGAAGTAGAAGTTTCTAGAAAAGAATAAAATGAAATGATGGGTAGATTCATTGAGTCCTACCTAATCTAACCTAACCCTAAAATAGACAATGGAGAATGAGTGAAAAAAGATCTTAATTCTCTATTTATAGAGATAGTTGGTCAAAAGAAAAGGTTGTCATGTGCGAGAACCTAGGGAAGACAAGGAGTCGAGGGTATTGGTTCATTCAGTGTCCTAAGTGAAGAGATTGCATTGGCAAGCAAAGAAAGAAGACTTAAGGGTATGCATGCTTAAAGGGTGAGCAAGCTATCAGAGCTAAAGTGTGTGAGAGCCAAGTAGAATAGAGGACAAAGATCTATAATTTGCAAGTGTGTTGTGAGTTGTTATAAGATCAAGCCTTATTGTTAGTTCTAATCATTATACTAGTCTAGGGTAAATCCTTTGGATTAAGGTTGACCTAATAGTCATTTGTAAATCTTTTAATTGGGTGACATTCTAAGTGAATGATATAAAGTCCTCTAACAAGGCTCACTCCTAACAGGGTGATTGAAATCCTTTAACTAGGTTATATTTAATAGTATGCATTGTAACCTTTAACAAGGTTGGCCTTTTATAGGGTATCACTTCAGAAGAGTGAGAATGAGTAGCATGTTACTAGTGTTTTTTTTCTTAAATTTAGTTTCCACATCAAATCATTATGTCAAATGTGTTATTGAATCCGTTATGTTTCATGTTTACATTTCTGCAAAGTTGATTTGAAAGTAACCTACAATTTTAAGTGGTTGCATAATCTAATGGACACATGCATGATGAAATGGTTTTATGGATATGGGTTCACTAAGCTATGAAAATTTTTAATTGTGCATCTAGATCTTGGATAATTGATTCACCCCCCCCCCCTGATTATCCTAAAGAATTCCAACAATTGGTATTAGAGCCATATTATTAAGAGGATTAGTTTGAAGGTACTAGAAGCAACAAGATCAAAATGTCAAAAAGAGAGGTACCCAAGCTTAATAGAGATAAATTTCTTGCATGGAAAAGTTTGATGAAGCTATACCTAGGATTTCTTGGAGATCATGCATAATCTACCATTTCTATTGAGCATGTTGATCATGCTTGAGTCTTAACTGTTGAAGATCTAAAAAGAAGAAAGAACACAACTAGACAATGTTGGAGATTACCTTTTCCCTAAGTTATGCCGAGTTTGATGATGTCAAAGGTTGTAGCAATATAGAGAAAATGTGGGATGATCTACACACTATCTATGGAGGTGACAAGAATGTTCTAAGAGCCAAAGCTAAAAGTCTTAGAAGTAAGTTTGATGATATGAGAATGCAAAAAGGTGAGAATATTGCTCAATATTACTCTAGGATAAAAGATGTTGTTAATTCAATAAGAGGAGCTACTGGTATGATAGATGATGATACTGTACTAAGAATAGTTTTGAGAACACTTCTACCCATCTATGCTATTAGAGTTTCTACAATGCAAGAACTAAGATGTATGCTAGGGAATGATCTGACTCTTGAAGGTCTGGTAGGTAGGCTCACTACTTTTGAGCTATCTAATTATGATAATTACAAACCTATCAATGTTGAATCTACTTTCAAATCTAAACTATCATTGAAGGAACCTAATGAGAAGAAGAATAAAAAGAAAAAATATGTGTCCAATGAAAATGATACAGATGAGGAAAATGTAAATCAAATTGAAGTACTACTGGCAACGACATTTCACAGAGGTAAAGGCAAGTTCAAAATTAAGTTACCCATCATGTGTTTCAATTGCAATGAGGTTGGTCATATTTCTACTAAATGTCCAAAGAAGAAGAATTATAGAGGTGGTGACAAGTACAAAAGTAGAAGAGATGAAGATAAAAAAGACTAAAAAGACAAAGGCAAGAAGTCTTGCTACATTGCTGAAGAAGAAACAAAAGATGGATCTAATGATCATGATGATGAAGTAGTGTATGTTGCAATAAAGGATGAATTTGATGAGGATGAGGCAACTACACTAGTGTCTTGTGTGAACAAGAATGACAGATAGATCATTGATAGTGGGTGTTCACATCACATGACTGGAGATAAAAGTAAGTTCATTACTTTGAATTATTATGATGAAAATAGTGTAAGATTTGGTAATGATGCACCCTATCTGATAAAAGGAAAAGGTTCTATCAAGCTCATAGAAAAGATTCTATGTGACAATGCTTACTATGTTGAAGGAGTTAACTATAATTTTTTGAGTATGCCACAATTGAATAATTTAGGTTGTAAGGTTGAGTTTGAAAACAAGATTGTTAAGATATATGATATTAATGGAAAATTGATTGGAAAAGGTGATCAAAATAGGGGTAATCTATTCTACATTGATATAGAGGATGCTACTTTTTTAATTGTATAATTTGATGATTTGTGGCTAGCACAAGAGGTTATGTCACGTTAATTTTGATAACTTGGTTAGTACTAGTAACATGAAAAGAGTTAGAGGTTTGCCTAAGTTGAAGAAGCTTGCCAATAAAATTTGCAAACAATGTCAGTTAGGCAAAATGACAAAGTCAAGTTTTAAGAGTAAGATTCATACCTCTAAAAGAATATTAGAGATCATTCATACTAACTTGTGTGGACCAATTGAAGTGCAAAGCTACAAAGGAGATAAGTACATTATGCAACTTGTTGATGATTACTTTAGAATGATGACTATTATGTTTTTGAAATAGAAATTTGATGCTTTTCAAATGTTTAAGTGGTACTTAGTAAGAGTTGAGAAAGAAATAGGTAAAAGTCTGAAATGTTTGAGATCTGATAGAGGAGAAGAATTTACATCAAATGAGTTTGATATGTTTTGTAATGATAGATGAATCAAAAGACAAACATATGCTCCTAAGACCCCTCCAAAAAATGGAATTGCCAAAAGGAGGAATAGATCTATAATATATTGTGCTAGGACACTCATGATGGAGAAAATTTTTGTTTTGAAATACTGGAGAGAAGTTGTAAGTACAACTATCTATACCTTGAACCACGTGCAAGTCAAGAGAGGTACTCATTGAACACCTTTTGAGCTATGGTATGAATACTCATATGATGTTAAATATTTTGAGGTATTTGGAAGCAAGTGTTATATTCTTAAATATTTCAGAAATGGTAAAATAGATGCAAAAAGTGAAGAAGGTATATTCCTTGTTTATTCCACAAGAAGTAAAGTTTATAAGTGTTTAAAAACTAACACTAAAAAAGTTGTGGAAAGTGCAAATGTGAATTTTGGTGAATATATAGAAGTATATAAGGCTAAACCTATGAAGGAACTAGAAGAATACAAATCATTTGTATACTTTAATGAAGTTATGCCTACTGATGAAGATGCTATAAATAAAGTTACAAATGAACAACAAGTTTTAGTGTCTGCCGAGTCACATACTATGAATGCCAAGTTGCATTCACGAACCAAGTTACTTTTAGGTGCCAAATTAAAAAATGAAGTTGAGGCACATTCTAATTCTAGGATTAGTGTACATGAAAGAGATGTTGAACTACTTGACAAAGATGTACATAGTGATTCAAAGGTTGAGAGACCAAATGAAGACACCAAAGTTGAACCAAGATTGTCTAAGTATGTCAAGAGACATCACCCTACTGCACAAGTTCTTGGAGATAAAGATGCTAGATCAATGACAAGGAACAAGTTGAGAAATGATATATGTTTGCTGAGCATGAAAGAACCTAAAAAAATGAAAGATGCCTTATAAGATGTGGATCAGAGTATAGCCATGGAAGAAGAGATTGGAAAAATTGAGAAAAATAAGACATGGACTCTTGTTCCTAGACTAGAAGAAAAAAATGTGATTAGTACCAAGTGGGCATACAGAAACAAGTTAGATGAAAATGCTGAAGTCACAAAGAACAAGGCAAGATTAGTTTGTAAAGGATATGCACAAGAAGAAGGGATTCACTATGGAGAAACATTTTCCCCTATTGCAAGATTAGAAGGAGAAAGAACTCTGCTTGCTTACTCTGCATATAAAGGTTTTAAAGCTTATCAAATGGACATTAAGTCTGCATTTCTAAATCATATATTAGAGGAAGAGGCTTATATAGAATAATCTGAAGGATTTGTTGATGCTAACAAAAAAAACATGGTATGTAGACTACACAAATCTCTATATGGTTTGAAGCAAGCACCGAGAGCATCTAGTATGAAAGGCTTCATAATTATCTTGTGAAGATTGGATTTGAAAGGATTAGTGATAACAACAATCTATACTTGAAGACAAAGAAAGGAAAATGTATTTTGTTATCTTAATTTTTTGTTGATGATATCATATTTGGAGGTCAAGATACTTTATGTGAGGCTTTTGCAAATAAAATGAAGAAAGAATTTGAGATGTCTATGTTTGGAGAGATCAAGCTCTTTGTGGGTTTGCAAGTACATTAGGTGAAATATGGTATATACATCACTTAGTCAAAGTATGCTAAGGAGATATTGAAAACTTTTGTATTGGAGGATTTCAAGCTAATAAGTACACCTATGGTGATATGACATAAACTATGAAAGAATGATGATTCAACTAAGGTGAATGATACATTAAATAGGTCTATGATTGGAAAACTACAATATGTAGTACATAGAAAACTTGATATTGCATTATCAATAGGGATAGTTGTAAGATTCTCTGCTAATCCTAGGGAGAATCATTTGATGGTTGTTAAGAGAATAATGAGATATTTCAAAGGAACAAAGGACTATGATCTATACTCCAAGAAAAATAAGAAATTTGAATTCAAAGCCTACACTAATGTTAATTGGGCTAGAAATATTGATGATAGAAAGAGCACCAGTGGAGGAGCATTTTTCTTAGGCAAAATGCTAGTTACATGGATTAACAAGAAACAAAACTACATTTCTCAATCTGCTACTAAACTTGAATATGTTGTTGTTGTAGTAAATTGTACAAACATTGTATGGATCAAAAAACTACTCAAAGGTATGAAGGAGGAAATCATTGAACCTGTGATACTTTATTGTGATACTACAAGTGTTATAAATATATCAAAGAATCTTGTGATGCATACAAATACTAAGAACATTGTAATCAAGTATCATTACTTGAGAGAATTAGTTCAAGATAAAAAGTTGAAGATGGAATATGTTAACAAAAAAGAGAAAATAGGTAATATCTTCACAAAAGAATTACCTAAGTATGCTCATGAGTATCTTAGAGGTAAACTAGGGGTGATACCCCTATCAAAGGCTATCTAAGAAGTATGAGGAGTTCCTTGCATCAAACAAGTTGATTGACATATGATACACAATGATGCAATGGATCCTACTTTAGGAGCCACCTAAAGTAATCAAAGAGCTGGAGCTACAAATTAGTCACAAGCTAGGTGATAGAGGGAGAAACTAAAAATATTTATATCTGCATATGAAGATGACAAGTCTTTGGAATTGTTGTCAAAGAGGGAGAAATATGAGTTCAGGGAGATAGAGTATAGAAGGAGAAAGACATAAAGAGGGAGAGATCCAGATAGAAGATACATATAAAAGAAACATTGAATATCTACTCTGAGGGAGAAAGTGTACCTACTGATTACATCTACCTAGTAAGAGGGAGATAATGTTGATGAAGATATAAGAAGTAATCAAGAGGAAGTCATAAGGATGAGTTGATTGATTGTCTATTGATCATAACATAATTTTGTAACCTATTCAGAAGATAAAAATTGCTGATAGAGGGAGAGATTTCAATATAAGGAATTATTTTCTTTTTGGTATTCTATTGGTCATACTAATAAAGTCTAGTCAGTTTGGTTTTTCATCAATTTCAAAGAGGGAGATTGTTGAAAAGACATTGATACATGTATGATAAATGTGTTTCAATCATTATTTTGTCACTAATGTCAAACCTGCTACTTGCTGATAAGATAATTGCTTATATGATTTAAGTATTATCATTTATTTTATTGATGAAGAGGATTTGATCAAATGAGGTAATAATATCACTTAGAGGAAAGGTTGAGTTATAATATGGAAAAGGAGTCCAAGGATCAGTTAAGATAGTGATATTATAGTGTATTGATAATCTACTTAAGGTTGTAAAGGATGGTTACATTGAATAAGTTTAGAAGAACAAGTTAAACAAAGTTTTTCTACCAAGATTAACAATCTACATAGTAGGTGCCAACAAAGTTAGTGCAAATTGAGAAGAAAATCAATTGGAGCCAAGTAAAGTCAATTTTAGTATAAGCCAAGTGAAACAATGTAAGCTGAGTAAAGTTTAGTTGATACTGAGTACTAGTAAACTTTAGTTCATTTCGAGTGACTTGATAGAGGATGTTGAGCAATGTAGTATGTGCCAAACATCAGAAGGCAGTTAATGTCGAGTGTCAACATTATGAGAAAGATCAAGAATTTGATGAATCTGAGATGACAAGTTTTATTTCTTGAATTGTGTGAACCATGTGGAAGATAAGATTGATGAGTTGGTGGCACAAAAATCATGGTAAACCATTTTGAGGAGAATTCAAAGAGGATTGAAGGAGAAGTTTCTAGAATGGAATGAAATGAAATGATGGGTAGATTCATTGAATCCTAACTAATCTAACCTAACCCTAAAATGGATGATAGAGGATGATTGATAGAAGATCTTAATTCTCTATTTATAGAGATGGTTGGTCAAAAGAAAAGGTTGTCATGTGCAAGAACCTAAAGAAGATAAGGACTCTAGGGTGTTGGTTCATTTAGTGACCTAAATGAAGACATTGCATTGGCAAGAAAAGTAAGAAGGCTTAAGGGTATGGATGCTTGAAGGATGAACAAGCTATCAGAGCTAAAGTGTGTGAAAGAGAAGTAGAATGAAGGATTGAAACATAGATTTGTAATTTGCAGGTGTGTTGTAAGTTGTTATTAGATCAAGCCTTATTGTTACTTTCTAATCATTATATTAGTCTAGGGTAAATTCTTTGGATTAAGGTTGACCTAACAGTCATTTGTAAATCTTTTAAGTGGGTGACATTCCAAGTGAATGATCTAAAGTCCTCTAACAAGGCTCACTCCTAACAGAGTGATTGAAATCTTTTAACTAGGTTACATTTAATAGTGTGCATTATAAACTTTAATAGGGTTTTCCTTTCACAAGGGAACACTTTAGAAGAGTGAGAAGGAGTAGCATGTTACTGGTGGTTTTTCTCAAATTAGGTTTTCACATTAAATCATTGTGTCAAATGTGTTATTGAATCTGTTATGTTTCATGTTTACATTTCTGCAAAATTGATTTGACAGTAACCTACAAACTTAAGTGATTGAATAATCTAATGGATGCATGCATGATTAGAAAGTTTTATGGACATGGCTTCACTAAGTTGTGAAAAGTTTTAATTGTACATCTAGACCTTGGATAACTGATTCACCCCTCCGAAGTTATTCTAAAGAATTCCAACAATTCACCTATACAATGTCTGATTTACTTTAGTAGAATCAACATTCTTTGAAAGTTTATATCAAGTCACCACAGGTGTTCCAACTAGTCTTGAATCTTTTATTCCAAAAGTCTTCAATATCTCCTTGATATACTTTGATTGTGTAATGTATATACCTTTCTTCATTTGATAGACTTCCAAGCCAACAAATAATTTAATCTCTCCAAAAATTGACATCTCAACTTATTTCTTCATCTCATTAGTAAATAATTTAAAAAATAAATCATGTCCTCCAAATATGATATCATAAAAAAAAAATCAGCTAGCAATATCTTACTCTCAAATTCACTTTTCAAGTATAGATTTCTATTATTTTTACTTCTTGCAAAACCAATTTTGACCAAATAAGTATGTAATCTTTCATGTCATGCTCTAGGGGACTATTTCAAACCATATAATGCTTTGTGCAATTTACATACCATGGTATTCTTGTTAGGTTCAACAAATCCTTCAAGTTATTTAATGTAGACTTATTCTTAAAAGATTCCATTCCAAAATGCACATTTCAAATCCATTTGATAGACCTTGAATCATTTTAAAGTGGTATATACAAGAAATATTATTACTCCTTGTAACCTTGCAAGTGCAGAAAATATTTCTCCATAGTCAATTCCTTCTTCTCATGCATATCCATTACAAACTAACCTTGCTTTGTTCCCGGTGACTTCACCTTTCTTATTCAACTTGGTTCTGAATACCCACTTTGTTCCAAACACATTTTTATCTTTTTTCCTTGGTACCAACATCCATTTCTTGTTCTTCTCAATTTGACCAATTTCTTTATTCATTGTTTTAATCCAATCTTCATTCTTCAAATCATTTTAAATTGTTCTTGGCTAAAACTCACATCGTGAATTGTTAGAAATATAAGAGGAGTAAATAAGAGGAGAGGGGTGAATCAATTACCACTAAAATAATTCCAAATTTCTTAGATGTCAATACAAACTCTCTTATAACTTACACCTCAGTTAGAACTAATTATTCACTGTAACTCAGTTAACAAAGAAATGTTGAAATATTAATGTGCATTAATCTTAGTAACTTAGTTGTAGAAAGATAAAGCAATAATAAAATAAAATGAACACATTAGACACCAAGATTTAATGTGGAAACCCAATTTGGTAAAACCACCAATGCAACTGGTTACAACTTTTCACTCTTTTGAAGTGAGTCTTGTTAGGAGCCAACCTTGTTAAAGGTTACAAAATACACTGTTAGGTGTGATCCTGTTAAAGGATTTAAATCACCCTATCAGGAGTGGATTTTTTAAAGGTCTTAAGACATTTCAATCTAGAAATTCCACCTTGCTAGGGGATTTACAAAATGACTATTAAGTGAACTCTATTAAGAGATTTCTTCACTGCTACAATTGTTACAGAGTAACAATGATTGACTTGATTTATGAAACAACTGGATTGTAGATTTAGATCAGGATTTTGACCTATCCTCTAGATCCTTCCTAATCAAAATATTCTTTGCATCTCCTTGGATATTCTACCCTTAATCAGATATCCTTCTTAATTCACATATTTTCTTTTCTTTCACAACTTCACTTTTTTATCCCACAACTTGAGCTTTCATATATATGAAATATAATGTTAAGTTGGCTTGAATATCCTTAAAAATAAATAATTAACATCCTTTAAGTCAGTTTGCATAAAAAATAGATAAATAAAATTATTTTGATGCACATTGACTTGAATTGAAACTAAGTCACTTGGTTACCATCGAGTTCCTTGGTAACTGACTTGACTCAGTTTATACTAAACTTGTAACTCATTTACAACTGAACTCCTTTGGTGACCAACCTAGTTTGGCTTCAATTGGATCAATGAACTTGTCTTCTTCTTAGCTAATACATGAGTCTTCTAAGCTTAGTTCCAATTGGCAGCGTTCGGTTCATTTAGAGTATAACATATGTGTAACATCAATGACAATATATAATTGAATAATTTTTATCAACAATCTCCCTCTTTGGCATTGATGGCAACACAAAATGTCATTATGTAAAGAAAAATTTGAAGCAAATGAATGATCTATAAGATTTTACAATATCCTTAGTTTCATTCTAATTCTCTATCTATCCATGATAACTCCCTCTTAGATTCTTCCTCTTCCATCTTATCATCAAACTCCATCAGATCAAGTTCTCCCTTTTGCAGATATCTTCCTCTAATTCTTCTTTGAATACATCAATCTTTCCCTTAAATAAATATATGACATGATTCAATCTCTCCCTCTTTGACATCAAATGCCAAAGACTTGAAATAGTATTTTTACAATGTACTTGATGTACTAATTCATATGCAACAAGCTCTGACTTCTTTACATCAATTTGAAAATTTTTCAATGAAGCTTAGTTGATGCATCATTAATCTATACTCTAGTGAGCATCAAATAGGGGAATGACCCCTCACTTTCCTCTTAGATACAAAAATGCATCATTAGGTAATAGTTTGGTAAATATGTTAGCAACCTACTCCTTTGTGCTAACATATTCCAATCTAACCTCTTTATCTTAAACTAATTCTCTTAGAAAATGATACTTGATTGTAATGTGTTTTATCTTAGTGTGCATCACTAGATTTTTAGATATATTGATTGCACTTGTGTTATCACAATAGATAACCACTAGATCCTTGATTTATTCCTTCATACCTAATAACAACTTCTTGAACCACATTAGGTTGGAACAATTAACTATTGTTGCAACATATTGAGCTTTTATTGTAGACTAAGAGATGCAATTCTTCTCCTTACTTGTCCAAGATACTAACCTATTTCTAAGAAAAAAATACTCCTCCACTAGCTCTCTTTCTATCACCAATGCTTCCAGCCCAATCAACATTAGTAAAGGATTTCAACTCAATGTTTTCTCCTTTCTTGTACCATATACCATACCCTTGAGTACCTTTTAGATATTTCATAATTATTTTGATTGACATCATATGATTTTCTCTAGGATTTGTAGAGAACCTTGCAACTATACCAACTACTAATGTAATATCAGGTCTTGTATGAACAACATACTGATGTTTTCTAATCATAGATCTATAGGTAGTCTAATTTACCTCTTTTGAATCATAATCCTTGGATAACTTGTGTCCAGTAGACATAGGTGTTCCAACTAGTTTAGAATCTTCCAATCTAAAGGTCTTTAATATCTCCTTGGCTTATTTTGACTAAGTAATGTAAATGCAATCCTTGATTTGATGAACTTGTAAAACAAAAAAGAATTTTATTTTTCCAAACATTGACATTTCAAACTCTTTCCTCATTTCTTCAGACAATAACTTGCATAAGTCATCATGACTTGTAAATAGGATATCATTCACAAATAATTTTGCTAGCAAAATTGCCCCTCTTTAATATATGAAGTCTCTTATACCATGCTCTAGGATCTTTGTTCAAACCATATAAAGCTTTGTGTAACTTATAGACCATGTCTCTTTTGTTTGGATTAGTGAAACCTTTGGGTTGATCAATGTAGACTTCTTCTAGAATTCCATTCAAGAAAGATGATTTTACATCCATTTTATACACTTTTAATCCTTTAAAGATAACATATGCAAGTAGTGTTCTAACTCCTTCAAGTTTAGCAACATGATAAAATATTTCTCCATAATCTATGCTTTCTTCTTGAGCATATCCCTTGCATACTAGCCTTGCCTTATTCCTTGAGACTTCTCCATTTTCATTCAATTTATTTTTGAATACCCACTTTGTAACAATTACATTTTTATCCTCAGCTCTAGGAACAAGAGTCCAAGTACTGTTTCTTTCAATTTTCTCAATCTCTTTATTCATTGCCTCTATCCAACTTTTATTTTTCAATGCATCATTACTAGTTCTAGGTTCAAATTCAGTAAGAAAATATGTGCCTTTTAGTTTTTTCCTTGTCATTGTGCCTTTTTTCTAATCTCCAATTATTTACTTAGGTACATGATGTCTTCTAACATATCTAGCAAGTACAGGTAGCTTACTTGTAGACTTTGTACTAGATTCACTTGGTTCACCATGCTGAAAGGTTCTATGAATTTCCAAATTTTGTTCTATTTCTATTATCTAAGACTTGGTTCCCATAGACTGTGACCCAGGTTCCTCTATCTAAGACTCAGTTTGAATTATTTCCAACTAAGGTTGCATTGTCTACAACTCGGTTGAAACTCTAGACTTGGGTGACTTAGGTGTAGTAATCTGCTGAATGCTGGGTAATATATCAAGTTCAAAATAGACAAAGTTTCTTTAATATTCAGGTTCTTTGCTGCTTTTTTCTTCATTATTTTCTACAAAGTCATCAATATTTACATGTGCACTTTCTGTGAGTAGCAAGATTCAAACATTTGTATGTTTTTCTCTTGTTGGAGTATCTTATGAAAATGCCTTCATCGCTTTTCACATCAAACTTTCCTTCTTGACTCTTTTATGATATAA
Source organism: Cupressus sempervirens (assembly GCA_028749045.1). Taxonomy (NCBI): domain Eukaryota; kingdom Viridiplantae; phylum Streptophyta; class Pinopsida; order Cupressales; family Cupressaceae; genus Cupressus; species Cupressus sempervirens. The sequence goes on along the minus strand of CM053791.1, from coordinate 186,685,112 downwards.
CATTTTCTTCCAAATACTTTGAAATAACAAACATAAGGTTTATAGCCATTCCATAATTCATAAGGTGTTTGATCTGTGCCTTTCTTTAGTTGAACTTGGTTTAAGGTTTGAACTATTGTGCTGATTGCTTCCTTCCAGTATTTGGTTGCAAATTTTTTTCTCTATCATCAATAATCTTGCATAATCCATGATGGATCTATTTCTTCTTTCTACTATGCCATTCTACTAAGGTGTACCAAGTGTAGATACCTGTCTTTTGATTCCTCTTTCATTTTAAAATTCATAGAATTCATTAGAGATGAACTCCCCTCCTCTGTCTAATTTTAAGCATTATAACTTCTTACCTAATTCTTTCTCAACTCTAGCCAAATACCACTTGAATTTTTGAAAAGCTTTATATTTATCCTTTAAGTACATTACTATCATCATCCCAGAATAATCATCAACAAATAAAATGAAGAATTGTCTCTAGTGTAGCTCTTTGTACCTATTGGTCCACAAAGATCTATATGAACTAGTTCCAAGACTTCTTCAGTATTGTAATTCTTACTTTTGAAGCTAGTTTTACCCATCTTTCCAATCTGACATTGTTTGCATATGGCCATTTTAGGTTTCTTCAAATTTAGAATACCTCTTACTCTTCTATTTTTTCTTATAGTAATTAGATTATTAAAGTTTACATGACACATCCTTTTATGACATAATTGACTTTCCTCTATATGTGTCAAGAAGCATGAACTATCAGAGACATCAAGATAGAATAAATTACCTTTTGTTTGATTGCTAGTTCCAACTAGGTTTCCTTTATCATCCATAAGCTTGGCCTTTCCATTCATGAATTATACCTTAAATCTAATGTTATTAAAATGTGCCACACTTAGAAGATTGTGTCTCAGTCCTTCGACCCAGTAGGCATTATCACATTTGATTCCTCTAGTCAATGCAATGTAGCTTTTTCCCTTCACATACCATGGTTCATTGTTTCCAAATTTGACACTTCCACCATCATAGTGCTCCAACTGTTCAAACATAGTTTTATCAATAGTCATGTGATTGGAACAACCACTATCTATTATCCATGTGTCATTCTAGCTTATATGAGAAATAAGTGTCATCTTTTCATTATCCTCATCATCTAATTCATCCTTAATAGAAATATACACCATTTCATCTTCATTATCACCATGAAAATATTTAGCAATATAACAAGATTTCTTACCTTTGTCTTTGTAGCCTTCATAGATTTTGAAATCTTTCTTTCCTTTGAACTTGGTGGATTTTCTGTCATCTTTACTTTACTTGTTTGGACACCTTGTAGCAATGTGACCAAATTCTTCACAAGAGAAGAAAATCAATGGGATTTTTCCTTTATATTTACCTTTGGCTTTTGGTAACCTTCTTGCAAGTAGGGCTTCAATAGCTTCAAGATCATCATTAGATTCTTCATCTTCTTCTTCACTATCAGTCTATTTTCCTTTTGAGTTCCCCCCTTTCTATGAAGGGTTAGTTTGGCTTTGAAAGTTGATTCCATGTTGCGAGATCCAGGATGATAGTTATCAAAGTTATCCAACTCAAAAGTTGTTAACCTTCCCACTAGTGCATCCATAGTTATAGCATTTTTGGGATCACATCTCACCTCTTGAATAGCTAAAAATCTAATTGCATAAATAGGAAGAAGAGTTCTTAATACCTTGTTGACTATTGATTCATCTTCTATTTTTCCTCTTGAGGCTCTAATTGCACTCACACTTGCTTTGATTCTTTCATTGTATTTTGTAATGTTTCCATCTTCTCTCATCTTCATCTAATCAAATTGACCTCTTAAACTTTTTTCTTTGGCTCTCCTTACATTGTTATCTCCTCCATATTTTTTTTCATCTTGTTCCACATTCCATGAGAAGTAGGATAATCTTTTGCTTCATCAAATTTACCATAATTGAGAGTAGAAGCAATGTCAATCATCTTTGCGTTGTGATTCTAATTTTTCTACCATTTGATCCATAGTCAAAGGATTTAGAGGTGACAAATACTTGGTGTTTAGGAATTTTAGGCATGTGTCTCCAAAGGTTTTCAAAAGCAGCTTCATGAGATCTTCTTATGTTTTGAAGTTATCTTTGTTCAACTTAGGAATCTATCTTTTGTAAGGCATCTTGATCTTTAACTTAGGTCCTTGAAACCTTTTTTGTAAGCACCAAAAAATCTAATACCAATTGTTGGAAATATAAGATGAGTAACTAAGAGGGGAGGGGTGACTCAATTACCACTAAAACAACTCCAAATCCCATAGATGTCAATACAAAATTTCTTATAACTTACAACTTAGTTAGAATTAGATATTCACTATAACTTAGTTAACAAAGCAATCTTGAAATGTTAATTTGGATTAATCTTAGTAACTTAGTTGTAGAAAGATAAAGAAATAAGAAAATAACATGAACACTTGAGACACCAAGATTTAATTTGGAAACCCAATTTGGGAAAGCCATTAATGCAACTAGTTACAACTTTTCACTCTTCTAAAGTGAGCCCTATTAGGAGCCAACCCTATTAAAGGTTACAAAACACACTGCTAGGTGTAACCCTGTTAAAGGATTTAAATCACCCTATTAGGAGTGGCCTTGTTAGAGGTCTTAAGACACTTAAATCTAGAAATTCCACCTTGCTAAATGATTTACAAAATGATTGTTAAGTTAACTCTGTTAAGATATTTCTTCACCATTGTAATTGTTAGAGAGTAACAGTGATTGACCTTATTTATCAAGAAACTAGATTGTAGATTTAGATCACTATTCTAGCTTATCCTCTAGATCCTTCCTAATCATAATATTTTTTTCATCTCCTTGGGTATTCTTCCCTTAATCAAATATCCTTCTTAATTTGCATACTTTCTTTTCTTTGACAACTTTTCTTTTTCTATCTCACAACTTGACCTTTCATATATATGTCAAGTCGACTTGAATATCCTTACAAATAAACAATTAACATCCATTAAGTCATCTTGCATAAAGAAATAGATTAAAAAATTTATTTTTATGCAAGTCATCTTGAATTGAAATTGGGTCACTCTATTACCACTGAATTCCTTGGTAACTAACTTGACTTAGTTTATACTGAACTTCTAACTTAGTTACAAGTGAACTCCTTTGTGACTAACCTAGCTCGACTTCAACTAGATCACTAAACTTTTCTTCTACTTGGATGATACATGAATCTTCTAAGTTTGGTTCCAACTGGCAGTGCTCAATTAGATTATAACATTTGTGTAACATCAATGAAATGTATAACTGAATAATTTTTCTCAATAGTAAACATGTATCATTATTCAACTTACTTCTTGTCATGACTCCTAGATCTTTGCCTCCAATTATTTGATCATGTATATGGTGTCTTCTCACATATTTTGCTAAGATAGGTTTAGATCATCTTTCTTCTTGTGGTAAGCCATTCAGTCTAGCTTGCTCATCCTCTTTAGGTATCTTTGGTTGTAACTCAATATTGTCTATCTAGTATTTAGTATTATCTCTAACATTCAACTTCTTCTCTCTATGACTCAACTCCTATATCTTGATTCTTGAAAGCATGCCAAGCCTTAACATAACTTGTCTATTGATGCTTGAGAGTGCTAGTCTATTGATGCTTGATAGTCTCCTTCTCTGGTTTAAATAAGGTACTTAGTTCTCCTTAATAGATGAATATAGATTTTTTTAATCTTCTTGTTCTTTCTTGCATTCCTCTTCATTCTTTTCTGCAAATTCATCAACTCTAACATTTGTACTTTCCACAATTTTGTTAGTGTTAGAATTAAAATACTTGTATGCCTTTCTTTTAGTGGAATATCCTAGGAATATACCATCATCATTTTTTCATCAAGTTTTCCTTTCCTTGTATCTTTCAATATGTAAGACTTTCTTCCAGATGTTTTGATTCAAAAGGGGTTTTGTTTGTACCTTTCTTGACTTGAACTTGGTTCAACTGTATAAAAAATAGTACTTACAACTTCTTGCCAATACTTTTGTGAAATATTCTTTTCCATCATTAGTGTTCTTGCACAATCCATGATTTCTCTGTTCCTTCTTTTAGCTATCCCATTTTGTAGTGGAGTCCTTGGTACACTCATTTGTCTTATTATTCCTTTGTCATTGCATAATATATTGAAATCCTCTAATATGAATTCACCTCCTCTATCTGATCTCAAGAACTTCAAACTCTTATTTCTTTCCTTTTCAAATCTAGCCAAATACCACTTAAACATTTGAAAAGAATCACATTTTTCTTTTAGAAACATCACAATCATCATTCTAGAGAAATCATGAACAAATAGAATTAAGTATTTGTCACCATATAGCTTTGCATTCCAATAGGACCACATAAATCAGTATGAACGAACTCAAAAATATCATCAAAAGAATAGGTCTTTCTCTTGAAACTAGGCTATGTCATTTTTCCGATTTGACATTGTTTGCACAATCTTGGTAATCCTCTCACTCTTTTCATTTTACTAATGCTTACAAAATTATCAAAGTTCACATGACATATCCTCTTATGCCATAACCAAACATCCTCAAATTGTTTAACTAAGCATGCATCTTTAAATAGGTATATATATATATATATATATATATATATATATATATATATATATATATATATATATATATATATATATATATATATATATATATATATATATATATATATATATATATATATATATATATATATATATATATATATATATATATATATATATATAATTAGCTTTTCTTTGCTCTCCACTTCCAATTAGTTCAGCAATAACATCATATATCTTTTCCTTCTTGTTTTGGAATTCAACTGGGTAACCTATGTTAGAAATTTGTTCTATACTCCCCTTGGGATTCATGAAAAGGGTTTAATCATCTCCTATGTACTATTAAGTTGAGTGGTTATATCGAGCATTGATAGACTGGTCTTTTTGTGTAACAACAACCCCACTCTAACAAGTGGTATCAGAGCTTGGTCATAGGTTTGAATCATTAGACCCTCAGGTAACACTAAGGGGGAGATTGTTATAAAATTTTTCTGTGCTTCCATTGGGATTCATGATAAGATATTAACCACCTCCTGTGTAATATAAATTGAGAGGTTGTATTAGGTATTGATAGATTGGTGTTTTGGTGTAACGACAACCCCACTCTAACAGCCTAAATTATTCAACCATGCCACACTCAATAGGTTATATTTCATTCCATCAACCCAATCTATATTATTACATCTAATCTTATAATTCAATATAATTGACCCTTTACCTTTCACATAACAAGGTGCATCATTTCCAAACTTAACACTACTTCCATTATAATGTTCTAAATTTCAAACTTGTATCACCAGTCATATGATGTGAACAACCACTATCAATTACCCATCTATCATTTTTACTCACATGTGAGATTAAAATAATTTTCTTATCTTCATTAGATTCATATTTCATTTTAACATAAAAAAATTCTTCATCATTTTCATCAGAATCACTATCAGAACCATCTTCTTTTGCAATGTAACAAAATTTCTACCTTTTCCCTTGTAGTCTTTATTACCTTGGCTATCTCTATTGTCTCTTCTTCCTCAATATTTTTTGTCCTTCCTTTCCTTGTTCTCGTCTTCTTCAAGACATCTTCAAATAATATGACCAAATTTGTTAATGTTAGAAATAGGAAATACTAAGAGCAGGCAACCAGGGGAGTGGTGTGAATTAATATTTTACAAACTTTAACCCAAAATTGGATATTATTAATAACCTTATAAATTTCATATGAAAGTAAACTAATTATGTTGAATAATAAACATAACCATGAAATAAGAGAACTCATAACACCATATTTTGTTAACTACGGAAACCTTGGCTAAAGGAAAACTATGATGGGGATGGTACCCACAAAATGATCAACTAATAAAAAAGTATTTGGTTAAAAATGTTGACCCTGTTAGGAGTCTATTACATTTGTATAGTGTCTCAGTCCTTGTTAGAGGATTTATGCCTTATTAGAAGCCTCACTCCCTATTAGGAGTTGTTATATACAAATACAAAACATATGCAAGATGATCCCACAACCAAAACACACAATATACAATGTGGTTCCTTAATACAAAGAGTTACATACAAAAACCTTTTTCACACTACTGCTGATATCCTCAATATCTAATATTGCCTTCATTTTTGAACACAAAAAATTTAGTTTTCATTCCTTTGATCATACATCAAAATTTTTATATCACATATCACATATATTCTACACTTAAATTTTTCATTTCTAATCTTTACTTTACACTTTAACAATTACAATTTAATTTCATAGTCGACATTCATGCTTTTGCACACTTTTCAAAATGTATTACTATAACTTTCTAACTTAGGGTTAATATCTAGGATGCAATCCCTAATTAGTTAAGTAAATATTTTGTAAACAAAATAATTCTTGAACCCAAAATATCCATTTCATTGTTATGCTATGTTTTACTTGTATATCGTCATAACTAGTAATCTACTCATAACTCTATCTGCACTATTTGTACTGACTTATGCTTTGGCATACATAATCATCATAGTCTATATTATCATTCATTAAGTGCACACATTCCATATAAATTCTATGAAGCCTACCAACCAAAACTCTATCTGTTCTACCAGATAATCTAAATGATACTTAGACACTTTTCTAAGTATGAATAACATGACTTAATCCACAAGGTCTACCTTCTTCATATAGAAGATATGTTTCCATAAATGACAACATACAATATCTACCTTAGCAAAATTTCCAAACATTTCCTCCTTTGGCATTGATGGCAATACATGGGAAAATTGGCTAAGTCCTAAAAACTTGCAATTATGAAACATTACAAAAATTTGCATTATCAAAATTTGCAAAATTTCAAAAGTTGTGGATCATTACATTTTAACCATGTTTCCTTATATCTCCTAATTACATTATATAACTCCCCCTTTGAATAATCCCCTTTTATACATATCTATACAATATACAATCTATTTTTCTTATTTTTTTCTCCCATTATCTTTATCCTAATATGTACATACATCTATACAATTTTACTTATCTTTATCTCCCCCTTTGAAATCAATGACAAAGGTGCCAAAAATTATGTATATATTAAATTTGTATTACCTCTTCTTTATGCTGAATTTGAGACTCTAGATATGCAATCCACACATATTTTTTTCAAGCTCTCAAATTCTTTTTGCTAGGTGTCTTTTACTACCTTTGATATGCTAAGTAATGCACATAAGACATAGGATTCCACCTGAAATTTTTTTAGGTCTATATATACAAATGTATCATATGATGTCTTCGTTGCAAGACATTCTTGAAGTTGTTTCTACACATTATTGATCTTTAGTGTCAAATGCTCTCTTAGAAAAGAGAACTTCTTTATCACTCTCTCTTTTCTAAGTTCAATGATTCTAATATCATCATGAACTTATGCAATATCTTCCTCAAGTTCCTCAATGATTATATCTGGCTACTGTAGTTTGATTATCAAAACTTGTAGCTCATTCAATTTGGCATTAAACTCATCATTTATGTCCTTGATGTGATTGTATGACAAAGTACATTGTCCATAAAATTTCTTGCCTTCCTCTAGAAATATTCTCAGCTCCTTGATGCAAGCATCAAGTTTTTGGAAATCATTCCTCACATTAGTGCATATAGTGTCAAACAAATGTCAAACAAATGTGCATCATGCTTAATCTACAATTGATTGGCTACTACCTTTGCTAACTGAGTGCATTCACTATCAAATGTACTCATCAAATTGATTGCTCTTTCTTGTGGATCATTATCTATTATCCTAACATATATAACTTATTGCAATTTATTTGAAACCTCACCTGAGGTTCTTTCCAAGTTTTTCACCTTCTTGTTCCTTTCAAATAACTTAAAGATGATACCAAACCACAACTTATTGTAATTTATTTGAAACCTCACCTGAGGTTCTTTCCAAGTTTTTCACCTTCTTGTTCCTTTCAAATAACTTAATTAAAGATGATAGCAAACCTTACTTACCTTCTTCTTCTTCCTCCTCCTCCTCCTCCTCCTCCTCCTGGTCTCTTTCTTTCAGCTTTTTCTCTCCTCTTCTTCTACTCATCCTCTCCAAGTTTTTCTTTTTCTTGCTTCTAGTCTTACTTCCTCTTATTTCTTCTATTTTATTCTACCTTCTCTTTGATACATTTTTCTTCCTCTTCCTTATCATTATTTTTAGAGCTTGTATAGTTGACCAAATTGTTAACAAGAGCTTCTCCATAGTTTTGAAAGGATCATCTTTTTCATCAACTATTGTCTTTGTACTATCCACTTGCATGGTATCAGTACCAATAGTTATTTGTGGAGTTGACTCTGTGATCAAGGTATATTTTTATTTTTCTACCTCTGATGTAGCTGTTGTCACATTCTTTGAATTCTCTTCCTTTTTTGGACTTCGCTGATGTTTCCTTTTATTTTGTCATAGGGATTTCCCCCATAATAATTTTCTTGGCCATGGGATGATAGATGTAGAGGTCATGAATTACAATTGCTAATTTAGTCTCTTTGTTTATCTCTTCATAATTGCCATGCATCAAAAAAATTGTTCTCCTTTTATTTCTTAACAAAGGGTCAATACCCTTCATTATTTTCTCCATGTCATCATCATAGAATTTTTTGATATGTTTTTGTCTTATTCCTCTATCCTAATATACTACTCCTCTTTCTATTAACTAGTCTATTATAGAATTCTTGTGGAATATCTTTTTGTATATCTTCAAATATTTTGTTTGCTAGGATCATATGCCTAAGTACAAAGTTCTCTAGTTAAAATTTATCCATATTACTATACAAACTATAGTAATTACTCAAATATACAAAATTTCTATTATTAATGATTTGCAAATTCAAATTTTCAACTTTAGGTTTCCATGGTTTGTTACCCAAAGTCTTCTTTTCTTCTGTTTTAACCTTTTCAATAGGCTTATCCTCTATACCCTCTAACTCCTCATCATTAGATTCATCTGATTCAACTACTTTTAGAGTCTTTATTATCTTGTTAGGTCCATTGGACATATACTTAGTCCTCTTGTTTGTTGGTGAATCAACTAGTTCTTGCTTCACTTTAGTCAGTCTAGATGACCTCCTAGTACTGGGAGGGGTTATAGTTTGTACTCCTATTATGCTTACCTCCTCTTAAATTTTATCCTTCTAAGCTAATTGTACAAAAAAATATTATAGTTGTGATATTTTTACATAGGGTACATTAACTGATGGATCTTCTACTATGACTCCTTCAAGTGCTAATGGTTTAGCCATCAAAACTTTTTTCTGACCACTATCCTTCATTTCCAAGGATATATCCATTGCTTCTATGTATTCTTCTCTTGGAATTCTAGATTCTTTTAGGATTTCATTAGTTTTCTTATCAACATTACTCTTTATATGCATACCATGAAGTTTACTGTGAACTTCCTTGATTTTTTCCCCATAAGTCCCCCATCTAGGATATTCCTGTTAGAAACAATAGTCCACCAAGATAATTGGTGGGGTGGGGGGGGTGTGAATCAATTATCCAATAATTAAAATATTTATCTTCTTTAACCAAACTTAACCATTAAACCAAAGTAAACAACAACTATAATAAAATGCACATAGACAATTACACTAGATATGTTGACTAGGGAAACACTTGATCAGAGGGAAAACCCTAGTGGGAATGATGCCTAAAAGATGATGTACTAATGTAAATATTCCTTTTAGAGGATGGACCCTATTAGGACTCTATTACAACATTTAGTACATAGATTCCTTGTTAGAAGACTTTGAACCCTTGTTAGGAGATTCCAACCCTATTAGGAGTTGTGGTACAATGTATGCAAGAAGAGCCCACTACCCAAACATGCAATTTCAACTACAAGAAGAGCTTACTGCTCATACAAGTAATTTACTGTTCTGTTCCTCTTTCCTTTTTTCTTTCCTTTGTCTTGTCAACTAGACCAATCACTGTCAAACCTTGTAGACTAGGTCATGAATAGTAGATTCAAATATCAAACCTTAGATCACTCAACAAAACCTTGGCAATGAAGTTTCCTTCACTTCTGCACTACTTTGCTCAACTTCACGTTCTGATCTCTCTCTCTACTACTTATCATCATTCATCAAGATCATATCCACGATTCATGATAAAGGAAAATGTCCTTCCTTTATACCAAGTCCTCAAAATAATTCCTTGAGTTGGCTGTTAGTCCTTCTCAATTAATTATTATAGGACCAAATTAAGAACATGTTACACTTAGTGATAACATTAATCTTCCACCTTGTAGCTTGAATGACTTTTCGTAAACACAATATTATGATGAGCGAGCTTAGCCATGTCATCCTCAAAATTTCTTCTCCATGTCCTGAACCTCAATCCTTAAGATATCAACTCTACTAAGAGATATAACAAGTTTACCAGAATATGCCTTTGTAAACTCTATATCATAATAAACATCACCAAAAATTACATAACTTCTTCTAGACTTATCCTTTCTTCTTCTAATGTTAACTACATATACTAGATACTCAGAAGTATCTCCCATAACCTTGGGTGGCTATAATACTCAACTAGCCATCTGTACCAACTTGATCTTTCTACTATTCTTTTGTCAGATACCACTAGAAACTGCTATGTTGACATCAATGAAGAACTCAGTCATGAATGTAACATATCATCATAGTAGTACACCCCCACATGAATATCATCAACATTCATGCTTTCAACCAATCTTCTTATAATCTCCCCTTTTGGCATTGATGACAACATACATGAAAAACATCTAGTTCCAAGAATACCACCAAATGACTAATAAAAATCTTTTCAAATCCTCTTCATCAATCATTATCCCTCATTGATATACCTCAATGTTATCTATACTAAACTATCATTCCATGCTATGCTTATGCCAAACATCTTCAACTATTATGCATATTATTTTTCATGCCAAACTTCTCCACCATTAACATCAATTTCAAAGGTAACCAACTCTACTACATCAAACTTAACAACAATTGATTCTTACTAGCTTTATTGTCAAGAGACATTGTTAAAAAAAAATCAACAAGAGTCCTAGATGACTCTATCCATCACAGATTCTCCCCCATATAGGATGCATCAACATTCAGTCCAGAGAAACAATGGTGCTCTATTACCTTGGACTGATGTACTCTTGCATCTTCTACTCTAATTTTGGAAGGGTCATAACCCCAAGCATACCTCACAAATACTCAAAAGTCTCTTTGGAAAGAGGCTTAGTGAATATATCTACAATCTGCTCTTTAGTGCTCACATACTTCAATTTGATTTCCTTTTCTGCAACTTTTTCTATCAACATGTGATACTTGATAGAAATGTGCTTAGTCCTAGAATGCAAAACTAGATTCTTAGACATGTTTATCATGTTTGTGTTGTCATAATGTATGAAAATAGGTTCACTAATTTCTATCCTTATATCCTTAAACATCTACTTCATCCAAATGACTTGATTGCAATTATTTGCTACTGCAATATACTCTGCTTCTATTGTACCTTGAGATGTACAATCCTAATTCTTTCTTAACTAAGCAACCAATCCACCTCTAAGAAAGAAAGCTCCTCTATTGGTGCTCTTTCTATCATCCATACTACCTGCCCAATTTGCATCAGTATAAGCACTTAGAGTGAAATCAATAGATCTATCATACCGCAATCAAAATTTTGAAGTTCCTTTTAGATATCTAAATATCCTTTTTATTTTTGCATAATGTGCTTATCTAGGATCAGCTTGGAATCTTGCAAAAATTCCAACTGCATTTGCTACATCCGGCCTTGTGTGAGTCAGATATTGCAATCCTCTAATCATAGATCTATATTTTTTCTGCTCAATAGTAGGTATCTCATCCTTTGTAGATAACTTGTGTCTAGTTACTATAAGTGCTCCAATGGGTTTACATTCTTCCAAACCAAACTTTTTTAGTAAATCCTTCAAGTACTTACTTTGAGAAATAAAGATTCTTTCTTTATTCTATGCAATCTACAATTCTAGGAAATATTTCATCTCTCCTATCATTACTCATTTCAAATTCTTTCTTCATTTCTTTTGCAAACTTCTTACTTTCTTCATCATTTCCTCCAAATATGATATCATCAACAAAAATTACTAAAATCATCAAACTATCATTAATTTCTTTCCAATACAAATTACTATCTTCCCTACCTTTGTTATATCCAAGTTTTGTCAAATGTTTGTCTAACCTTGCATACTAGGTTTTGGGTGCTTGCTTCAATCCATAAAATGCTTTCCTTAGTTTGCATACTATGTCCTTTTCATCTATCAAAAGGCATCCTTCAGGCTGCTCAATGTATACCTCTTCTTCAAGTTCTCCATTCAGAAATGCTAACTTGACATCCATCTGATATACTTTGAATTTCTTTTGTGCTGCATAGGCTAAGAATAATCTTACTACTTCTATTCTAGCTACTGGAGCATAAGTCTCCTAATAATCTATTCCTTCTTTTTGTGAGTAACTTTTGTGTCTTACAACTTCTCCTTGTTCATTCATCTTGTTGTTGAATATCCATTTGGTTCCTATCACATTCTTGTCTACTAGTGTAGGGACCAATTCCCATGTCTCATTCTTTACTATTTGAGCCAATTCCTCTTTCATAGTTTGTTTCTAGTAATCATCTTTACATGCTTCATTTTCTTTCTTAGGCTCAACTAGAGATATCAAGCATAGTTCTTCATTTACTCTTCTTCTTGTCATCACACCTTTATCTTTGCTTCTGATGATCTATTCTGATGGGTGATTCTTTATCATATTCTTTCCTAAAGTAGGAGTTTCTATCTCAACTCTTGGCTCTACTAAAGGTTTTGAGCTTTGTTCCTTCCTTGGCTCTTCTTCATTCTACAAATCATTGTTAGTCTCAAGAAATACTTCATCATTCCTTGGCTTAGTAACAACACCATCATTTGAATTGTAATAAACTATTCTCTCTTGTATCCTGAATTTCTCATCAATACTTACATTTGCACTTTCCATAATAGTCTTAGTTCTCTCGTTATAACATCTATAAGATTTTTTTTTCAATGAATAACCAATAAACATACCTTCATCACTTCTATCATCAAACTTACCAATATCATCATCTCTTTTGATATAACACTTACTCCCAAAAATTATGAAATACTTAACTGTAGGTGAGTGACCAAACCATAGTTCATAAGGGGTCTTGTTTGTGTGTTTCCTGACTTGCACTCTGTTCATAGTGTAGACTACTATATTCATAGATTCTCTCCAAAATTTCTTGGACACATCATTCTTTGCTAACATAGCTCTTATAGCTTCTATAACTGACTTGTTTCTTCTTTCTATAATGCCATTATGTTCAGGTGTTCTTAGAGCTGATAACTATCTTTTGATTCCATTTTCTTCACAAAACATGTTAAACTCATTTGAAGTAAATTCTCCTCCTCCATTTGATCTTAAACATTTAATCTTCATACTATATTCATTCTCAACCCTATTCTTGAATATCTTAAATTTATCAAATTCTCTTCAATAAATGTAACCCACATCATTCTAGAAAAATCATCAAATAGAATCATAAATACCTTTCATCATAGAATCCTTTAGTCTTTATAGGACCACTAAGATCTATGTGTACAATCTCCAACTTCATTGTAGTGGTAAATTTCTTCTTCGAAAAAGAAGTCCTATTATGCTTAGCCAAAAAAAATTCCTTGCAAATTGTGTTAGTAGGCTTTACAATCTTTGGAAAATCCCTAACTACAAACATTCTACTAGTCCTCACAATACTGTCAAAGTTTATATGAAAAAATCTCTTATTCCATAACCAACTATCATCTACCTTTGCAACCAAACATGTCATTTTAGTAGGATTCAACTAAAATGAATTACCTCTAGATTTGGTTCGTATTCCAATTACCTTTCCATCTTTATCTTTGGTCATGCATGTCTTTTTTATGAACTGCAACTTATGACCTTTTTCTACTGGTTGTCTAACACTCAAGAGATTGTGCTTTAAGCCATCAACAAAGTATACATCCTCATTTTTAGTTTTACCATCAAGATTTATAGATCCAATACCTTTAACTTGACATGCCGCATTGTTTCCAACTCTGACAATTCCTCCATCTTGACTTTTGAAGTCAAAAAACTTGTTCATGTCACTAGTCATATGATGTGAACAACCACTACCAATTATCCAAATCAATTTCTTTTCAACTTGTGATACCGAAGCTAACTTCTCTGGACTTTCATCTTTAATTGCCACAAATCTAATTTTATGATCACTAGCACTTAATGCTTGTTCATCAGAATCATTATCTTCATTTTCATACAAAAACTTTCTATCTTTTCTATGTTTATGATTTCCCTTATACTTTTTCTCTCTTTTAGGACACTGAGATGCATAATGACCATATTCATCACAATTCCAACATTTGAAAATTCTCTTACCTCCTTTTTCTCTTCTTACTAGAAAGGCTACTCCTTCAATATTTCTATCCTCCTCAAATATGTTTTTGGTAGAAAAATCTCCTCTAGCACTTGTGCTCCTTGATAGACTAGGTTGAATATTCAAGGCACTAAACACTGTCAATGTTCTGGTCAATTCTTTGGATTGTCTAAGTTCAACCTCAACTACTTTAAATCTTCCAATAAATGTCTCCTTTGTGAAATCTTTGGTACAAGATATCAATAACTATATCATTTGAACTACTGACTTAAATGGTGGTGTTAGAGTTTTCAATATCTTCCATATAACTTCATCATCTTCTTTGGTTCCTCCTTGAGCTTTAATACCTACAGTAATTTTTGATATCCTATCTACATATGTTCCTATAGATTCATCTTCCATCATTTTAGCTTCTTGAAATGCACAAATCCAACTTTGTAGCCTCAGCTTCTTAGAATGTGCATCACCTTCAAAACTATTTTCCAAAGCTTTCCAAATCAAATGTGAAGTAGCAAGTGATTTTACCTGATTGTTCTCAATTTTGGGAAGTGTAGTTAATAGTGCTTCTCTAGCTCTCATGTCACACATGAAAAGACCTCTTCCTACCTTGGTACAAGTTTTCAAGTCCTCTTCAGCAATGATTGTCTTCTCTAATTTTTTCAAGATCCAATATCCTAGACCCATACATAATAAATCTTTCTTCATCTTTTCTTTCTAGCTGTCATAATGTTTTCCATCAAACTCCAGACTATCTTTCCTAAACATATTTTTCATGGATCTCCCAAGGTTGTTAAAATTTTTCTTCAAGGACTTGATGCTCTGATACCAATTGTTAGAAATAACAGTCCACCAAGATAACTAAGAGGTGGGGGGGAGGGGGGGGTTAATCATTTATCCAAAAATTAAAATATTTATCTTCTTTATCCAAACCTAACCATTTAACCAAAGTAAACAAAAACCATAATAAAATGCACATAGATAATTACACTAGATATGTTGATTAGGGAAACCCTTGATCATAGTGAAAACCCCTGTGGGAATGATGCCCACAAGGTGATGTACTAATATAAATATTTCTTGTTAGAGGATTTACCCTATTAGGAGTCTATTGAAAATTTTTGTACATAGAGTCCATGTTAGGAGATTCCAACCCTATTAAGAGTTGTGGTACAATGTGTGTAAGAAGAGCCTACTGCACAAACATGCAATTTCAACTACAATAATAGCTCACTTCTCATACAAGTAATTTACTATATTGTTTCTCTTTCCTTTGTTCTTTCCTCTATCCTACCAACCAGAAAAGTCATTATCAAACCTTCTAGACTAAGTTACAAACCTTGGATCCAAATATCAAACCTTGGATCACTCAACAAAACATCGACAATGAAGTTTTCTTCAGTTTTGCACTGCTCTGCTATTCTACTCTCTCTGCTACTTATCATCAATCATTAAGATCATATCCACCATTAATGATAAAGGAGAATTTCCTTATTTTGTATCAAGTCCTCAAAAAAATTCCCTGAGTCGGCTATTAGTCCTTCTCAATTAATTATTATAGGACCACATTAAGAACATGTTACACTTAGTGATAACATTAATCTTCCACCTTTTAACTTGAATAACTTTCTGTACACACAATATTATGACAAGCAAGCTTAGTCACATCATCCTCAACATGTCTTCTCCATGTCCTCAACCTCAATCCTCAAGGTATCAAATTTTCTAGGAGATATAACAAGTTTACTAGAACATTCCTCTGCAAACTCTATCTCACAACAGACATCACTAAAACTTACATAACTTCTTCTAGACTTATTATTTCTTCTTCTAATGTTAACTAAATATGCTAGATACTCAAAAGTATCTCCCATAGCCTTAGGTGGTTAAAATACTCAACTTGTTATCTGTACCAACTTGATCTTTTTGCTATTCTTCTATTAGATACCACAAAAAACTGCCATGTTGACATCAATGACAAACTTAGTCATGAATGTAACATATCATCATAGTAGTACCCCCCATAGGAATATCATAAACATTCATGCTTTCAACCAATCTTCTCACAATTCCATATGTCTATATGATTCCATAATTATCTTTACATAACCTTCAATTAATTTTTCACTCATTTCATAACCCATAGGGTCAATGAACTTTAGTCTTGGTTCCACTACTTCCATGTTGGTCTCAAATTGGTTTTGACAATTGAGTGTCAACACACTTAAATAATTTTCTAAGTTGATGCTGAGTATAATATAGATGCTGAGCTACTGTATGTGCTGATCCAAAAAATAAACAAGTGCCTAGTTATTCAGATATTGAGTATATAGAAATTGTTGAGCAAGTTTCAAGTGCCGAGTGACAATTGATGCCGAGCCAGTATATGTGCCTAGCAAAGTATAGGTGCCAAGCAAGACACAGTTACTATAGGAGTTGAGAAAAACAAAATTCCTATGTGTGCCAAGCATCAACAATCAGTAAGTGTCAAGTAACACAAAATCAACATAAGTGTTTGTGCCTTCACATACTTAAATGTAAACCATTTTTGAGCTGACTCAAGATGAATCTCAAAGGATCTAAAAGATAAGATCAAATCTATTACATTTACAATGTAATTAGTATGCAACCAATCAGAAAAATGGAAACAACATGCAACCAATCAAAAATCTAGAAGGATTTGAGCGAGAAAAATGGATGAATCTCAATCGTAGATTCATACCTAACCCTAAGTCCTGAAACCTTTATAAGGAGGTCAAAATAACACAATTTAGTGTGGATGGAAGTGTATGGGAATGAAAAAAGAGAATGCAAGTGAAGTTTAAAGGTGTGTAAAGACTTAGAAGAGGAACAACATTATAGAATAAAGTTGATAAGAATAGAGTATCAACACTTCAAACAAGAGTTTTATTAGATCAAGAATGATTAGATTAGATTGGATAGAAGAAGGATCTAAAATCAACAATTGAAGATTGCAAGTCATTAGGTTAACACATTCTACTATACTTTCTAGCCATTGTATTAGGAGAATTAAAATCCTATGAAGATAGGTTGGTTTAGAAGCCATATTGTAAATCCTTTAGTAGGGTGACATTCCAAGTGAATGTTTGAAATTCCTTTAGATAAGTCACTTTTAACAGGGTGCAGAGCCTTTAACAAGGTAGGCCTTTCATAGGTTAGATCATTGATGATGGTCAAACTTTGTAACCTTGACAAGTTACATAATGCTATAGTGATAAGTTGAGGGTGTCATCCCCACCTCAGTTTTACCTTCTCATTTTAAAGTGTTTCTAGTGATCAAATCTTGTGTTATCTATTTAATACATGCCTTTACTTTCATGTTAATTAGAGATGTTAGATGCATGTGATTGATTTTAGTTAAATAGTTTTAGAGGTTAAAGTTTGGTACTTTTGATTCACCCCCCCTCTTAGAAGTATCCTTCCCACTTGTGAATTCCAACAATTGGTATCAAAGCCTAGTTCTCGCAAGGAGAAGCCTTACAACTTGGAGAAAAGATCTAGAAATGGAAGTCTACAAACTTGGGAAAATCATAGAAAACTAGGAGATTGAGATACATCTCATTCTACATTCTTTGGAAGAAGCTAGGGAAGAATTGAGGAAATCCCTAAAGAGAAGAAGAGAGATTGCCATAGTTGAGAATGATACATAGTACAAGGAGATTGAGACCTCAAAAGTGTTTGCAAATGGAGATTCCAAGGAGTTTGATGCAACAATTATAGACCTAATGGAGAAGAATAGATCTCAGGTAGAAGAAATCAGAACTCTCAAGATTGAACAAGAAGATTGAACAAGAATCTCAAGCCATGATGCTTTGTGAAGTGACTGAACAAAAGAAAAGAGCCATTGAGTATAAGGCTATGATAGAAGATGACAAGAGAAACCTTACCAAAAGAGTGGAGGAAAAGTCAATTGAACTTGCAAGAATTTCCAACATGCAGCTAGACACCTTAAGCTAGATGATGAATGCACATCATGAGCTAAATGTTAAGGACATTGAGATCTCCATACCGAAGATGCAAAATGAACAACTACTAAATGAATTGAAAAGAGAAAAGGAGATTTCAGAAAGCTTCAACAAACCTAATGAATCCATCAAGTACTTTGAATAGCTATTGAAATCACCAAGATCTAGTAATGACACTTCAGGACTAGGATACACCAGCATTGAAAAATGAGAGTCATCTAAGGCTATAGAAGAAATAAGAGAAAAGGTAAGAATACTAAACCCACTTGTCATTTTTGTATTAAAAGAAGACATGTCTCTAATGTGTGTATGAGCAAGAGTGCCAATCAGAATGACAAACCAAAAAATATGGGTCACTATCACAAGTGCAATAAGCAAAGTCATTAGGCACATGACTGCAGGACTAGAACCATTAGAACACCAAGATTTGAAGGTCACTACTACAATTGCAAGAAGTATGGACATAGAGCTTTTGAGAGTAGATCAAAGTCTATGTGGACACCTAATCAACCAACAAGGTCAAATAATCATGGACATCACTATAATTGAGACTACAACACTAAGAAAAGCTATCACTACTATCAAGAATATGGAAACATCCCTGAAAATTGCATAAGAACACATTTTAGTGGAAGCTACAATAGATGGTTGAGCCAAACTACATGTTTTAGTTGTTTGAAGACTAGTCACATCAGCAAGAACTACCCAACAAGGTCGAAGGCACCCAACTCAGATTTCAACAAAGGAAAAGGAAAGGTAGATGTTGAACACATCAGAGGAGAAATGAATAAAACATGGAAGAAGAAAGATGGAAGTAGCACATCCAATGGAGGGATTACTTCACCCAAAAGGTCAATTGGTCAAACTTCATCCAACTAAGCAAAAGAAGGTATGAGGAACTAATATACAAAGCTTTATCATACATTAGTTCCAAGACAAGTAAGTATTGAAAATGATAGATTAACATGAATAGAGATGAAAAGTTAAAACTTTGAGTTTTCACAAGTGTTTCCAAGTAAGAAAAGTTATCCTCAGATGTCAAGTAGAGACATAGTACATGTCGAGTTGTTCGCCAAAGTTAGTAGAAGATGAGTGATTAGTTGTAGCCAAGTTAGTAGTGGATGCCAAGTGAAGGGAAATTTGTATTGAAGCTGAGTAAGTGAAACTCTAGTGTATGCTGAGTAATTGGAAATTAGTGGAAGCTAAGTAAAGAATAATTTCTTAAGGAGTTGAGTGGATAGCTGTAAATGCATTAAGCATTAAATGCTATGAAACAAGGGTATATGATCACATTTTGAATCATTTTTCACCATCGCAAGCAAAAAGCAAGAATGAGAAAAGTGCAGAAAGGATTTCAAAGAAGAAAATCAAGCATTTGAGAAGATTTCAACATAGATTCAACATAGTTTCAATGATTCAAGGAATTTTACTTGTGCTGAGTTACGTAGTTTTGAAATTTCTTTGTGTTGAAACTGTAGATTGCACAAATGACCTCTAGCTCTAGAAAACACCATGAAAAAGAGCCATTTGAAGTCTAGTTAGTATCAAATGAAGTCAAACAACCTAATTTTTAACCTACTCCTAAAATTGCATATAAGAATGACCTTGTCAGAGCCTTGTCCATAATTTATCCTAAGGTTGTAATGGTTCAAGATGTTAGGAGATGTTACAACTACAAAATATGTGCTATTGGAGACATGGAAATCAGGGAGGCATACAATAAATTGTGTGAAAATGGCATCTTGAAGGAGGAGTTCCAAATCATTGAGAAGAAGGGCTTAACCCATGCCCTAGATTTTCTCATAGTGTCTAAGATCGAATGGATCATAATTGTGTTAAGTAGGATACATGATGGTAGTTTGTGGTTGGAAGATGGACCAGTCAAAATCTCAAAAAGAATTATTCATAGGGTGACTAGGTATCCAACCCTAGAATGGCCCAAAACACTAAGGAGTGATTCAAAAGAAGTAATTGAGAAGAATACTGGAGCTAAGTGGAACATGAGAAGCATGACCATTGATACCATTAAGGATCCTATTGTTGATTTTTTAGTTAGAGTCATATCCCACAAGTTTTACTAATCAAGTAGACTCAATAGTGTTCCCTGTATTGTAGTGGACATTAGCTACAAACTTGTCAAAAAGGATCATACTTATGATCTAGCTGAATTGCAATTACAATAGATTATGGAGAATTTAGGAGCTATAAGAAGAAAAAAGGGAGCTCAATGTAAATTTGAAGCAATTTTGATATGTTTATTTTTCTATGTACAAAATGAATTCCCCTCTTTTAGAAAGGTAAGCCGGAAGACAAACAAATCTATAGTAGTCTAGGTGAATGAATACATTGAACAAATGGGAACCAATTTTGAGACTATTATGACCAGCTACTTTGAAGATTTCAAGAAGTCTATGAAACAGAGACTAAGGATACATGTTTCATTACTTGAGTAGCACATAAATGATATATGTTTTCTTGTTGATATTGATTACACCTATATCCAAGCAGCCATACCAAGGGTAAGATGGCTTAAGCCACTTGGTTATGAGATAAATATTGATGAGGCATCTACAACAATAACAACACTTCTTGTAGAGGAAGTAGATAAAAGTGCCAAGCCAAACCCTTTGGCACCTATGATGTTGTAAGATCTAAAGTGGATATGGAATTGAAAACTACTTCAATATTGAAGAAAAAGGAAAAATTAGTGAAGAATCTTAAGGCCAAATTTGGAGAAGGGTCTGTAGTAGTAGGGGAAGAAGAAGATGAAGATGAAGAAGAAAAAGAATAGGGCTAGGAGCCATGAGCACTAACCCAAGGCATGGGTGAAGATGCTGAAGAAAAAGAAGGTGTTGAGGAAGAAGAGGAAGCACCTAAGGCAGAGCCTAAGAAGAGGAAAGCATAGAAACAATTTGCTGCTCAGCCTAAAGGAAAGAAGAAATGTAAGCCAAGATTGACAAAACATACCACTAGGGTAAATACAAGGGCTACAACAAAGATGGCCAAGGAACAAGAAAAGAAGAAAGCCACAGAGAAGGGAGGACCAACAGAGAAGAAAGTATGTGGCACCTCTTTAATTAGATAAGGTGAGGAAAAAGTCTGCTGACAATGGACAATACAGAGTAGTAAGTCACACCACTGAGTCTGATTTGGAAAATTACATATGTAACAACATTAGGGACACTGCAGACTTGTTAGGGCTTAAAGGTATTGATTTCAATAAATTAAGTAGAGAGGAGAAAAAGATGGTAGAAGAATCAATATACACCATGATGGCAAAGTTCAAGAATACTCCACTTGAACTAGATAATACTATGCCTAAGTAGTTATATTTCATTGTAGAGAATAAATGGCATTATTGCCTCAATATGGAGAAAGAAATAAGAGAGTCAACATTGGCTCGTGTGATGCCTACACTCACAAAAGGGAAAATAAGCAAGGCTAGTAAGAAGCATGGGAGAAAATTTGCACCCAAGTATAGAGCCTCCAACATATTGCAGAATAAAATTAAGGATGTTGTGAAGAAATCCACTCTAATGTGGAAAGTAATTTATGGCCTCACAATTATAAAAGAAGGACGAGAAGATCCCTTTGAGGGAAGAAATAGTGATGAAGAAGAAGAGGGAAATGATAAGGAAGAAGAAGGAGAAAAAGAAAAGGAAAATATTATAGTGGAGAAAGAAACACAAAAGGTTGAAATGGAAATTGCTGAGGAGCAACAATAGGAATAGAGTGTGCAAGACACACAAATGCCACCACCAAGTCCTCCACATGTAACTCCCACACCTACATAAATAGTAATTGTAAAGGATGTTCCTAACACTACTAGTTAGAGCATAAACCCACTGATTGTAGAGGATCTTAGAAAGATCCTTCACCAAACTACTTTACAATCATAGCTATGTACCAATCAAATCTTGGTGAGTGTGGAAGAACTTCAAAAAGTTGTAGCTAAGATTACAAAGGAGAAGGTGAATCCACAAGAGCCACCTTCACATACTACAACAACTACAAGTGGACAACCATAAGAGAAAGTAACATAAGATGCATCAGCTAGGGTTTATTCCACAGTCATAGTGACTTCACTACCGAGGAGCAAACAAAGGAGAAAACATGATAGAAGGATACCTTTGTCCCTACAACACAAGGAAAAGGTGCACCAACTCAGATCAAAATTATTGATCAAGACATAATTGAAGAGGACAAGGAGAGTCCTAAGGAGAAGGAACAAGAGGTAATTCAAACACTGATCAATTTGCCTACAATAGGGACTCCCATAGGAACAACACAATATTCGAGCATTGATGTAGTACCACTTTAGATATCAACACTAGGCTCAATCTCTACCAAGGTTGCAAGGTAATTCATTATGGATACCTTTCTCTTGATGAGGAGATAGTCATTCCAAGGTATGACTATAAAACTATGAACATAGACCAGATTAAGGAAGTGCAAGAGGCACTAGAAAAGAAGAATAAAAAAGAGATACTCAGAAATGTGTATAAAAAAAGGAAAGCTTTGATTGAAATTAAAGACATCTTTTTAGATGCATTCAACTTGCAAGTACCCAATGAAACCATGTCATGTCCCCTATTCAAATAATTAAAAAAAATAAACTTTGTTAAGGCAGGCAGGCTCCAAAAAGGTGAAATTTCAGAAAAAGGGGTTAATCTTTGGAAACCAATGGACTAATAAATAAAAATTATTATTAAATTATATTTTATTAACCCCTCTTGGACGTGAGTTAGGGTTATGCCCTCTTTAAAAGGGGTTTGGAGGCATTTTGGGCTCATTCTACATCTTGATTCTTGCTAATTTTCTTGTTGTTCTTCAGAGGCTGCCAAACCTGTGGAGAAGGAGACCCAAGAACAGGAGTTTGCAAGTTTCTAGGAAGGCTAAGGATGGGAGTTTGAAGCCATTCCATGTGCATGCTCATACAGAGTTTTCCCTTGTACTGAATAGTGCCGATTTGGGTGTTTTCGGGGTTGTTTTTGGTTTGAATTTGGGTTTTCAGTTGAGTGTTTCATATCAGTTTGGTTTGCTGTTGTATTTCAGACTTTATGATGTTAAAATAGAGCTGAATATATGTATTGGGTCGTGATTAAACTTCTGAGATAATTTATGAGTGTTTTGTGGTGTTTTCGGGCATTTTTGTGTTAATTTCGGGAGCCCGATTGAGCATAGTTTTGCTCTACATTTGTGATCTGTTGTGTAAGGGCTGTACAAATCTGGAAATTTCATTTTGTAGGCTGTTATGCTGCTGAAATTTCTGTAAAAATTTCCATTTTCAGATTTATTAATAATTTGTGAAGTTGTGAAGTTTTTGGCACTAATTTGGACATACCCGATTTGGGTTTTATTGGAGAATTGGCAGATCTTTGTAATATTGGTTGTTTGATTTTAAAGTTCTGATTTGAGGCTGGAAATATCATAAAAAATCAGTAAAGGGACATTACAAACCAAGCCCATAATGGAGAAATTAGCCAATATAGTGGACCAAGTACAAAATGAAGGCCTAGACACAAATACAAAATTGCTAGAATGGTCTAAAAAGAAGTTCCAAATGAAAGTGAATGAACACATATCAAGTGAGATAGCACTGTCTTTGGTGGGGCTAGAAAAGAAGGTGAAAAAGGTAAAATTATTACTTGAGAACATATTCTCATTGCCCTCCAAACTATGTGATCCATCAATTTTCACACAAGAGACCAACCAAAAGATAATGAGCTTGGAGATTAGGAACTTGAAAATATCAAACATGCAGCTACCTAAGAATCTAGCTTAGAGTGAGAAGTATTTTGCTACAACACTTCACACACAAAAGAAATTAGCTATGCTCACAATAGGTGAGGCTAACATAAAGGCCAAATTGAGACATCTACAATTTTCTATAACCCCTCACATGGAAGTTTTGCAAAAAGAATTGGCCTATGTAGAGAATGTCTTGAAGAAAGATCCCAATCTTTCTACATTGGAAGGCCTAGTACACCTTGTAGCAAAGTAAACCATCCAACTTAAAGCACTAGAAATTGCATTAGACAATTGGGACGGTACTCTAAAGATCATAATGGAGGTAAACAAATCATTTTTGGCTAAGTATTCAATTAATGCATAGAACCCTTTGACATAAGTTTCAAAAAGGGGGGAGATAAAAAAAAATTAGGAGACCCAAAAGGGGGAGATATCCAAAAGGGGAGATAATAAAATTTTGAGTTTTGAGAAGATAAAACTAAGGGAGAGATAAGGAGATAAAGCCAAAAGGATACAAAAATGCAAGGGAAGATGTGTAAAAGGGGGAGTAAAAATAGAGCATAATAGAATGATAAGGCAAACCATGGAAACAACATGAGTCAAATCCAGCATAAGGAGTTTTGGATATAGAAATGACACATCAGCTTAGGGGGAGTTACAATTTTGAGGCATCTTCACAAAATTTTGAATAGTTTGAAGTTTTGTACATATGTCAAACAAGATGTATATTAGACTCGTAAAGATCAAATTCATAATGTTTAGTTAAGTGTTTTTGAAACTCATGTCAAAGGGGGAGATTATTGGTCTCAAATTGGTTTTGACAATTGAGTGTCAGCACACTTAAAGAATTTTTGAAGTTGATGCCAAGTATATTATAGATACTAAGCTACAATATGTATCAAGCCAAAAAATCAATAGGTGTCGAGTTATTCAGATGTGGAGCAGATAGACAGTGTCAAGCAAGTTGTTGAGCTAGTATATGT
This sequence comes from Cupressus sempervirens, assembly GCA_028749045.1. Taxonomy (NCBI): domain Eukaryota; kingdom Viridiplantae; phylum Streptophyta; class Pinopsida; order Cupressales; family Cupressaceae; genus Cupressus; species Cupressus sempervirens. The sequence goes on along the minus strand of CM053791.1, from coordinate 186,659,875 downwards.
GCTGAACAAAGTATAGGTGCTGAGCAAGACATAGTTACTATAGGAGCCAAGCAAGGTAGAATTCCTATGTGTGCTAAGCATCAGCAATCAGTAAGTGCTAAGTAACATAGAATCAACATAAGTGTTTGTCCCTTCACATACTTAAATGTAAACTACTTTTGAGCTGACTCAAGATAATCTTGAAGGATCTAAAAGATAAGATCAAATCTATTATATTTCCTATGCAATCAGCATGCAACCAATCAAAAAAATAGAAAGAACATGCAACCAGTCAAAAAATTGGAAGGATTTGAGTGAGAAAATGTTGGAATGTTCAAAATGGGAAGAGTACTTCTGAGAGGGGGGTGAATCAAAAGTACCACACTTTTACCTTTTCTCTAAATTTAAATCAAATAACTAAAAAGTAAACTGCATGCATGTAAACATATGAATGAACATAAAGTAAACACATGCAATAACACATAACACTAGATTTGGTAACCCAAAAACCCTCCAGGAATAAGAAGGTAAAACTGGGGTGGGGATGATACCCACTCAAATCACTACAACAATAAATGTTTGATCACTTCTGATGGTTTGCCCTGTGAAAGGCCTTCCCTATTAAAGGCTTTACATTGTGTCAATAGTGACCTGGTTAAAGGATTTACAAACATTTTACATGAAGTGTTACCCTGTTAAAGGATTTCGTCACCTCTTCAAAGGATCTACAAAATAGCTATTAAGCTAACCTATCAACATAGGGTTTTCCCTATCTAATACAATGGCTAGACAGTATTAGAAATCTTTGACCTAGTTTCTTACAATCTTAAATTACTGATTTCAGGCACTTGATCTACTCTTTGATCTTGATCCTCTGAGATATGATATCTGATCATGTCCCTTGTCCTTTATACTATTTTGATCAATTAGATATGCAGTTGCTGCTCTATTCCTCTAAGCCTTTCTCTCTTTCACACTAAATTTCACTATAGTCTCCCCATACACTGTTCTCTTCCACATACCTAATGGAGTTTTCAACCTCCTTTTAAAGATTGTGAAGACTTAGGGCTAGGTATGGATTGTGCCTTGACATTTTTGCAACCAAAATTTTGTGCTGAATGTGCTTCATACTCTTTGTCTTTTGCCCTGTTCCTATGATCTGTATCGTCCATATAATTGCAAAAATTTTGTATCTTCTCCCTATTGGCTATGAAATTTTTTATAGGTATTCTCCCCCTTAGTTATATCTCCCTTATATCTCCCCTAAAACATATATCTCCCCCTTTTTGACACTAATGTCAAAGGGTTCTAAGGAGTAATACCATACTTAGTCAAAAAATTACTATTTACCTCCATTATTTTTTTCAGTGGTGCATCCCAATTCTCCAAAGTAATGTCAAGTGACTTGTGTTGGATGGTAGTCTTTGCAACAAGGTGTACAAGTCCATCAAGTGTAGAAAGATTTGGATCTTTCTTTAGAACTGTTTCAGCATATACTTGTTCCTTATGAAGGACTTTTAAATGTGGGGTTATAGAGGATTGAATTTGCATCAATTTAGCCTTAATATTGGCTTCCTCTACTATAAGTACAACTAACTCCCTTTGCATGTGAAGCGATTGTGCAAAATGTTTCTCACTTTGAGCTGGATCCTTTAGCAATTGCATGCTAGAAATTTTCAAATTTCTTTTCAAGCTCATTATTCTTTGGATTTTTCCTTGTGTGAAATTGGAAAAATCACACAGCTTGCTGTACAATGAAAAAATGTTTTCAAGGAAAACTTTGACCTTATCTATTTTCTTGGCCAACTCTACCTGTTCAAGTACTATGCCACTTGATATCTTCTTATTCACTTTTCCTTGAAATTTTCTCTCTGACCATTCCATGAGTTTAACATTAGTATCCTAGTCTTTATTTGTCACTTGGTCAACTATATTTGATAGTTGCTCTGTTATTGGCTTTGCTTCATCTAGTGACTGCAAGTTGAAGGCATCTATAAAGATTTCCTTGATCTCATGAAGTGCTTGTTTATGTTTGAACTCTTTCCTAATTATTTCCTACCTCATCCTTATGTTTAATGTAGTTTGAATTTTAGTCATTTGTGTCATTATGATGGTCTTGGAATCATAGGAAGGTATCACAATATCTTCATCTAATTTAGGGTCTCCATAGTGAAGTACCCTTGCCACTCTAGTTGAATTCGAGTCTAGAGTTGAGAATTGCAAAGGAATGGCTTCAGCGCTCGACTTCTAAATGGTCTTCGTAGGAGTGCCAATCTTTAGTAGTTCTACCAATGTTTGTATGGTGGCCTACTCCTTTTCTTTTGAGGTATCCTCCTTTTCATCTAATTTCCCTTCCACTGCACTCGACATCTAAAAAATATCACTTGTTGCACTTGGTGGAGGTGGTGGTGGAAGCATCAAAATCTTAGTCCAAGTAGTTGTATATGTGAAAGGTGGTTTCTTAGGTTTCACCTTTTCTTTTTGTGGTGCTTCTACTACCTTTTGTAACTCAACAATACTCACCAATATAGGGCTTGTGCATAACTGTGCTTGTAGAGTGATTTGGTGAAGGATCTTGGAGAGATCCTCTATAGTAAGGGGATTGATGTTCTGAGCTGAATTGTCAAGAACATCCTTAATGATTATTGTCTCTATATGTGTATTGGTTACATGAGGTGGACTAGGAGATGGCATTTGTGTGTCTTGCACACTTTGTTCTTCTTCTTGCTGCTGATTAGCTGTTTCCATAGTTTCTTCCTTCTATGTTTCTTCCTCCTCACCTTTTTCTTTGTCCTCCTCAATTTTCTTATCTCCTTCTTCTTTCTTCTTTTCTTCTTCATCTCTTGCTATTGCTTCCTTCTCCTCCTCTTGCTTCTCTTCCTCTCCTTTCTTCTCTTCTATTTTCTTTTCCTCTATCTTTTCTTTGGCACTAGTTTCTACCTTATTTGTTTGCTCTACCTTATCATTAGTTATTTTATAAATTATTTCCACAATTGTGTGGATTTATTCACTACATCCTCTATCTTGTTTTGAAGGATGCTAAAAGCTCTATACTTTGGTGCAAATTTGCCACCATGTTTCTTGTTTGCCTTTGTTATTTGAGCCTTTTTCATGCCAGGCTTTACTTGAGCTAGGGTAGATTCTTTGATCTCCCTTTCCATCTTTAGACAATAATGCCATTTATTCTCAATTATTTCATACAGTTCCTTGGGCATAGTATTGTCAAGTTCTAGAGGTGTGTTTTTAAATTCTAGCATCATGGCATACACATATTCCTCTACTTTATTCTACTCTTCCCTACTAAGCTTATTGAAATTAAGAGACTTTAAATCATTCAAATCTATATTTTTAATCTTATCACAAAGTTTATCAATTGCAATCTTAGGAGGATGGCTTACCACTTTAGATTGGCTAATGTCCTCTGATTTTGTTCTTTCTTCATTATCTATATCTAGCTGTGCCACATTCCTTCTCTTCTTGGGATCTTTAGAAGAATGTTCAATGGATTTATTCTTCTCTTTTGATGCTTCTTTTTCCTTTTGAGTAGATGCCCTTGTAGTGGCCCTTGTTGCTAGAGCTGGCTTAGTGACCTTCTTAGGCTTGGGTTGAGCTATAGGCTAAGTTGTAGCCTTCCTTTTCTTTTGCTCGACAAGTGTAGGTGCTTTCTCAGCTTCTTCTCCCTTGAAACCTTCCTCCTTATCTTCTCCTAAGCCTTGTTTCATCTCTATCAAGCCTTGCCCTTTCTCTTGTTCTTCTTCTTGTTCTTCACCTACTTCTCCTTCAATGCTTGCTCCAAATTGCTTCTTTATCTTTTTCACTATTTTGTCTTTCTTCTTGATAACAAAGCTATTTTCAACTTAGTCTCAAATTTGGACTTGACAACATCATATGTTTGAAAGTGAGGAGCCTTCTTGTCTATCTCTTATGCTAGCAATGGTCTGATTGCTACTGAGGCTTCATCTACATCAAGCTCATATCCCAATGGCCTTATCCATCTTACTCTTGGTATTGCTACCTAGATGTAGGTGTAGTCAATGTTAACCAAGAAGCATATGTCATTGACATGTTGCTCTACCAATGAAGCTGGTATTCTAACCCTTTGCTTCATAGATTTATTAAAATCTTCAAATTAGCTTGTTATTTGGGCCTCAAAATTGTCACCCATTTGATCAATGAACTCATTGATTTGTGTAATTGCAATTTTTTTGAGGTTCCAATTCACCTTTCATATAGAAGGAAATTCTTCCATAACATTAAAGAATACACACATGAGAACTAAACCAAATTTGCATTGAGCACCTTTTGATCTCCTTATTGCTCCTAGGTTTTCATTAATTTGCTACAACATAAGTTTTGACAGATCATATGCGTGGTCTTTCTTCACCAATTTGTATGCCACATCAACTGCTATACAAGGTACATTTTTCAGTGTGCTTGATTGGTAGAATTTGTGTGAAATCACTCTAACAACAAAATCTAGAAGAGGATCAGTGACAGTATCAATAGTCATTGCCCTCTTATTCCATTTGGCACCTGTATTCCTCTCAATGATTTTCTTGGAATCACTGTGTAGGGTCTTAGGCTGATCTAGGGTTGGGAAACTTGTAACCCTATGCACTATCCTTTTAGTGATCTTTATAGGTCTTGTTTCCATCCATACACATCCATTGTGAATCTTGCTAAGGAAAATCCTTATCCACTCAGTTTTTAATCCTATATGGTAAACTAGGGCATTGGTCAAACCCTTCTTCTCAACTATCTCAAATTCTTTTATTAGAATCTTTTTTTCACATAGTTTATCATAAGATTGGAATATCTCTAGGTCACCTATTGCACCTATCTTATAGTTATAACACTTCCTCACATCTTGAACCATTACAACTTTAGGTGGAATGATGGATAATGCACTAGCTAGGTCATTTTGTAGGTAACTTTTGGGATTGGCCTAAATTCTAGTTTTTTGACCTCATTACTAACTAATTGAACCTCATGGCTCTCTTTTCCTTTGGGGTTTCTTCAACTAGAGGCCATTTTACTAAACTAGTGTTAAAATTTATTAAAACTTTTAACTTCCGCATAGCTTGACACTTGATAAATACCTTTGAATCGATGAACTTGTGTAGAATTTCTGTTGAAATCTGTACAAATGGCTATTAGGTTGCTGCTTGATTGCTTCTTCTCTCTTCTCATATTTGCTCAGTGTTTTAATGGTGTGAAAATGAACAAAATTTGACCTTATACCTATTGAAGACCTAGCATTAAATGCTTCATGCATATAGTTGTAAACTCGACACTTGAAGCTTTCACAATGACTCAGCTCCTATTGTATTTCATTTGCTTAGCTTCCACTAGTTCACCACTTTACTCAACTTCTATTGTCAACTTGGCATCCATTGGAGCTTTACTCAACGTCTAAGGAGAGTTCGGTAGTATTTGCAAAAACTTTAGATTTTTACCTAGCATCTTTGCTCATGTAGATTTCTTCCTTGCAGTACTTCTTTCATTCTTTGGGACTGATGTATGACATAACTTTGTATATCAGTCCCATACACCTTTCCTTTGTTTAGTTGGATGAAGTGTGATCACTTGACCTTTTAGGTGAAGTGATCTCTCCATTTGATGTGCTGTACTCATCTTTCTTCTTCCAAGTCTTATTCATTTTCCCTCTTATTTTTTCAACATCAACCTTCTCTTTTCCTTTGTTGACTTTTGTCTTGGGTGCTTTTGACTTTGTTGGGCAATTCCTGCTGATATGTCCAATTTTCAAGCAACTGAAACGTGTGGTTTGGCTCAACCATCTATTGTAATTCCCTCTAAAATGTGTCCTTATGCAATTTTTGGGAATGTGTCCATACTCTTGATAATAGTGACAACTATACTTGGTGTTGTAATCCCAATTGTAGTGATGACCATGGTTGTTTCCTCTTGCAGGCTGATTAGGTGTCCACATAGGCTTTGATCTGCATTCAAATGCTCTATGTCCATATTTTTTGCAGTTGTAGCAATGACCTTCAAATCTTGGTGTCCTCATGGTCTTGGTTCTGCATTCATGTGCTTGATGTCCTTTCTTTTTTCACTTGTGACAAAAGCTTTCATTTTTAGGCTTATCATGCTGATGAATGTTCTTTCTTCTGCACACATTAGAGGTATGTCCCTTTTTACCACATAAATGACAAGTAGGTTTAGTATTCTTATGTTTGTTACTCCTTTCTTCTATAGTCTTGGATGATTCTTCTTGTTCAGTGCTGGTGTAACCAAGTCCTAAAGTATCATTACTAGCCCTTGGTGATTTTAGTAGTTGCTCAAAATACTTGATAGCCTCATTGGGTTTGTTGAAGCTTTCTGCTAACTCCTTTTCTCATTTTAATTCATTCTACAATTGTTCACTCTGCATCTTCAAGGTGGAAATCTCAATGTCCTTCATGTTTAGCTCATTATGAGCATTCATCATCTGTCTTAAGGTGTCTAGTTGCATGTTTGAGATCCTTTCAAACTCAATTGTCTTCTTCTCTAGTCTATTGGTAAGATTTCTCTTGTCATTTTCTATCATGAACTTGTGTTCAATGACTCTCTTCTTTTGTTCAGTCATTTCACAAAGCATTATGGCTTGTGATTCTTGGTCAAGCTTGAGTAATCTGATTTCTTTAGCTTGTGCTCTATTTTTCTCCATTAGTTCTGCTATTGCTGCATCAAATTCCTTGGAATCTCCATTTGAGAACACTTCTATGGTATCAATTTCCTTCTAGTGTATGTCATCTTCAGCTATGGCTGTCTCCTTCCTTCTTTTTAAGGACTTTCTTAATTCTTCTCTGGCTTCTTCCACTTTGTGTAGAGCGAGGTGCACATCAATCACCTAATTGTCTATGATCTTCCCAAGTTTGAAGACTTCCATCTTCAGAGCTTCTCTCTAAGTTTTTAGGCTTCTCCTTGTGAGAACCTTTTCTTTGATACCAATTGTTGGAATGTTCAAAATGGGAAGAGTACTTTTGAGGGGGGGGGGGGGGGGGGGGGGGGGGTGGTGTGTGTGAATCGAAAGTACCACACTTTTACCTTTTCTCTAAATTTAAATCAAATAACTAAAAAGTAAACTGCATGCATATAAACATATGAATGAACATAAAGTAAACACATGCAATAACACATAACACTAGATTTGGTAACCCAGAAACCCTCCAAGAATAAGAAGGTAAAACTAGAATGGGGATGATACCCACTAAAATCATTGCAACAATAAATGTTTGACCACTTCTGATGGTCTGCCTTGTGAAAGGCCTACCCTATTAAAGGCTTTGCACTATGTCAATAGTGACCTGGTTGAAGGATTTACAAACACTTTACATGAAGTGTTACCCTATTAAAGGATTTAGTCACCTCTTCAAAGGAACTAAAAAATAGCTGTTAAGTTAACCTATCAACATAGGGTTTTCTCTATCTAATACAATGGCTAGAAAGTATTAGGAATCTTTGACCTGGTTGCTTACAATCTTAAATTGCTGATTTTAGGCACTTGATTTGCTCTCTCTGATCTTGATCCTCTGAGATCTGATATTTGATCATGTCCCTTATCCTTTTTACTATTTTGATCAACTGGATATGCAGTTGCTACTCTATTCCTTTAAGTCTTTCTCTTTTTCACACTGAATTTCAATATAGTTTCCCCATACACTGTTCTCTTCCACATACCTAATGGTGTTTTTTGCCTCCTTTTGAAGATTGTGAAGACTTAGGGTTAGGTATGGATCTACAATCCATATTGAATCTTTAAGCTCCTGCTCATTCCTTGCATTTTTCTCATTGGTTGCATGCCTTCTCTATTTTTTTGATTGGCTGCATGTTGATTGCATAGGAAATGTAAAAGATTTGATCTTATCATTTTTCTCCTTCAGAATCTTTCTATGTCAGCTCCAAAAATGGTTTACATCTAAGTTTGTGAAGGCACAAACTCATATGCTGATTCTGTGTTACTCGGCACATTCTGGACTACTGGTCCTAGGCACATGTTTGATCTTGGATTTCTTGGCACCTATTACACTCTGTCTCACTCAACACATATATGATTCTGACTCACTTGGCATATGAATAATTTTGACTTGCTTGACATCAACTATGACTCAAAACTTATATATCACTCGTTATTTCTATACTACTCAGCACCTGAAGCCACTCAACACCTATTGAAAATCTAACTTAAGACACACTATGGTTCAACATTCATAGTGTACTCAACTTCAATGTAGAAAGTGGTTAAATGTATTGACACTCAATTGGAAAAACCATCTAAGACCAATAGAAAAATGGATGAATCTCAATCATAGATTCATACCTAACCCTATGTCTCAAAACCTTTATAAGAAGGTCAAAATCCTATAATTTAGTGTGCATGGAAGTGAGAATGGAAGGAGAGAATGCTAGTGAAGTTTAAAGGGTGTAAAGACTTAGAAGGGGAACATCATTGCAGAATCAAGTTGATCAGAACAATGTATCAACACTTCAAACAAGAGTTATATCAGATCAAGAAGGATTAGATTAGATTGGATAGAATAAGGATCTGAAATCAATAATTGAAGATTGTAAGTCATTAGGGCAACACATTCTACTATACTTTCTAGCTATTGCATTAGGACAATGAAAATCCTATGAAGATAGGTTGGTTTAGTAGCCATATTGTAAATCCTTTAACAGGGTGACATTCCAAGTGAATGTTTGAAAATCCTTTAGATAGGTCACTTTTAATAGGGTGTAGAGCCTTTGACAGGGTAGGCCTTTCATAGGGAAGATCATTGATGATGGTCAAACTTTGTAACCTTGACAAGTTACATAATGCTGCAGTGATAAGTTGTGGGTGTCATCCCCACCCTAGTTTTACCTTCTCATGTTAAAGGGGTTCTGGGTGATCAAATCTTGTGTTGTCTATTTTCATGCATGCCTTTACTTTCATGTTAATTAGAGATGTTAGATGCATGTGATTGATTTCAGTTAAATAGTTTTAGTGGTTAAAGTTTGGTACTTTTGATTCACCCCCGTCTTAGAAGTATCCTTCCCACTTGTGAATTCCAACATTCCATACATGTGACATCATCTTCTACCATTAAAAAAATGTCATTTTTAAATTTTTTTGACCAAGGTAGGTAAAATTTTGAATCTATATTTCATCACAAACTGAAATTTTTTCATCATTCTAGTTATGTCATCTACCATATTCTCTTTAGACTATTTCCTTTAGTAATGAGTTATCATGCTCATTATACATTTTTCACTATATAATTCTCTATCTACCATACCAAGAAAGTTTCTAACTACTTGAAATAATAGATGTGTTAATAAATATTAAAATCTAAATACTATATTCTTAGTTTTCTTCAACCTTTTAGTGTTGTCCAGTAATTGTTGTTTCACAATTTCACACATGTTTACCTTTTCTTTCTTGACTACCATCAGATAGGCTTCATGCATGAATCTAGAAAGAACATAGTTTAATCTTAAACTACATTTCATTTTATATCCAACTATTTTACTTATTTATCTTACACTAGTTTTAGTTATCAAATCAATCCTCATGTTCCTACCATCAGATTTAGTCTTTAGATTGGTCTCCGCTAGCTTCTTAAAATTCTTCTCATTAACTCGGTTACATCCTTCATTACTCAATCCAATAAGTTTGTGAATCATGTTGTTTTCTATCATTATTGGGATATCTCCTACCCAAAACATTCCCTCGTAATTTTTTTTCATAATTATTCTACTCCATTCATGATTATCAAAGTCTGTATAGAACATATTCTTGACCATGTTTAAACCACTCAAATGGTCAAACCCTTGTTTAAGAGATATGTCACCATTGCATACCAAGTCTAAATCCTTTTGGATTTCATTATCTCCAATACTCTTAAAATTGCAACAAATATAAGCTTTAATGTCTTCTATGTGTAATATGTTCTACAGAACTTGTGAAAATGTTCCTAAGGGATAATCTTCAAATGACACATAGGGGTGTTTCTTAAACTTATACCTAGGATGCTCACCCACATCAAATACTGTGGGATTTGTTAGAAAGTAAAATCCACCAAGCCAACTTAGAGGGGGGAAGGGGGTGAATCAATTTTCCAACTATTAAGAAACTTATCAACCTTATTAATCCTTAAGCATGTAAAAAAAAAAAATCAACAACCATAAGAAGATATACATACATAAGAACACTAGGTATGTTAACAAGGGAAACCCTTGATTAGAGGGAAAATTCTGGTGGGAATGTACCCACAAAATGATGTACAATTTATAAAAGTTACTTGTAAGAGGATGGACTCTAATAGGAGCCAATGAAATACATTTAGTAGATATAAGTCCCTATTAGGAGACTTTGTTTCCATGTTAGGAGATTCTAATCCTATTAGGAGTTGTGCCAACCTTGTTAGGAGTTGTAGAAGGTAGATGGACACATTGTCCAAATAGCTTTAGGGGAAATACCATTGAAAACATTGTCCAACTGGTCTCTACATTATTCCTTGTAGAATAATAGAAATGAAATAATCTTAGCTCCTTCTTTGTCCTCTTAAATAGACCAAACCTCTACAGATCTTGATAATAGATCATCAACTTTGCACCCAATAATCCCTTGGATTGCCTACTTGCATTTACCAAATACTTCAAATATCATACTTGAATAACATACTTCACAATAAGGAAAATAACCTTCCTTTATACCATATCCTCAAAATAATCCCTTAAGTCATCCTTGAGGCTTTCCCAATTAATTATAATAGGACCACATTAATATAATACAATTATTTTACAATTGCACAAAACTGTCAGCTCATAGTCTTTACAACTTTCCACACACATGACTTCAGACCTTAAGCACTCACTAAAATCACCATTAGGATATCTACTATCACTTTTTGACCAGGCTCATCATGATTTTATCTTAGTTAAGAGATACAAAACAATTACCAGAAACCACTTATCAAGTACTTTATCTGCTTACTATCTTTTATAAATCTTAAATAACTCCTGCATGTCTTTGATTCTTTATACACACACTTGTCTACTTCAATAGGATATAGTGTTGAACATATCCTTAACTATGCTTAACCTAATCATCAATACATAGTTAGTATAACCTCATTCTCTATTTGTTACTCTATCATTCTTCAATATGTTGACATGAATGACAAGCACAATGATGAATGCAACATGTCAATCATGCTATCCATCTATCCAATTCTTAGGATACTCCCCCAAAGGAATACCATAAACACTTATGCTAGCATGATTTTCCATTGTATGGATTAAATCCTTGAAATAAAACTTTTCTTATATGGTAAATACATGATTTTTGTGTAACTAGGGCTTCTTCTTTCTTTCACATAAAAAACTCTTTCAATTTCACCTCAAACTTAATCGAAAGCACTTCTTTAACTCTAACACACTTGAATGGTACTCCATCAATTAATTTTGATCCTTAAATTTATTCCAATTCATTTTTGCATAAAGTGCATAAGTACACAATCACCAAAATGTTGTTTTTGGTTACTAGACAACTCAAATTGTTTTGCACACTCACATACGATCTCCAAATCATCTATGCTCTTAATCACCACTTTACATCATCATGTTGTACCTTATACTAAATGTACAAACCTTAACTCACTCTTTGACATTATCTTTACCTTTTTGATGCTCAATCTCTTATATAAAGTACTTAATTCAAGTAAGATGAATCAAATAAAATTGCTGACTTCAATCTTCCTTTAGGTGCTTCAAATGACTATTCTTCTAGTACCACAGGTGAGATGGATGGATCTTTAGCTTTGACAAATACCTCTTTGAATTTTGTTACATGTTCCTTTATGCTTTCTTTCTAACTATCATTGCTTCTCTTTGTACTTCTTTCATTCTTTTTCATACTTCTTCTAAAGTTTTGATTCTTATTAATGTTCCTCATATGAATTCTACAGAATCTCACTATATGCCAAAGTTGATACATAACTAGCATACTAGTGTAATGTTTCCAAATTTGGGTCCAAATTGGTTTACAAGTGCTCTTTAATTTCTAGTTATGTGTCCAAAGTTGTTACACTTATAACACATAATATCATTCTTTCCTCCATTGTTTCCTTCTTTAGATCTTCTTCCTATAGGGTTAGTATCTCTAAAAATAGTACTATTGCTATTACTATTATCAAACTTAGGTTTCTTACAATTACCTACTCTATGAACAAAGATATGACAATTATACCCATAAAAATCAGTAACATGTTTAAATGGATTACCTGTGCATTCCCTTTTCATATGACCAACATCATTACATGCATAACATCTACTTTTGAATTCATATCTCACTTCTTTAGGTGACTCAATTTTCTCAAATTTCTTTGGTTCATTAGTTTGTTTGTGTTGATCAAGTTGTTCAATCTCCTTGGGTGTATTATTACATTTATTTGACTCAACCTTTTTAAGATCTTATTTCTCTTGCATAGGCTGATGAATTTTAGGATTAGGTTTCTTTCTAGCTTCATATTTCTTAGCTAAGTTTTCTCCAATACAATATCCAAGACCAGTCTTATGATAAGAAGGTCTCTAAAAATATATTTGTTCATCAATATTCTCACTAATGGAATATAACTTCTCTAATTTTTGCTTAGTCTAGGTTAGTTCTCCTTTCAAAATAGCATTGTACTTCTCAATTTCTTCATATTGTAACTTGGTGGATTCAAGTTCAGATGTAAATTTTGTAAGGTTGGATCTTAGATTTGCATTCCCATATTTTAGATCAGACCCAATTTTACTATCATCTTTCTTCAAGATCAATTTAAGATCAGTAATCTTCAATTCATGCTTCAAGATCTCATTTTATTTCTTCAATCTTGAAACTTCATCACTATCCTTGATTTGATCTTTAGGATATTTCTTGGACTTGAGATGATCAATTTTTTCTTTAAGCTTCCCAATTTAGTCTTATGCATCTTCATATCTTTCTTTCAATTTATCTCTTTCTTCAATGAGAATATCAATATTTTCAAGAGCTTCTTCTAGGTTCTTCTGCAACTGTTCCATACCCATAGGGATCTTACTCAAGCTATTATGCCTCTTTTGATTAACTGTTCTCTAACACTAATTGTTAGAAATAGGAAATACTGGAAGTTGGGGGGGGGGGGGGGGGGGGGGGTGGTTGATGAATCAATATTTTACAAACTTTAGCCCAAAATTTGATATTATTAATAATATTATAAAAAAATAATTATGCTAAATAATAAACATAATCATGAAAAGCTCATAACAACATATTTTGTTAACTAGGGAACCCAACTGAGGGAAAACCCCAGTGGGGATGGTACCCACAAAATGATCCACTAATCAAGAAGTATTTGGTTAAAGATATTGAACCTATTAGGAGTCTATTACATCTGTATAGTGTGTTAGTCCTTATTAGAGGACTTAGGCCTTGTTAGAAGCATCAATTCTATTAGGAGTTGTTATCTACAAATACTAAATGGATTCAAGATGAGCCTACTACACAAACATGTAATATACAATGTGGTTCCTTAATACAAAGAGCTAGATATGATTGCTTGTATTTTCACCATTCCTATTTTTTTGAGAAATTTTGTGAAAATCAGGTGAATGAATAAAATTAGAGTTTCCATTTTTTTTGTAGAGGGTTTTAGTATATAAACCTTAAATTATTTGACCCATGCCCTAGGTTGGGTAATTTTCCTAAATCATCCTTTATAACTCAAGGTTATGTTGAAATGTTTAATCATATCATTTACTTAGTCAAAAAAATTATCCAAGGTTTGACATTCTAATTTTCCCAAGTCTTATGTCCTAGCAGGAGGTCATAAATCATAATGAGAATATTGCATATCCCTCCTCGACTTCAAGATTAGGTGTGAGCGTAGCATCCTAAAGGATACTTTCAAGTGTTTCGATCCTACATCTAGAGGCTCAAGTGTATCATCATAAGTTAGATTTGATAAAGATGATAGTATGTTATAATATTACACCTAGGGTTATGAACATAAGATTATAGGTTTATATTGAGGATAAAAATTTCTCCCGATCTTACAATCTAAAGGTCAAGCATAGCATCATAGGTCAAAATTCTTATGTTTACAGTAAGTCAAGATGATATGCTCAAAGGAGAAACATAAAAGCATAAATCATATTGTAAGGGTCAGCCAAAGATATGCTTTGGTCTTAAGCATAAGTGTGTAAAGGGGTTTTCAATTAAGATAATAAGTCTTTTGATCATACGCTTCAAAAGAAAGTGTAAGGTCGTAAGTATGTCTTAAAAGTTGTTTGATGCTATGACTAAGGGTGAAGCATAACGTCATAAGGTCCATTTTAATATTTCTCAAAGTTACGATTGAAGATGAGGTTAGGAGCGAACGTCTATTTTTAGAAGGTTGTGATGCTATAATGAATGTTAGTAAAAGTTAAGCATAAATTCATTGCTAAAATAGGTTTCAACAGTTAAATTTGTGGAATGTCTAATAAGATGTTGAGCATAAGAGTAGAAGATTCTAATAGTTAAGTCAGTTGAGTTATGATGAAGAGGAAATCTAGTGGAGAATATGATCATTACCCAAAAGGACAAAAGTGAGTTAAGGGATTTCAAAAAAATATAAAAGGGACAAGGGTCCAAACCAATCAAAATTTTTGGCATAAAATAATAATACTAAGCTGGCTGTAAATGTCACCAAAAATCTGAATTGACACTTTGACTAAAAAATCTAAATCCTCGTGCATACAGGAATTTAATTAAATAAATGAAGTTTATGGGGAACATTATTTCATAAGGCATTATCATAAATTGAAAAAAGTACTAGTTGATAAAGCTAGAAAAGATTATTGAGTTGCAAAGTGCTTAAGCTTTTAGATTGTCAAAATATTTTTTAAGAGTTTCATAATTTAGAGCTTATTTATAGAGAAAAGATGTTAGAAACAAGAGGCAACCAGGCATAATTTGAAGAGGTGGAAATAGTTCAAGAATCATCTTCAAAAATAGACAAAACAAGGCAAAGAAAGTTGAATAAGTATGTAGATGAGTGGACTCAGTTCCTACCAAGATCATCAAATGCAATTTCTATGAATGATCATAGTTTCAGTGATCCATTAAAGTATTTCAAAGATGCCATCTTCCAAGATAAAAATGAGTATGAATTGTTAATGTTTTTCTATAATAACAGATTCAAGAAGCCACCAACTTCAAACCAATGGAGGAGGAACTTGGTAAAACTTATTTTTCTAAGGTGTACGTGGATGTAGACTTATTGAAAGCCATAGTATCATCATAAAAATCTACAACCAAGTCATTCCACAAGAAGGATGAGAGCATATTATGTATATTTGATCATGCTTCTTTTATTGAAGCTCTTGGACTCGAAGGGATGATGAACTTTTGGAAGTAGATATCTAGAACTTCCAAGAAAATTTCAAGAGGAATGCCAAATTTTATACTAGTAGGGTGATGATTCCTTACATTCTGTATGAGCTAAAATTGATAAGAGAAATTTGTAAGAAAGTGGATAAGATGCTACCCATTGCAAACCTCAAAAATTATATGTAATATACAATCTATGGTCTACAAAATGTGTTTGAGAGTGATGGATCAAATATGGTGTATGCAGGACCTAACCTTATGGATTTTAACATTCAAGATCCATTCACAAACATTGAATATGATTATTGAAGTATATCATTGAAAAGATGCAAGAACAAATTGTTGCTTCCCAAAGAGGGGAATTTGGAAATTTTGAAATTCCATCACTATTCATTGTTGATGCATCTTATCTTATACAAGAATGTTGGCTACTTTAGTATTGATTTCATTGAACCTTAATGGAGACTTTCTAGTGCAACTATGGACTTAGGTATGAGATAATCATTACCCTTATTCTAGCTTTGTTTCATTTTAAAATAATTTTAGCTATGTTCTCATGAGAATGCTAGGTGCCTTACCCAATAGAATTCTTGAGATTGTAAGGAGAATATTGAGGCTTACATGGTTAAAAGATGAAGCTAAACTAGATCATAACTGGGGATATGCCTTTTCCTTTCAACATGTTTCAATTATGAGAGTCTATTCATGCACCTAGCCCCCACACATACTACCAAAGTATATGCCTACTAGCTTGGGGATAATGGAGGTTTTGTGGTAGCTTATTATGGTGAATAAGGAGTACTTAGCCCCTAAGCTACATAGGAGAATTTTTTTAATGCATTTGTTTCAAGATAGGGGATTTTACAATTAGAAAAGGATCAATTGATCAAATTCATGAGTATTTGAGACACTACAATCTGTCTTTTCCACAATACAAAATTTATGACCTTGAAAGTGTGGTTAGATATGCTTTAAAAGAAATAAGGAATTAAACTCTCCCTAATAATAAGGAATTAGCTCAAGAGGATATAATAAAAAACAATCTGATTGAGAGTGATATAAAATATAGGTTGAGGAAGTTTGAAGATATTCAAGGGGTGGAGAAGGAGATGAAGACAAAGAACCCTAACTTTGAGGGTTTTTTCTTAGAGGCTTCCTATCATTTTAGGCTAGAAAAAATGTTGCAAAACTACTATCACATTATGTCACAATTTCCATAGGATTTAGGAGAGAAAGATAGGGTAAATTCAAACTTTCCAAAACCATATGTTGAGTTGGAAGAAGAGGAAGATCAACTTGAAGAACCTTCTTGGGTGGCAAAGGGAAATAAGAGGCAAAAGATTATTCATATGCTTGAAAAAGTAAAAGAAAGGACACTACAACGAATGTTTGGAAGAAGCTAGTACTTTGCTAACATGACACAAAGTTTCATATAGGAGAAAGTGAAAGCAGTAGAGAGCTCTTTGATAGATTTTTAGTTAACTATGGCAAAGCTAGATGACTGGATCATCCAAGCTGAATTTTTTGTGAAAGATGATGAATTTATTAAGTCTCAAGAGTTTAAAAGTTTTTTGTATAAATTCAAACATAGTGAATTGAATCTAATGTTGATACTTGGAGAGAGTGAGGAGAAGAAAAAAGAGCTTATAAAAAAGGTCTTGGCCTATGACCCAGATAGTGTGATTATGACAGTAAATGAGGACAAGGATTTGGTATAGAGAAGTGGCTTGTTGTTGGTGTCTAAATGGGATTTGGGAAAAATATTTGTGCTAGACCAAATTAGGAGAAAATATATGTCCATCTCTTATGAAGCCTTTGGGGCATAAGGTCTATAGAGAGGATCAATTTTTAACGTTTATTCAAAAACTCTGGCTATAAGGATCTTTTCCCTTAAGATAAATAAGCCTAGGCTTATGAATGTTCAAAACACAACCCAAGGGAGTGATTTCATTTGAACAATAGATTCCACCATGGAAGTGAAATTTTATGTGCTTTGAAGTACTCCTCTTTCATGAATGAGGCTAAAGTGGGGAAAAATGAATATTAACTTGCCTAAACATTTAGAGAATATGTTGACGCCAAAAAGTTGTATGAGGAAGAACTCAAAAAGAGTTATGTATTTAAACAAAGGGAGAAAGAACTAGAAGAGAATTGACAAGGGCTAGAAAATGAAATTGTCACCTTGAAGGAATAGCTCAAGGAAATGGAGCAAAGAAAAACTGAGATGAAGGTTGATGAAATAGAAGAAGCCACTAAGAAAATTCCTCCCATGGCAAAAGACAAAATAGTTGGAAATGAGTAGGCAATTGTTATAATGGAGACTGAGGCTCCTCGTAAAGATCACCAAGTAAAGGTGGATGCACTAAAGGGAGTGTTACATAATAAGATAGAAATGAAAAGAGTGCCCCAACATGTCCATAGTGTTTTTATCTCTTTGAAAAGTGTAGAGTATGTGTGCAAGGATGCTCCAACATGGATTTTTCTTATATTTAATCAATGGGGCCCATATATTACTTTCTTTGATAAGTTGATTATTTTGATTGCTAGGAAGCCTAAATTGCCTGAAAAAATATTCATTGTGAAAGAAGCCCTAGAAATGGTGAGAGAATTGAATAGATTTTTTACAGCCAAGTTACAAGTAATCCAAGATAAGGTGAAGGTGATGAATAAAGACATTTATATCTTCATTCCCCCAATTGTTGACAATGGCAGGCAAGAGTGGTCAATATATTTTGATCATGACATTAAGGAAAGTGGAAAATATTTTTGATGGGGATGTGGATGATAACTTGCTATATGATTTGGTTGATTCCTTGTTTAAAATTGAGGTGTGAATGAACAAGTTTATAATATAATCAAAGGTCATCACAGATGCCAGGTGGGAAAAATTTGTGAATGACTTGGAGACTATTAGAGGATATGACTAGCCTACTAAAAGAGAGATATATGTGGGGGACGACATTGGAGTGATCAAGGCTATGCCCATGGGAAATAGTTAAAGGACAACTAAAGAAGGCAAATGAAGACAAAATAGAGCAAGGACATGGATCATAATAGGGTGTCTTATCTTTTCATGTACACTTGTTTTGGATGTGCTTGCATTATTCACAAAGACTATACCTAAACAAGAAGATGCTAGCTATCAGTTTCGAGCTACTTTCTAAATCACTCAAAGTGTGGAGAATGTTTGTAACTATTTTTGTCTTCTTTGTAATTTATTTTTATGTCATTTTTGATGTGTTTCTTCCCAATCCGAAGCTTGTTGCAATCCTTATTCTATAAAAAGGTTTTCCAAGATTGGGAAGAAGGGGCTGAATTCTTATTTTGAGATGAAATATATCATTTGAGTCATTCCAAAATTTTATGCTAAGCATTAGTGGATTTAGCTTATTTTCTATAGAAGTTTGGAGATTAATGGAATTCTAGTTTTAGCCTTATATCTTTGTATTAAATTTCATACCAGAACTATGTATGATTCTCAAAGAGATTAATACAAGAAAGCATTGCAGGATATCTCTGTTTCAAAAGTCTATCTCTATTTTCATGCTTTATGATTTTGAGAATGAATGAACAAGCTTGATTTTATTGAAATGCAATTTAATGAGTTGTATGTCATTTTCATAGTTTCTTTTAGTTCAAAGAATTAAGTAAATGCTTCCATGGAATGACAAGGTCATATAGGGTATGAAAGGGATATGATAAGTATATAATTTGGAGCTCAATAGTTGATACATTTAATTTCAAGTCAACTAAATAAGATATATAGATATTAATTGATATGACCTTTTTTTGGCAATGGATTAAGGCACTAGTCTTTCAAGAGAAGAATCAAGGAAATCAATCTTATCTTAGACTGAAGACACTTTTATAAATAAAAAATCATTAAGAATTGTTGTAAAAAAGGAATGTAAAGTTGGTCATTACTTATTTCATGAATCTATTAAGTTCATTACTGGCCATAGTTGGCTTGTCAATTATTTTGCAATTTCAAGAAATTTCAAGGCCAAAATCTTCTATTTGGAATTTGTGAAAGGGAGTATTATTTGAGAAGTGTCAAATCCTTAGGTTAAACCACCTTGGTTTAGTAGAGCCTAAAGTGTATAAAGAATAGTTGCTTTGTTAAGTTGGTCTAGGCCCAAATAGGATATACCAAGCATGAGAAGTAGCTAAACCCTAGGTATCATGTTATTTGTTATTCTCTTGGTATTAAATTCAAATATTTTAAATCATAAACCAAAAAAAATGGTGACTCTATTGGTACTATAGAGGTATATTAAATTTTTTACAATGCATGTCAGGTCCTTTTCCTATTGGGGTGGAGTAGGATTTTTTTTTTTGTCAAAAAATTATTCCATAAGTACTATCTGGTGAAAGTAATTATAGTGTTTTCAATGATAAGTGATTTAGTAGAACTCTCAAGGTACTTTTATTTCAAATCAAATTTTCCATAAGTAGTGGATGGTGACTTAGAGGTTAAAGAACTAGTGTCATTTTAATTTTGAAAATTATGGATAGAAGAAAGACTACATGAGCCTTTGCTGGAAAGAACCCATAAGTAAATCTTTAGGGAGAGCTTCCTTCAAAAGGAAGAAAATGTTGGTGAGCAAAAAGAAGTGAACCACCAAGAGAACCAAACCCTGAAAAACAAGCTTCTACTAGTAGGTAGTAACATCTTTCTTTGAGTGAGAAATAATCCTCTTATAAAAGCTCTAAGTCTATTAGTGAACTCTCTAATGACAATTTTTATGACACCCTAGAAGTCATAGGTCATGAGAAGGTGATACACCAAGACCTAGTGAATGTATAACAAATAAGAAATAATAATTTTTTCTATACCCACCAAGATCCCATTCTTTCAAATTCTCCTTATAAAGAGTCAATTTATATATATGTTGTAGATACATACACAACTTCTAGTTTTGAAGATTTTAGGCCAAATTCAAATGATTTGAGTATATTGAGAATGCAATTTGCTTAGAATTGGCAATAGAGAGGTATCTCGAGAAAGAGAGGGAGGAAGATATAAAAAAAAGTAATAAAAGAAAGAGAAAATTTACTCAAGATAATTGCTACTCTAAAAAGGAAAAATGAAAAGGTTGTTGCTCCTTGGCAACCAATAATGGTGGATGATGTTATTGATCTAAGGAAGGAGCAAGAACATTTGTTGAGTAACCAAGAGTTTGTGAAAAAAGGGCCTCTTGTTACATAGGTGCAAAATTACAAGACTATACTAGTTGAAACTCATGAAGATAAAAATGCAGGACCATCTAGTTTTGAGAAGACAAAAGGAAAATAAAAGATGACTAGTATCACAATAAATGAGCCTATAAAGATAAAAAATTACCCAAGCTACTATGTTAGCCTCTAATATAAAATTGGAGAAGAAAAGAAAAGAGAGGGAAGAGTTGGAAAAGTAATTGGAGAGAGTAGAGAATGAGGATGCTATTGGTGAAATGAAAAGAAAAATTTGATTTCTCACAACCACTTCAAATGTCCAAATAATGACTACTCCTGAATAGGTATGCCTTCAGGATCCATGCCAAAAAATAATGCTAATAAGAGTGTTATATTTGATTTTCCTCTTTCATCTTCTCCAAAAGTAGATACTAGTGTTAATATAGTCTCAAACAGTCGTACATATATTACATCTAGCTCTAGTGTTAGTACTGGGGTGAGACCACAAAGGAGACCATTCCAATTAGAAGGATATAGGTAGTTTTATTTTAATGGGATCCCTGATTATCCAAATTCTATTGTGCAAGAATTGAGAAATAAATTGACTAAATTTTTTGGAAAAAATGTTGTTACTTGTGAAGATCATTTGAGATGTTTCTTAGACTTGTTAAATGATTATGAAGTTGGGCATGCAGATGTAGTTATGGAATTATTTGTGTAGTCATTAACTGATGATGCAAGGGAATGGTTCAAAAGATTTCCTAAGGGATCCATATCCTCATGGAGAGAGATGGAACATTTTTTTAAGAAGTAGTATGGTGGTAAACCTAATGCTAGTTATATTTTGAATTAATTCAATAATATAAATAATCTCTAGAATGAACCTATCCTTGAATTTATTGCTAGATTTAGAAGGGGATGATTGTTTCAACTTATGAGACTTAATGAAAAGGTTTTTCTTACCACTTATTTTAATTCATTTGATGGTAAGATGGGATACTTATTGAGAGGGGTCCAAGAAATCCTAGAGATTCTTTTAGGATTATAATAAATATTGAGAACAATATGAGGATCTTTAGTAAGTTGGGGAATAAAAGAGATGACCCTAGACTATTTGGGTGCAAAGGAAATAAAAAAGATGATCATAAACCTCCAGGAAATAAGAAAAAAGAGGTAGATAAGATAGATCAAGTTCTTAATGACATTAAATATCTCAAAGTACCCACAAATAGAAATGAGAAAGGTCTTCCCATAGATAGACCTCAATTCCAATAGAATTTCAATAGGAAAAGTAGGCTTTAGAATTATCCCTACAATACCTAGTGGAAGGATGGTAAACCCATTGTTCCTCCTCCCAAAAATGCAAATGAAAAGACCACCCCTTATCCTATGCAAAGAGTTTATGTCAACATGAGAGATGATTCCAAATGATGCATGATATGTCAGTTACCCCATTCATCAGAGCATTGTGTTGTTACAATGCCTTTTTCTAATTGTCAAAATGAAAATGATGAGCAACTTACCAAGAAGATAATACTGATGACATAGGTTGTAACATGGTTGAATCTTATTATGATAATGTGTCTAATTGTTATGATGCTAATAATGGTGTATATGTTAAAAGACACATTCATGATGTTATGTTACATCAACAAGTTTTCTCAAATGAAGATGAAGTGAATGATGTAACTTGTAATATGACATCTTCAAAAGATCAAGCAATTTTGAGAAGACCTACTAAAGAAGAAATTCATGAGATCAATGCTAACATGGTTGCACAAGTGCAAACAAGGGGTATGTTATCTGGGAATGATGGTGGTAAAGCAACCAATATTTTTGTCAAGAAAACATATCTA
Source organism: Cupressus sempervirens (assembly GCA_028749045.1). NCBI lineage: Eukaryota > Viridiplantae > Streptophyta > Pinopsida > Cupressales > Cupressaceae > Cupressus > Cupressus sempervirens. The sequence continues at coordinate 186,637,483 of CM053791.1, read as the reverse complement.
AAGAGCATAAGATAAATAAGCCTAAAGATGGTTATGATATCAAGATTAAGAATGTGAGAAAGAAATGGAAACCCAAGAAAGAAGATACTTCTAACATTCCCAAGGCTCAAAAAAGGATGGGCAAAAGGGAGAAGAGAAATCATCTAATGCAATTGTTAACAATAATGAGTAGAAAAATCATGGTGCTACTATTATCTCTAAGAAATAGAAGGTGATATAAAGTATAAAAATAGAGACTTCTCCTATCCCTCCTACTAACATGTTATCTATGTTATCATAGATTATAGTAAAGGTTCCACTATCATAGTTGTTAAGAATCCCAGAGCATGAAGATAAAGCCTTAACATGGGTTGGGAGTGTTAGACAAAATGTTCAACTTTAGTGTAATTCAAATGAATCTTCTAAGGAAAAGAAGGAACTAGTGGAAATGGAGGGTGTTGTATCTCAAATCCCACCTATGTACTTAGATGATTTAGTAAATCAGTGCTTGGGAAGTATCGACCCATTTTTATTAAGCATTATTATAAATGGAAAGACTAAGAAAAATTGTATGATAGAGTGCATAAAATAAAGTAATACCTTTTGAGGTTATGGAAAAGTTAAGATTGAAGGTAGACACTACCCAAGGTAGATGTGCTATGGACCAAAGAAAAGTTACTATCATAGGGATAATAAGTGCATTGCCTTATAGATTATCTACCTATCTTGATAAAGGATTGATAATGAGTGTATTAGTCATGGACATTCCATACCAATATGGTATGCTACTATCTAGGAAATGGAGTGTAAAAATGGGTGGAAGCCTTCAATGTGATCCATCTCATGGAACATTTCAAATTGATGACAAGTTGGTTAAAATTAATAGAGAACCAAAAAGTATTTATATGATTCAGAAATTTTTTGATGATGGCATAACATGTTTTGTGGATACTAATATTAATTCATTCAAAGTTGGGGTCCTAGTTCTACAGGAGTCTGCTAAATCACCTATTGTAGTAGAAATTGATTTAAAATCAAGGAAAGGGGACTTGTGGACCATGTATTTTGATGGAGCATGCTGTAAGGATGGATATGGAGAAGGTATTATTTTGATATCCCCTGATGGAGTTACTTATAAGTTTTTTTTTCACTTTGATTTTCCCATGCACCAACAATGTTGTAGAATATGAGGCTTTGTTGTTAGGTTTGAGATTAGCCTATAAGAATGGAATTAAATGTTAGCATGTAATTGGAGATTTTCTATTGGTTATTTATGAAGTAAAATCTATTCATATCTCTAAGAATAAAACTTTAAGGCAATATAGGAATGTTGTATTGGACATGATAGAAAATTTTGATGAATTTGGGATATCTTGGGTGGAAAGAGGTAACAACAAGATGACTGATCTATTAGCAAACATTTCTCTAAAGCTTGATGATGTCACATTTATTGGTATATCAAAGATAGAATCATAGAATAGGCCATCTATCCTTGATAACATTAAAATCTTGAAGATGATAGAGATATCTTGAGATCCCTAAATTGTGAAGACCAATTTTGGGGTCAAGAAATTGATTGTGCTACATTGGTGGAAATAGTAGAAGGTAAAGATACCTTTTTTGGGAAAGAAGTGGTTTAGTTAAAAACAAACAAGATTAAAAAGGGCTTAGTGGTATTAGAGACTATTTTTCATTATCATGGTAGATCCAAGCTAAATGTTAAGGAGCATGATGCTAAATATTTAGAGGAGATTAATCATGGGATTGAGGATGCATGAAAAAAGGTATAAATTAGTAAGATATTATCTCTAAGAGTAAGAATGAACTTAATCAATATGTTAAGAAAGTATAAGCAAATATTTTATTGGTCTTATGATGACTTGAAGGCCTATAGAGAAGATTTATTTTAGCATGAAATCCCATTGAAGGAAGGCACCAAACCTTTTAGGTAGAAGAAAAGGCCTATTAACCCAAACTTAGCACCAAAAATGAAAAAAGAATTGATAAAGTTAAGGGATACTAGAATTATCAAGCCAATACAACATTCTTCTTGGGTGTCTAATGTTGTCCCTATTAAGAAGAAAAATGGAGATAGAAGGTTGTGTGTTGATTTTAGAAACTTGAACATATCTTCATAAAAGGACAACTATGGCTTGCCTAATATGGAGGACATGATGTAGAGAGTTAATAGGTTAGATTTAATGTAAATGATGGAACACACACACACACACACACACACACACACACACACACACACACACACACACAAAAAAAAAAAAATGCCATTTGGTTTAACAAATGTTAGTGCTACTTTCCAAAGAGCCATAGATGTGGCTTTTGTAGACTATATAGAAAAGTTCCTAGTGGTATATTAGGATGTCCTAACAACATATTCAAAGAAAGAAGATTATCATTGCATGCATCTTTAAAAGGTGTTTTCTAGAGCTGTAGAGTATGGTATTTCTTTGAACCCAAGGAAGTGTTCTTTTGGAGTTACTAAAGGTAAACTCTTAGGGAATATTGTTGGAAAAGAAGGAGTGAGAATAGAACCAAAGAGGATATAAGCCATTGATAAGATTTAGAAGTCAATAAATGTATTTAAGGCATTCAATCTTTCTTTGGGAAGATTAAATTTTTGAGAAGTTTTTTTACTAACTTTGAAGAGGTAAGTAGACCCATCTCTAAAATTATCATGAAATGATCTAAGATCAAATGAGATGGTGAGCCAACCAATGATTTTAAAAAAATAATGAAAGCAATTAAAGATGCCCCTATTTTAAGAGCCCCTTATTATTCAAAGCCTATGCACATATTCTCATTTGCTTCATTTCATACTGTTGCAATAGTCCTATTACAAAAAAGAGAGGAAGGATTTGAGAAAAGCATTGCATTCTTTAGAAAATTCCCGCTAGATGTAAAACTATAATATGGAATAAATGAAAAACAAATTTATGCATTAGTCATGGCTGTGAAGGCATTTAGATGTTATCTCATGGGAACTATTGCAATTTCCTTTGTCTCAAGTGTTGTAGTAAAATATATTTTCTCTTAGCAAAAAGTGTTAGGAAGAAGGTGTAGATGGATCAATGGGATCCAATAATTTAATATAGACATTCAAATCACCAAGTTGGTAAGAGGGAAAGGGCTTACAAAATTAATGGCAACCACCAATTTAGAAGCAAATCAGATAAACCAACTTGATGATGATTGCAAAAGTAACTTGTGTGATATGGATGCTTATGAATAGTACAAGGGTATAGTCATGATAATTAGAAAATGGCATTGAAGTTACAAGCTATTGAATATGTCATTATCAAAGGAGATCTATGGTGGAGAAATATGGAATGTGTGTTATTAAAATGTGTTGACGAAGGATAGTCATTCAAGATTCTAGGTGAGATGAATAATTTAGTATGTGAAAGCTATTTTATGGCTAAAACAACAACAAATAAAGTGATTAGGGTTGGATTCTAGTGGCCAACATTGTTCAGGAATGCACATGAACTTGTAAAGAAATGTGATTCTTGTCAAAGATTTATAAGCATGTTGAAGTTCTTTGGTAACTTATCATTAAGACCTATAGAAGTACAAGCACCATTCCAACAATGGGGAATTGATTTTATAGGAGAAATAATGATCAAATCTAGTGGCAGACATTCATGGATCCTAGTTGCAACAAATTATTTTACAAAATGGGTTAAAGAAATCCCCACCAAAAGAGAAACTAGTAAAGTGGTGATTTTTTAAAATCCTAAATAACATTATCATTAGATTTGGTTGTCTAGAAAATATTGTCAAAGATAATGCTATGTGTTTCAAATAAGAGGAATATGAATTTTTTTGTGAGAAATATAGCATTACAAGATCTACATCATCCCTGTATCATCCTCAAGGAAATGGGAAAATATAATCCCACAATAAAAGTCTATTGAAACTCATAAAAAATGATTTTGAATGAAAACAAGAAAGCTTGGGATTCCAAGTTACCCTTAGTAGTATGGGTTGACAGAGTAACAATGAAGAAAGTAGTAGGTTGTGCACCTTATGACTTAGGTTATGGAATATAAGCTAGGTTGCCATTTAATAGCCAAAATGGGATGTAAAAATTTATCCAACAATATGATGACAATGTAACAAATGAAATGTAGATAAGACTTGACGAGATTTTACAATTGGATGAAACCAAAAGGAAAGCTTCTGTAAGAAATAAAAAATTGCAATTGCAAGTAAAACATATGTATGATAAAAAGACATCAAAAGGGAAATTTGAGTTAGAAGAATTAGTACTACTCTAGAATGCTAGAATGGAGGGTAAGGGTAGACATAGGAATTTTGATCCCATTTGGCTTGGTCCATATATGATTCATGAAAAGTGGGGATAGGATTCATATTTCATCAGAGAACTATCAAGAGATATTCAAGAATTTCCAGTTCATGGACAATTCCTAAAGAAGTACTTCTGTTAAAGATACTTTATAGACTATGAACAATAGTTTAGGGTCTCTATACATCTATGAATATTGTATAGTTTTTAAAATGTGTTGTGTTCTTCACTTGATTTGATCACGTGTAGATCTCTATGTAGTTGTCATTTTCTCAAGTATGTGGTCTACTTTCCTAGAAATACAAAATTGTTACATGGATGCATGTTGTCCATTATCCTCAAATAGAGCCATTGATGGCCTACATTTTTACCATTTTTGAGAAATCTTGTGAAAATGAGGTGAATGAATGAAATTACTATTTTCATGTTTTTTTTGTAGAGGATTTTAGTAGAGAAACCTTGAATTTTTTGAACTGTGCCCTAGGTTGGGTAAGTTTTCTAAATTATCCTTTATAACTCAAGGTTATGTTGAAATGTTTAATCATGTCATGCACTTAGTCAAACTTTTTTATCCAAGGTTTGACATTATAATTTCCCCAAGTCTTATGTCCTAGTGGGGGGTCATAAATCATGATGAGAATATTCCATATCCCTCCCCAATCTCATGATTAGCTATGAGCATAGCATCATTAAGGATACTTTCAAATCTTCTGACCCTATGTTTAGAGGCTTAAACAAATCATCGTAAGTTAGATTTTGCAAAGGTGAAAGTATGTTTGATATTACACCTAGGGGTATGAACATAAGATTGTAGGTTTATTTTGTGAGGTTAAAAATTTCTCCCAATCTTATGATCTAAAGGTCAATCATAGCATCATAGGCAAAAATAATTATGTTAAAAGTAAGTCATGATGATACACTCAAAGGAGAAACATAAAAGTCTAAGTCATATTATAAGGGTCACCCAAAGATATGCTTTGGTCTTAAGAATAAGTGCATAAAGGGTTTCTCAATTAAGATAATACATCTCCCGATCTTATGATCCAAAGGCAAGTGTAAGGTTGTAAGCATGTCTTAACATTTGTTTGATGCTATGACTAAGGGTTAAGTGTAACATTGTAAGGTCCATTTTAATGTTTGGCAAAGTCATGGTTGAAGGTGAGCTTAGGAGTAGAGGTCTATTTTTAAAAGGTTGCGAGGCTATGCTGAAGGTTACTAAAAATTAAGCATAATGACTAAAAGGGATTTTGACAATTAAAGCTCTTGAGTGTCTGATAAGCTATTGAACATACGAGAAAAAGGTTCTAGTAGTTAAGTTAGTAGAGTTATGATGAAGAGGAAATCTAGTGGAGCGTAAGATCATAACCCTAAAGAAAAAAGTTCATAAAGTGATTTCACAAAAATATGGAAAAGACAAGGATTCTAACCAATCATAAATTTTGGCATAAAATTAGAATGCTAAGCTAGTTGTAAATGTCACAAAAAGTCTAAATTAACACTTCAAAAGTAAAATTTGAATCCTCATGCATGCAGAAATTTAATGAAATAAATGAATTTGATGAGGCATTTTATTACATAAAGACATTCTCTTTAACCAAAAAAAAGTACCAATTGCCAAGACTAGAAAAGATTATTGAGTTGTAGAGTGCTTAAGCTTTCAGATTGTTGAAATACTTCTTGAGAGTTTAAGAATTTAGAGCTTATTTGTAGAGAAAATATTTTATAAACTAGAGGTGATGAGGTATGGTCTAAATAGGTGGAATAGTTCAAGAATCATCTTTAAAATTAGGCAAAACAAGGCAGCGAAAGCCTAATAACTATGTAGATGAGTGGGCTTGTCTCTTGCCAAGATCATCAAATGTAATTTTTGTGAATGATCATAGGTTCAGTGATCCATACATGTATTTTAGAGATTCAATTTTCCCAAATACAAATGGGTATGATTTGTTTATGTTTTTCTATAGTAATAGATTCAAGAAGCCACTAGCCTCAAACCCATGGAGGAGGAACTTGGCAAAATTTATTTTTTCCTGAGGTGTATGTGGATGTAGACTTATTGCAAGCCCTAATAGAATCATACAACCCTACAACCAAGTCATTCCATAAGAAGGATGGGAGAATATTGTGTACATGGGATCATGCTTCTTTTATTGAAGCTTTTGGACTCTAAGAGAAGATGACTATGGAAGTAGATATACAGGACTTCTAAGAAAAATTCAAGAGGAATGCCAAATTTTATATTGGTAGGGTGATGATTCACCACATTCCATGCAAGATAAAATAAGTTGGAGAAATTCCTAAGAAAGTGGATAAGATGTTGCCAGCTGAAAAATTCAAAAATTATATGCAAAATACAATCTATGGTTTGCATAAGGTGCTTATGAGTGATGGATCATATATGGTGTATGTAGGACCCAACCTTATGGATTTGAAAATTTAAGATCCATTCACAAACATTGAATATGATTATGTGAAGTATATTATTAAAAAGATGCAAGAACAGATTACTACTTCCCAAAGGGGGGAATTTGGAAATTTCAATTTCCATCACTATTCATTGTTGATGCATCTTATCTTATACAAGAATGTTGGATACTTCATTATGTATTTCATTGATTAGACATCAAACCTTGATGGAGACTTTCTAGTGCAACTGTGGACTTGGGTATGGGACAAACATTACACTTATTCTATCTCTATTTCATTTTAAAATAATTTTAGCTTTGTCATCATGATAATATAGGGTGCCCTACCAAATAGAACCCCTAAGATTGTAGCAAAAATATTAAGTTCTAAATGGTTAAAATATGATGCTAAACTAGACCATAACTCAGAAATGTCTTTTATTTCAACATGTTTTAGTTATGAGAGTTTATGCATGCCCCAACCCCCACACATATAACCAAAGTAATTACGTATGAGGTTGGGGATGATGGAGTTTTTGTGGTAGATTATTATGATGAATAGGGAGTACTTAGGCCCTAAGCTACACAAGGGAAAATTTTTGTGTAGATGTTTTAAGATTTGGGATTTTAAAATAAAAAAGAATCAATTCATCAAATTCATGAGTATTTTAGACACTACAATCCATCTTCTGCACCATATAGAATTTACGATCCTGAAAGTGTAGTTAGAAATGATTCAAAAGAAATAAGGAATTACCTCAAGAGGATATAATAAGAAAAAATCTAATTGAGAGTGACTTAGAAGATAGGTTGAGGAAGTTTGAAGATATTTAGAGGTGTAAAAATTTTCCTTAGGGAAAAATCACCCAAGATTAAGGAACTCAAGCACAAGCACAAAAATGACCAAAGTATGATCAGAATAACAATATGAAATTGTGTTCATGTAATGTCATGTACATACACACTAGGAGTGCCTATCTATAAAGGCCTCTAAGATGCATCTAGATTGTCTCTAGAATGAGCTAGGAGATAAGCATTACAACTAAGCATACTTCGACTAGAAGTGGAATATACTCCATTCTGCTTGAATATATGTGCATCAATGAGAGGATTAGTATGAAAAAGTGTATCTCATATAGAGATGTTGTAGACACCATGTGCTTAAATTAGATGCTAACTCCTGTGTTGTAGACACCATATGCATAAATTAGAGTGCTAACTCCTGTGTTGTCAACAAGACAACTCATAAGAGTACACATACTCCTAGGTATCAAACTAATAAATAATAAAATAATGCATTACCCTAAGTAAACTTAAGTAAAGTGTAATAAGTAAATACTTATTTACACCAACACCCTCCCCTCAAGTACAACTTAGGGGAATGCACTTAAGCTCACAAAAGCTAGGATGAAAATGCATGATGGTTCCTGGCTACTAGGCCATGTTAGGTACCCATGTACAAAAGGCAATGAAATCTCTCATGAAGTAGAGAAAGAGGGAAAACCTCATGGGAGCCAACACCCCAAACCCCACCCTCTTGCAAAAAAAAAAGAAGGTAAAAGAGAGAGATGAAAAAACAAGATGCATGGATGGATGGAGTAATAAAGACCCCCCCATTACACCATACATAATGTATATACAATAGAGAATTATGAGAAGAGCACTATCCCAAAAGAGGAAAAGGTCCCCCTCATAAAAGAGAATAAGTAGAAGAAAGGAGATAAGTAGTCCCCACCACCCCCTGCCCCCCCTTGTTGTTTAGTGTGGAGCTTGATCAATCCCCAAGTGGGAGATTGTTAGATTGTGGTGACTGATCAGGAAAGTACTGTAGATACTTCATAATTAGTGGGGTGAATTTTTTTTAGGTACTATTCATAGATTTTCCATTCGTAGATTTGCCACTAAAGGTATGGCTAATTTATGGACGACATGTTATAACCCTAAAGTGGTTTAATACTTGTATAAAAGGGCTTAGGGTTGGGTAATTTCATTATGTTGTGATGCGAAATTGCTTCTTGCAGTGGTATTGAGCTGTAAGGGATTACAGACTATAATCAGGTTGTAATCACTAGATTGTAATAAGATCAAACTTGCTATTTGGTGGCCGTAGCCTAGGGATTTGGTGAACCACGTTAAATCTTGGTGCCTTGTGTTCACTTTTGTGTGGTCTATTATTTTTCCTGTTATTGGTTTTATTTGCATGTAGTTTTTATTTCTGTCTGTGGTTTATCCTAACAAGTGGTATCAGAGCCTAGTTGTTTTTCAGTTATCCTCTACAAGAAAGTTTCACAATTGAGTGGGAGTCTCAAGGTTGAGTGAGAGTAATGGCATATGAGGGTAAGCTAAGGGTTGATGAAAACCCTAGCGACACTGTATGAAAAGCCCTCCGCTTCAAACAAGGTATTTCTCATGAAGAATTTATTTAATATGAAAATGGCAAAAGGTGGATCTGTTGTAGATCATTTAAATGAGTTTAATACAATTAATAGTCAGTTATCTTTTGTGGGTATCAATTTTGATGAAGAAATTAGGGCTCTCTTGATTTTGTGTTCTTTGCCTGAAAGCTGTGTTAGGATAAACCACGGACAAAAATAAAAACTACATGAAAATATAACCAATAAAAAAAAATAATAGATCACACATAAATGAACACAAGGCACCAAGATTTAATGTGGTTCACCCAATCCCTGGGCTATGTGCACCAAACAACAAGTCCGATCTTATTACAATCCAGTGATTACAACCTGATTACAATCTGTAATCCCTTACAGCTCAATACCGCCGCAAGAACCAATTTTGCCTCACAAAATAATGAAAAATACCTAACCCTAAACCCTTTTATAAAGTATTTTATTCATTTTAGGGTTACAACATGTCGATCATATGTCAGCCATAATATGTCGGCTACTATTTATGAAGTATGTATAGTACTTCCCTGATTAGTCACCATAATCTAATAATCTGCCACTTGGGGACTGATTAGGCTCCACATGAAACAATAATCTTCCACTTGGATACTGATCTTGTACCAATTCCACTACCACATGGGGCTCCCACTGGATCAAATCAACCTGGACCCTGCTATTTTTTTATTCATGGTTAGTCTAAAAGACCAACCAAAGTTGAAGAGGAGTTCAACTTCTCCCTTGTTACAACCTTTGTCAACATATCTGCTAGATTGTCATTGGTATGTATCTTCTCCATCTTTAACTATCCATCCTCCAAAACTAACTGAATGAAATGGTACCGTAACTGTATGTGTTTGGTCTTAGAATGTAGAGATGAATTCTTAGAAAAATGAATGGCACTTTGACTATCTATGAACAAATAATATCCTTCTGAGGATGTCCCAATTCTTCTAAGAAGAATTGAAGCCATATCATCTCCTTGGCTGCCTTTGTAGCAGGAACATACTCTACCTCTACAGTGGATAGAGCATTAATCTTTTGTAACCTAGAAACCCAGCTCACAGCTGCCCCACCAACAGTAAAGACATAACCTGTAGTACTCCACCTGGTATCAATATCCCCTGCCAAATCTGAGTCAACATAGCCCTGTAAATCAGTAGTAGAGCCCCCAAAGTGTAAACACTTATTGGATGTTCCTCTCAAATATCAGAGAATCCACTTAACAACATTCCAATGCTCAAATCCTAGATGACTCATATACCTGCTAACGACTCCCACTACATGTGCAATATCTAGCCTAGTGCATACCATAGCATACAACAAGCTTCCTATAGCTGAAGCATAGGGTACCTTGGACATCTTATCCTCCTCTTCCTGTGTCTTGGGACACATCTCCTTAGTTAATTTCAAATGACCAGGTAAAGGTGTGCTGATAGCTTTAGCATTCTCCATAGAGAAACATTGCAACACCTTCTCAACATAATCAGCCTAAGATAGCATCAAGGTTCTGTTCTTCCTATCTTTGCATATCTTCATACCAAGGATTTTCTTTGCTACCCCCAAATCCTTCATAGCAAATGTATGTGCTAACTGGCATTTTAACCCCTTAATATGATCCATGTTAGACCCAGCTACAAGCATATCATCAACATATAAACATAAAATAATGTAGCTATCATAATCCAAACTCTTAAAATAAACACAGTAATCAGAATGACACCTGTTATATCCATGCTCATGCATAAAACTGTCAAATTTCAGATACCATTGCCGAGGTGCTTGCTTCAAGCCATATAAAATTTTCTTCAATTTGCACACTAAGTTCTCCTTACCTTTGACCTCAAAACCCTGTGGCTGAGCCATATAAATTTCTTCATCCAAATCACCATGAAGAAAGGCTATTTTAACATCCAACTACTCTAAATGCAAATCTTCAATAGCCACAAGACTTAAAACAATACGGATAGAAGTCATTTTAACAACATGAGAAAATATCTCATCAAAATCAATTCCCTTTTTTTGTGCAAATCCTTTTACAACTAACCTGGCCTTAAATCTTTTCTTGCCTCCTTCCTCTTCTTTCAACCTATAAACCCACTTATTCTACAAAGCCTTTTTACTTGCAAGCAACTTGCACAAATCCCATGTCTTATTTTTCAGCAAAGAGTCCATTTCATCTTTCATTGTAGACTCCCACTGAATCTTAGTATCCACTTGCACAGCTTCATCATAACTTTCAGGTTCACTAGCATCAGTAAGTAAAATAGAATACAAAGAGGGAGAAAAATTTTGTGGAGGTCTAATTTGCCTCTTTGACCGTCTAACATTTACTGGTGTGTGTGGTATTTGTTGTTGCAGTTGTTGCACATCATGAGGAATGGCTGGAACATCAGCTTTTGGAGTATCATCCAACACTACATAATCATTTTCTTTCCATTTCTTAAAAGTTTGAAATACATCAAATTTCTGTCTAAAGAAATAAACCCATACTTTTCTAGTTGCATCATCAATAAATGTAACATAATAATGAGAGCCACCAAGGGAAGATACCTGAGCTGGTCTCCATACATTTGTATGCACAAGCTCTAATTTCTCCTTTTTGTTTTCTTTCCCTGTCTTTACAAAACTCACTCTCTTTTGTTTTCCATACACACAACTTTCACAGAAATCCATATTCACGCATTTTAGACTTGGTAAAATTTTTTTTGAATGAAGTACTTTCATACTTTTCTCACTCATGTGCCCAAGTCTATTGTGCCATAGTGCTGTATCAGAATCTACATCAGCTATTTGTTCTCCCTACTCAACTGCAACAATTGTTCTTGAACATTCATTTTTCTCTGAAACAATCAAAGTAGAAGGAACAATATGACCTGTACAAAGATATAAGGTCCCTACTTTCACACCTTTTGCTACTACAAGGGAACCTTTTAAAACCTTCCAATTTTTATCATTAAAAGTAACTACACAACCCTCATCACCGAGTGTCCCAGCTGAAATTAAATTTCTACTCAGCCTTGGAACATGTCTTACCTCATGTAGTAGCCAATGATTCCCATTCTGCAACTTAATCTTAATTTTTCCCTTTCCAACAATCTGAAAGGGTTCATTATCCCCCAAATAAACAAGCCCAAAATTCGCTTGGACATAATCAATGAAATAACCTCTATGAGGTGTAGCATGAAATGAAGCACCAGAATCTAAAACCCATGAATCATCAACACTCTCTAAAGATAGAAGCAAAGCATCCTCTTTGGATTTATTACTTACCACATTTGCCTCCTTGTCTCCATCTAATTTATCTCCTTCATTTTTCTTTCAATTCCAGCAATCTTTCTTTTTGTGCCCTAGTTTCCCATAGTACTAGCAATCATTTGGTCCTCTCGATTGAGACCTCCTCCCCTTTGACTTTCCTCTTGATTTTCCACAATTTCTAGAGTTATTTCCTCTCTTAGTTGTTCTGCCCCTTCTTTGTGCATTCAAAGCACTTCTTGATGTAGATCCACCTGAGAATTTTCTACGAGTTTCCTCACTTAAAATAACATCGATCACATCATCATATTTTAGGGTACTAGATCCAGGAACATAATTACTCACCGCCATTACCAAGCCATTCCAGCTTTCAAGGAAAGAACACAAAATCAAGAGAGCCCTAATTTCTTCATCAAAATTGATACCCACAGAAGATAACTGACTAGTAATAGTATTAAACTCATTTAAATGATCTGCAATAGATCCACCTTCTACCATTTTCATATTAAATAGATGCTTCATGAGAAATACCTTGTTTGAAGTAGAGGGCTTTTCATATAGTGTCACTAGGGTTTTCATCAAATCTTTTGTTGTCTTTGCTTTTGTAATATTAAATGCCACTAATGGTGCCAAGCATAACCAAATGCTTTTGAGTGCCTTTCTATCCAAAAGATCCTATTCAGCCTCGGACATAAATCCCTAATTCTTGGCTTTGCCTTCCAACGGCTTCCATAAATCCTTTTGATTTAAATAGTCTTCCATTTGCATCTTCCATAACTGGAAGTTCTACCCATTAAACCTGTCAACCCTCATCTTACCCTCATTAGCCATCACTCCCACTCAACCGTGAGACTCCCACTTAACCATGAGACTTTCCTGCAGAGGATAACTGAAAGACAACCTCGCTCTGATACACCACTTGTTAAGATAAACCACAAACATAAATAAAAAGTACATGCAAATATAACCAATAATAGAAAATAATAGATCACATAGAAATGAACACAAGGCACCAAGATTTAATGTGGTTCACCCAATCCCTGGGCTACGTCCACCAAACAACAAGTCCGATCTTATTACAATCTAGTAATTACAATCTGTAATCCCTTACAGCTCAATACCACCGCAAGAACCAATTTCACATCACAACATAATGAAAAATACCTAACCCTAAACCCTTTTATACAAGTATTTTATTCATTTTAGGGTTACAACATGTCGGCCATATGTCGGCCATAATATGTCGACTACCATGTTGGCCACGGCCCAAATTTTTTTTTCGGGGTGATGCCCCGAACCCCACTATTTATGAAGTATGTACAATACTTTCCTGATCAGTCACCATAATCTAACAAGCTAAAATGGCTTGGTAATGGCCGTGAGTAATTCTATTCCTGGATCTAGTACCCTAAAATATGATAATGTGATTGGTGTTGTTTTGAGTGAGGAAGCTCGTAAGAAATCCTCAGGTGTATCTACATTAGGAAGTGCTTTGAATGCACAAAGTAGGGGCAGAATGACTGAGAGAGGAAGTAACTCAGGAAATCATGGGAAATCAAGAGGAAAGTCAAAGAGGAAGAGGTCTCAATTAAGAGGACCAAATGATTGCTAGCATTGTGGGAAACCAGGGCACATAAAGAAAGATTGTTGGAATCAAAAGAAAAATGAAGGAGATAAATCAGATGGAGACAAGGAGGCAAATGTGGTAAGTAACAAATCCAAAGAGGATGCTTTGATTCTATCTTCAGAAAGTGTTGATAATTCATGGGTTTTAGATTCTGGTGCTTCATTTCATGCTACACCTTATAGAGGTTATTTCATTGATTATGTCCAAGGGGATTTTGGGCTTGTTTATTTGGGGGATAATGAACCTTGTCAAATTGTTGGAAAGGGAAAATTTAAGATTAAGTTGTAGAATGGGAATCATTGGCTACTACATGAGGTAAGACATGTTCCAAGGCTGAGTAGGAATTTAATTTCAGCTGGGCAACTCAGTGATGAGGGTTGTGTAGTTACTTTTAATGATAAAAATTGGAAGGTTTCAAAAGGTTTCTTTGTAGTAGCAAAAGGTGTGAAAGTAGGCACCTTATATCTTTGTACAGGTCATATTGTTCCTTCTACTTTGATTTTTTTAGAGAAAAATGAATGTTCAGAAACAATTGTTGCAGTTGAGGAGGGAGAACAAATAATTGCTGTAGATTCTGATACAACACTGTGGCACAATAGACTTGGGCACATGAGTGAGAAAGTATGAAAGTACTTAATTCAAAGAAAGTTTTACCAAGTCTAAAATGTGTTAATATGGATTTATGTGAAAGTTGTGTGTATGGAAAATAAAAGAGAGTGAGTTTTGTAAAGACTAGGAAGGAAAATAAAAATGAGAAATTAAAGCTTGTGCATATAGATGTATGGGGACCAGCTTAGGTATCTTCCCTTGGTGGCTCTCATTATTATGTTAAATTTATTGATGACACAAATAGAAAAGTATGGGTTTATTTCCTTAGACATAAATATGATGTATTTCAAACTTTTAAGAAATGAAAATGCTTGGTTGAAAATGAGACTGGTGAGAAATTAAAATGTCTCAGATCTGATAATGGTGGTGAGTATTGTAGTCATGAATTTGAAGATTATTTTTCCACTAATGGTATTCGTAGAAAAAAAATTTGTTCCAAGAACTCCACAGAAAAATGGAGTGGTTGAACCCATGAACAGGACTATAATGGAGTGCATAAGGAGCATGAGGTTGCATGTTGGGTTGCCCTTACACATGTAGGCAAAGGCTGTCAACACTATAGTATATTTGATTAATAGAGGTCCCTCTACTCCTTTGAGATGTGGTATTCTAGAGGAGGCATGGACTGGTAAGAAGGTGAGTTATTCTTTTCTCAAGACCTTCGGTTGTGAAGCTTTTGCTCATATAGACTCTGAAAATAGAACCAAGCTAGAAGATAAATCAAAGAAATGTGTCTTTGTTGGATATGGCATTAATGAATTTGGTTATAGGCTTTGGGATTTTGAAAATCATAAAATTGTTAGAAGTTGGGGTGTCATATTCAATGAGAAAGTGTTGTACAAAGATCTATTGCAGCAACATGAGAAGAAAGAAGCTGATTATGTAGTGCTAGATAATACTTCAAAAGCTGATGTTCCAACCATTCCTCATGATGTGCAACAACTACAACAAAAAATACCATACACACAAGTGAATTTTAGATGGTCAACAAGGCAAATTAGACCTCCACAAAGATTTTCTCCCTCTTTCTATTTTATTTTACTTACTGATGTTGGTGAACCTAAAAGTTATGATGAAGTTGTGTAGGTGGATACTAAGATTCAGTGGGAGTCTGCAATGAAAGATGAAATGGACTCTTTGCTGAAGAATAAGACATGGGATCTATGTAAGTTGCCTGCAGGTAAAAAGGCTTTATAGAATAAGTGGGTTTATAGGTTGAAAGAAGAGGAAGGAGGTAAGAAAAGATTTAAGGCCAGGTTAGTTGTAAAAGGATTTGCATAGAAAAAGGGAATTGATTTTGATGAGATATTTTGTCCTGTTGTTAAAATGACTTCTATTTGTACTATTTTAAGTCTTGTAGCTACTAAAGATTTGTATTTAGAGCAGTTGGATGTTAAAACAACCTTTCTTCATGGGAATTTGGATGAAGAAATATATATGGCTCAGCCATGAGGATTTGAGGTCAAAGGTAAGGAGAACTTAATGTGTAAATTGAAGAAAAGTTTATATGGCTTGAAGCAAGCACCTTGGCAATGGTATTTGAAATTTTACAGTTTTATGCATGAGCATGGATATAATAGGTGTCATTTAGATTACTGTGTTTATTTTAAGAGGTTGGATGATGATAGCTACATTATTTTATGTTTATATGTTGATGATATGCTTGTAGTTGGGTCTAACATGGATCATATTAAGGGGCTAAAACACCAATTAGCACATGAATTTGCTATGAAGGATTTGGGGGAAGCAAAAAAAATCCTTGGTATGAAGATTTGTAGAGATAGGAAGAACAAAACTTTGATGCTATCTCAGGCTGATTATGTTGAGAAGGTGTTGCAACGTTTCTCTATGGAGAATGCTAAAGCTGTCAGCACACCTTTACCTAGTCATTTGAAATTGACTAAGGAGATGTGTCCTGAGATACAAGAAGAGGAGGATAAATTGTCCAAGGTACCCTATGCTTCAGCTGTAGGAAGCTTGATGTATGCTATGGTATGCACTAGGCTAGATATTGCCCATGCAGTGGGAGTTGTTAGCAGGTATATAAGTCATCCAGGATTTGAGCATTGGAATGATGTCAAGTGGATTGTCAGATATTTGAGAGGAACATCCAATAAGTGTTTAAACTTTGGGGGCTCTACTACTAATTTACAGGGCTATGTTGACTCAGATTTGGCAGGGGATATTGATACGAAGTGGAGTACTACAGGTTATGTCTTTATTGTTGGTGGAGTAGCTATGAGCTGGGTTTCTGGGTTATAGAAGATTAATACTCTATCCACTATAGAGGCAGAGTATGTTGCTGCTACAAAGGCAGCCAAGGAGATGATATGGCTTCAGTTCTTCTTGGAAGAATTGGGACATCCTCAGAAGGATAATTATTTGTTCATAGTTAGTTAGAGTGCCATTCATCTTGCAAAGAATTTAGCTCTACATTCTAAGACCAAACACATATAGTTGTGATACCATTTCATTCGGTCAATTTTGGAGGATGAATAGTTAAAGCTGGAGAAGATACATACTAATGAAAATCCAGCAGATATGTTGACAAAGGTTGTAACAAGGGAGAAGCTGAACTCCTCTTCAGCTTCAGTTGGTCTTTTAGACTGAACATGAATAAAAAAATAGCAGAGTCTAGGTTGGTTTGATCGAGTGGGAACCCCATGTGGTAGTAGTATTGCTATAGGATTAGTCTCCAAGTGGGAGATTGTTGTTTAATGTTGAGCCTGATCAGTCCCCAAGTGGGAGATTGTTAGATTGTGGTGACTAATGAAGAAAGTACTGTACATACTTCATAATTAGTGGGGTGAAATTTTTTTTTTGGTACTATTCATAGATTCACCACTAAAGGTATGGCTAATTTATGGCCGACATGTTATAACCCTAAAGTAGTTTAATACTTGTATAAAAGGGCTTAGGGTTGGGTATTTTTGTTATGTTGTGATGCGAAATTGCTTCTTGAGACAGTATTGAGTTGTAAGGGATTACAGACTGTAATCAAGTTGTAATCACTGGAATGTAATAAGATTGAACTTGCTGTTTGGTGGACGTAGCCCAGGGATTGGGTGAACCACATTAAATCTTGGTGCCTTATGTTCATTTCTATGTGATCTATTATTTTTCCTATTATTGGTTATATTTGCATGTAGTTTTTATTTCTGTCCGTGGTTTATCCTAACACCAAACCCCCCCCCCCCCCCCCCCCCCCCAATGTAGAATGCCAATTAGTGATAGTTTCTCCAATGTAGAAGCTGATCCATGGTTGCAGCATAATGTTCCTCCCCTTTGGAAGAAACAATGTCATAGGTATGTATGAGATGCTTCCCCAATGTGTAGTGAGAATCTTGATGATGAATCGTGTCTCTAAAACTTGCTCAACTATCCCTATGTCATTACTGACTGTTGCCCCTTCCAATACTATTGAAAAGAACAATGTAAGATCTAGCAAGGATGGATGTAGAACATATCCCAAAGAACCAACTATCTCCTCAAATGATAAAGAGACCTCCTACAATTGTTGTACATAAGGATCCACAATCATATCAACTTGGTAAGACTAATCATGTAGAGAATGGACAAGAGGGTCAAAGTGAGCCCTCACAACAATCAAAGAAGGATCTTCTTCATTAAAAAGAAGATGTATATCATCAATGATGTCTCTCAAATATGCTATGTATGACTTCAAAAACATACTTGAAATATCTATTATGTAGTCATCCCTTGATGTTGGAAGTGGAGGACAAGGTCTATCCAAATGTATTGAATTGCATGGACCTATCACTGTAGCAATTCATGCATGTGGAATGCACTGATGCTATGACATCATCCTATATCTATAAATATGATCCCACATATCTAAATCTATTGAATCACTATCACTATTGGTACTATTAGTTTCCATAATGTATGAAGTACGAAGAGGATCAAAGGATAAACTAGGTGAACTTTCCTCAAAGTGAACATTTCACTCTATAAAAATCTCACGAGTCTCAAGATCCATAAGTCTATATGCCTTAACACTGTCTTCATATCCAATGAAAGTACAATGCCTTGGTGGTGGTGCCTTGCATTCCCTTGAAGATATGTTTTCCCATGCTGGAGAACCAAAAACTATGAAGTGTTTCACAACTAGTTTTTGGCCACACCATGCCTCAAAAGGAGTCTTTCCATCTAGGACATAATGAGGAGACCTATTAAGTATGTAATTGGCATTGCTTATAGCTTTGACTTCAAGTGATGATCAAGAGACTTGGCTTGAATCATGCAACTTTCCATTTACTTAAGAGTTCTAATCCTCATTGCTATAAAATTTGTCTTTTGCAGACTAAATGCTATTGGATTTTGAAGATCAATACCCTAAAGTTCACAAAAGTCTCTAAGTCTTGAGTTCACATTTTTTCTTTCATTATCCATATGAAGAAAATTGATGGCTTTACTTGATTGCTTCTCAACATGACTCTTGAAGGTTAGAAACTTATCAAACACTTCATTCTTTTGATCAAGAAAGTAGACCCATGTGTAGTGTGAAAAGTCATCAATGAAAGTGAGGATGTAGAACCCTTGCTAATTGATGTTACTACAAAAGGACTTGCTAGAACTGTGTGAACCAACTCAAGAAAAATTGATGCTCTCAAAGACTTCCCTTGTCAATCTTTTCTTCTAGATGCATATCCATTGAACAAGTTGAAAATTCACCTTTAGAAAAGTTGATTGTAGGTAGAACTTTGACCATATTGTTTGAACTAAGTTGATGAAGATAGTGGAAGGCAAGATGTCCATACTACTCATGCCATAATTTACTTTGTGATTGAGATTGTGTCAACAAGGCACGTGAAAGAGACTTAGGCACAAAGTGGGAGAAGGAATAAAGCCTTGTGTCATGATTGACTTTACCCACTACAACCAATAAATCATCTTGAAGATTTTGCACCATTATTGAATTAGGAAGGAACTCAACTTTATTTCCATCTACATAGTGAGTGATTTGGTACATTGAAAGGAGAGTAGAGCTAAGGTTGGGAATGTAGAGAAAATCTTTGAAATCTCCATTTTCCATCTCAACGTGTCCTTTCCCTTCAACTTCCATTTTTGTATCATCTCTACAAAGATGTGAGGTACCTTAGACTGCTTTAGTGAAGAAATGTGTCGTTTTGAAGAACCCATATGATATCAAGCACCTAAGTCAAGAATCCATTCTCTTGAAGAACTTGAACCAGCAATAAGTGCTTGCCCATTTTCCCTTGAAGTAGATGGAGTTGAATCCTTGGAAGCATTTGGCACATTGATTTTGTTCTTCCTAAGTAAATTTTCCAACTAATCTATTCTCTTAGTCTTGCAATGATGCTATTCATGATTCAATTTTTTGAAATATGCACAAAATAGTTTATCCTTCTTATTATTGTTTGCCTTCTTGTTGGAAGAAGAATTGCCTTGTTGTGAGGAGGTAGATTGTTGTGTCTTAGATTGTGATTTTTTCTTCCACTACTTTTTCTCACTGTTGGTAGAAATTTTTCCTTGTTTTGATTGGTTCTCATTTCTAGCCACTAATGCATTTATCTTTGATGACTTGAGAATTCCCATATCTATCAACTTGGATTGTTCCAACATCAACATTTCTGCAAATGCATCAAATGTAGGCATAGTGAAGGCACTCCCCATGGTCAACCTATGAGTGTTGTAAATCAAAACAAAAGATGCATACTATGAAGGTAGCCTCTTCAAGATGTGATGAATCAATCTATCATCCTTCATGGGATTACCACAATCTTTAAGTAGTGTTCTCAAGTCATTAGCTTTGTTAACATAGTCTTGAATTGTATCAAAATTCTTAGGATCCAAGAGAAGTAGATCATCCTCAATTTGGAATCCATTTTCCTCATCCACCTTACCATACAAACTTTCAAGTTTCTCACAAGTACCCTTGGAATCCTTAAAGCTAGAAATATGGAAGAAGAGACCTCTATGAACACAACTCCTAATGATTCCTAAAGCCTTGTTGTCTTTAATTTCCCAATCAACTAGTGTTGTAGCATCAGTGGGTTTTAGATATTTAAATTTTTTTCTATTAATCTACTCCATACAATATCTTTCCATGTAGTATAATTGTTTGAAGTTAGAAGTGGAGTTTTAGGTGAACCCATGATGAAAAAAAATAAAAGAGCACATGCAAGAAAGAGAGACATAAGAACACAAGATACACCCCCCTATTCAATCGACCAAAGAACCCCTCCACCCCCACCCCCCCCAAAAAAATGATGCTTTTGGCACTTTATATGTAGTGCATTTATAATAGGCCACTTGTCAAAATGGACAAGAGTGGGCTTCTAATTTTTCTATGTACAAATAGCTTTTGAGGTTCAAATCTAGTACTAAGCACTATAGCTCAGATGTAAAACAATTTGGAAGAGTAACCAAAGCAATACAATGCAGAAAAGGACCTAATTTTGAAAGTGATATTTTTGTCCACACAACCCTATAATCTAATTGTAGATCTAGAAAGTAGACAAAAAGTTAAGCACTTTAAAAAAAGGTGGAACCAAAAAATGTGTCTAAATGAGCCTGTATGGAGCACTTGAAGTTGTAAAATGTAGGATTGGATAGGTATAGTCACCAAAAAATACAATTTTTGACAAATCCATTCACCAAAACTAGAAAATAATAACACCATTGAAAAGTTGAGGAAATGCTACCCAAAATCAAAAAAAATCACACCTAATTTGGAGTCTGGATGACTGAGATATGTCCTTCCAAAGTCAGACTATCAAATCAAAACTACATCTAGAGAGGGGTTTGAGCAACAAAACATTGGGTTAAATTTGATGTCCAAATGACCATTATGGTAGTGTATTTAGGCCTATTGATGAGTCAAACAACAATAAATTTTAACATACTAAAATGCTTACATCAACAAAAATTTGCCTAAGATGACATGGTAGTGATGTCACTACTAATGTTAGTAATTATACGAATGGTATACAAAAATTTGATGTGGTAGGGCCACATGGTATACACGTTGTGTTAAGCTAGTGGCTGTGTGACCACTATCATATAGATTGGTATGGCAGGTTCTAGGCTGAACACATGGTGGGGTCCACAGTTGTTGCATGGTAGCTAAGGTGGGCCATGTGGAAAAGACTATGTAGTTAGCAAGAGCCAAAGAATGTAGAGGCAATGCTCACGAGTTGGATAGATGGCGGGGAGTATTATAGGCAGCTAGAAAAGGAGGTGCTGCTAGGAATAAGGATTACCACTGTTTGCCAACTTTTAAAATGTGCGATGAAAGTGATGTGGGGCCTTAGTCCCACATTTGCTATGCTTAAAATTGCCAAAGTGAATAAAACAAAAAATATGCTATGGTTTAAACCAAAGCAAGGTCCCTGTCGATTATTGTGAAGCAATCGATTATGGTGTGGTTGTCGCTGGATGTGAGATCTTGCCAAATTTGAAGCCATCCATGTTTGGTCATGACTGGTGGTTGAATGTTGTGGCAAAAAATAATGAGGAATATTTTGGATTTACAGTGAATATTCCCTGTGGGGGCCGGGGTTTCACCACTCGGTTCCTACAAATTTTTTTTCTCCATAGTCTTAGTAGGCCAATTTTTTTTTTCAAAAATACAAATTCAAAAATTTGAAAAAATTGCAAAGAAAAAATTTAGATTTGAAAAATAAATTAAATAGATCAAAAAATGATCATACCGAATTTACAAATTGGGCCTTCGGGTGCCGGTTTGCAAAATAAATTTGCCTCAAATTTGACTATGGCCTAGGGTTGGCAAATTTATAGTCAAATTTGATTGAATTGATGCTTTGGATGCAATGGCAAGGTCCATGTTGGCTCTAGATGCTCCCAATGGCTGCGATACTTTGGATTTGAGTTGAGGTCCTCTGAGAGGTGAAGCAAGAAAGGTCTTCAATGGCTATATGAAGAGAAATTCCCTCAGCTCTGATACCATGCAAGAATTTTCCTTAGGAAAAAATCACCCAAGATCAAGGTTCTCAAGCACAAGCACAAACATGGACCAAAGTATGATCATAATAACAATATGAAATTGTATTCATGTAATGTCATGTACATACACACTAGGAGTGCCTATATATAAAGACCTCTAAGATGCATCTAGAATGTCTCTAGAATGAGCTAGGAGAAGCATTACAACTAAGCATCCTTTCACTAGAAGTGGATTATCCTCCATTGTGCATGAATGTACGTGTATCAATGAGAGGATAAGTATGACAAGGTGTATCTCATATAGAGATGTTGTAGACACCATGTGCTTAAATTAGATGCTAACTCCTATGTTGTAGACACCATGTGCATAAATTAGACTGCTAACTCCTATGTTGTCAACAAGACAACTCATAAGAGTACGCATACTCCTAGGTGTCAAACTAATAAATAATAAAATGATGCATTGACCTAAGTAGAATTAAGTAAAGTGTAATAAGTAAATACTTATTTAAACCAATGAGAGGGTGGAGAAGGAGGTGAAGAAAAAGGACCCTAGCTTTGAGGGTTTTTTCTCAGAGGTTTCCTATCCTTTTAAGCTAGAAAAAAATGTTGCAAAACTACTACCACATTATGTCACAATTGCCCCAATATTTAGGAGAGGAAGATAGGGTGAATCTAGACTCTCCAAAAGCAAATGTTTAGTTGGAAGAAGAGGAAGATCAACCTGAGGCACCTGCCTGGGTCGCAAAGAGAAACACAATGCATATGATTTTTCATATGCCTGAAAAAGTAAAAGAAAGGACATTGCAATTGATGCCTCATAGTAGCCAACACTTTGATGACATGAGACATAGTTTCATATAGGAAAGAGTGAAAGTAGAAAATAACTCCTTAATAGATCTACAGTTACCTACAACAAGGCTGGATGGCAGGATCATCCAAGCTATTTTTTTTACAAGATGATGAATTTATTAAGTCTCAAGTGTTCAAAATATTTCTATATAAAGTCAAATAGAGTGAACTAACTCTAGTGTTGAAACCCAAAGAGAGTGAGGAGAAGACAAAAGACCTTATAGAAAATGTCTTGGCCTATGACCCATATAGTGAGACCTTGATAGTAAATGAGGTCAAATAGTTGGTACAGGGAAGTAACATGTTGTTGGTGCCTAGATGGTATTCAAGAACATCCTTTGTGCTGTACCAAATAAGGAGATAGGATAAGTCCATCTCTTATAAAGCCTTTGGGGCCCAAAGTTTGCTAAGAGATCAGGTTTTAACATTGATTCAAAAACTATGGCTATATGGAGCTTTTCTCTTCAGACAAATAAGCCTAGGCTTGTGGATGTTCAAGACACAGCCCAAGACAATGCTATCATCTAGACACTGGACTCCACCATTGGAGGTGAAATTTCAAGTTCTTTGAAGCACTTCTCTTGCATGAATGAGGCTAAAGTGGGCCAAATTGAAGATCAACTCACCCAAACCTTTAGAGAATATATTGACACTAGAAAATTTAATGACGAAGAACTCAAAAAGAGTTATGTATTTGAAAAAAAGGTGAAGCAACTAGAAGAGAAGGTACAAGGGCTAGAAAATGAAATGGCCACCCTGAAGGAACGACTCAAGGAAATGGAGAAAAGAAAAATTGAGATGAGGATTTTTGAAATAGAAGAAGCCACTGAGAAAACTATTCTCATGACAGAGGACAAAGTAGTTGGAACTAAGAAGGCAATTTATTGTTGCTCACTTATTTAGTGTAGTTTTAACCCTAGTTCATGATATTGATAATACTAAGACTACTATGATTCAATGACTATTTAAAGCCTAAAAGACTACACATAACATACTAGTATAGATATCTTAAATAAATCTATCTAAATAAATGATGATAGATATCCACTACAAAATAATTGTAATTTAATTTACTATGTCTAAAATCATTTATATTTCCTTTATCTTCATTTATTTAATTTTTTACTAACTTGATCTTTTTATTTTAATTTCTTAAAAAATGGCTGATTTATATTTCCAAATATGTTAATTTAAACAGATATTTTATGTTGTATTTATTAAATTGTTTTTAAAAGTATATTCTATTTATAATAAGATTTAAACTTTTGACATGTAGATGGATGCCAAATTTAACTTGGAAGAATAAAAGTTAACATTAACATGCTCACACCATCCCATTCCCCCATTTTGTCATTGTAGAATCCCTATCGACATTAATAATATTTAAGTAAGTTAACGATGTTGTTAGAAATTAAAAATGAATAAAACTTTAGGTATTTGCAAGTATCTTAAGTATAGTTGCATTATTCTTCTAGCTACCTAAAATTAGATATTTGTGACTTGAATATAAGTAATCCTCAACAAAGTATAATAGTTGAATTAAATGACATAGTCATATCCATTTGAGGATTTATTCTAGTCAATTATTTTAACATATTTAAAATACTTTTCTGAGTACCCTCCTAATATTGGTATTTTTAAAGTGTAGAATATGTATATTGTTCTCTTGGTTATTGACCTTTTCTAATTTGAAAACTTAAATGTACTTTCTTTCATTGTATAATTTGTTATATCACTTGGGAAAAATATTTTAGGTGAGGATTATTGTATAGAGGAACACCAAAACACACATGTTTCATGGGTTATCATAATGCTTGGAAATCTAGAGTTAACTAATTGAGATATAGGTTCATAGGTCCACAGAATACTCATATCATAACACAAGGTTGAGTGAGATAGATGATAAACTGCCACATTTTAATCCAAATAGATTATCTTCAATTAGTCACTTTTGAGGAAACTTGCATCCAGGCTCTTAATTGAAACATCAAGTATGCTTTTACAATAAAGCCAAGTACAATATATAGAAATAAACAATATATTCTCTAAAATATGATATCATCTATGCAAATTATTGAAAAAAGGGTCACATTTTTGTAGTTGGAGTCCATACCTAATGAAAATATTGGAAGAATAAACTAGATAGACTAGCAATTTCCCCTTACGCTAGCCACCTATACTCCATTTCAACTAAACTAATTGTAACACATGACAACAAACATTACACAATGTAGAAAATAAATCAAAACAAAAAGAAAATTTTATGTATAAAGTGAATACAAAGAAGAAGTTATACATAGTAAGGGTAATCATGATTTGTATTATTTTTGGAGTCTTTGGGAATATGCCAAACTTTTAGACACATACCATATGTAATATACACCTAAAAGAACTCAAAATGAATATATTATATAAGAGAAGCCTTCTAATCTTCAATTTATAGTAAATTAAAATAATTTATAATACAATCACCCAAAGCATCCGTATATCTACTAAGAGAAGCCATGAATTTGCACTTTCTACTAGAGGAAAACCTTCAAAATGTTCAATTTTATTTTCTCTTCTATCACAAAAGGAGTTGATGCAGACATGTTTCCACCCATATTACTGGTCACATCACTTGGCCCATTACAATGTATACATGGAACATGATGATATGAATAATTTGAATTTGAACCCACTAAGGGTAATTCTGTTAGAAATTATATAAAACCTATATTTACAATATTGTCTTAATACATTGTTAGGCATCTTCTTTAGGAATTTTTGGGAACTCTCAATTAACTATTTTTAATTTCATGAAGAGGGAATAAGATTCTTGGGTCAACCACATGGATGGATAGTGTTATATTCTCATCTAAACCTTATTTTAGAAGATGATAACTAAATTTTTGATATGTAGTAGAGAGAGATTGTTGCAGGGTGGGAATTAATTTACATGAGTATGGTATGGTATAGTTAGTACTATAATTACTACTACTATAACCACTACTGATTGACCTACCCTCCTATTGCTCCCATTGACCCATAGAGGACTGCTAGATATCAAGAGGCCCAAGCTTGGTTGATGAATATATAGGCCTATCTCAGATTCAGAGTGAGCACATTGTACCTTAAATCAAAATATATGACCAATGCATAAAGAGGCCCCTATAACTATATGGGCTAGATGGGAGGAGATAGTTGGTTTTGTTTCTGCATCTTAGTTAATTGAATCACCTTATGATTCTCCCCTGAGTGGATCAACAATTGGGTCAGATATGAATGGTCCCCTAGAGAATGGTAGGGTTGAATCATCATAAAAAAATCATGCTGCTATCTTTGCCTCTATCTCTATCAAATATACAAATGGATAAACAAGCTCTAGTAAGGTATGCTACTTGTGCTAATGCCCCTCAAATTAATGGCTAGTGGATAACCCGTGTAGTAAAATTACTCTACAAGATCAACTTATGCACAACCTAAGCCACTTGTACTACATTGCATATACATGAAGACCCTTCCTTTTCCTTTTCCTTTTCTTTTTCATCCCTTTCCATTGAAAAAGATCACTGCAGAGACATAGATAACAAAGGCATACCAAGAGACAAAATACATATTAACTACTTAATCCTAAATGAATGAATGAATGGAAAATTTGGGTGGGGGAAAAACTTATAACACAATCAATTAAAATTTAATGACTTTTAGATTCAATTTTGTTCTCCCAACATAGAAAATGCTGATGACCATGATTACTTACCAATCAAATGTGATGAAATCTTTGCTCGATCCCTCCTCTCACCTATGAATGCTCCATTGATGTGAAAAATGAGTCTTGCCTATCAATTTTTATAACCCTTGTTGGTCAAATTTTTTTATGAAATTGGGATAAATGTAAAAATCAAATGGTTTCATTGAAATTTGGATGGTAAACTTAAGTAATGTCAAAATTTCAACACTATATTTTAAGTTTCATCAAAATTTTAACCTCTTCAAGATCATAAATAAAAAAATTAAATTCAGTAGCCAAAATGGCCTTTGGTCGAAAATGTTGGCAGAAATTAGTGGTACAAAGTAGTAGTGATAATATCACTTAGCCTTCTTTGATAACATCTTATACAGTCTGATAGTAATCCTTCCATGTTGATAGTAACTTATCATCAGTGATATCAATAGAAACTTTACCTTAGACATTCTAATATAAATGAAAAAATTTAGTTAAAATTATCCATGTCTCTATTCCAATTCTTACTAACTCCCAAAATCTCCCCCTTTGGAATTGATGACAAAAACAAAAACTTGTAATTTATACTACTCCATATCCATAATCTTATTAGAAATATAAGAGGAGTAACTGGGAGGGGAGGGGTGAATCAGGTACCAAAAAATAAATGTACCTTATCCTTGAGATGTCAATACAATCCAAAACATAAACTCTAATTAAACTATATTATGTTGTTACTCGAAAAACACAAGGTATTTAGTTGACACTAGAAAATACTGTAACTTGGCAAGCACTAAGAATCAACTATAACTTGGAAATAACTTAATATACTGATCTTGATGTGATTAACCTTGAATTGAACTTAGTTTCATACACATAAAATAAATAACATGAAAATAAGTGACTCCAAGATTTAACATGGAAACCAAATTTGGGAAAAACCACCAATTGTAACTAGTTACTGCTTTCACTCTTTTGAAGTGAGCCCTATTAGGAGCCAACCCTATTAAAGGTTACAAAAAACTCTATTAGGTGTGACCCTGTTAGAGGATTTAATCACCCTATTAGGAGTGGCCTTGTTAGAGGTCTTTAGACACTACAATCTAGAAATGCCACCTTGTTAGAGGATTTACAAATACTTGTTAAGACAACTTTGTTAAGAGATTTAGATCATTGTTACAATGGTGAGAGAGTAACAATGAGATGACTTGATTTCTAATGCAACTAAATTTTTGATTATAGATCTCAATTTTGGCTTTAATACTTGATCCTTCCTACTTGAATGTATCTTTGCAGATCCACAAGGATATTTTTCTTATCCTTCTAATTCACTTCCTCTAACTATCTTCAAATATTCTATTGTCTTCCACACATTTAATGCTTAACTTGACCTTATATTTATATCTTACATATTATCAAGTTAGCTTGAATACAACTTAGAATACTAAATATTCATCTCTTCAGATGGCTAGAACCAACAAACAAATCAATTGAACTCAATATACCAAAACAATAAAATTCTTCATTAGCCAACCCTACTCGATAGACACTAACCAACATAGATTTTCCTATGTTAACCAAATGAACTCGATTAACACTACATATTCACAAATTTATTTTATTAGTTGAGTGAGCTTGGTTAACACTGGTTCCATCCAACATTTTCTTCATTAACTGAGTGAGCTCAATTAACACTCAACTTTTGCAATCTTCTCTTTGTCACCTGAGTGAACTAGGTAAACACTGTCTTCTAAACTTGATAAACTCTAGAATGCTTGGTAGACACAAGGAACTATCTTGACCACCTGAGTGATCTTGAAATACATTGATTGGCATGGATATGACATTTTGTGTAACATTAAATA
The DNA here is from genome assembly GCA_028749045.1 of Cupressus sempervirens. Classification (NCBI taxonomy): domain Eukaryota; kingdom Viridiplantae; phylum Streptophyta; class Pinopsida; order Cupressales; family Cupressaceae; genus Cupressus; species Cupressus sempervirens. The sequence continues at coordinate 186,608,506 of CM053791.1, read as the reverse complement.
CAATACACAATTAACCAATTTTTTTTCAACAATCTCCCTCTTTGGCATTGATGGCAACACAACATGTCATAATACAATGAAATTTTAGAGCAAGAATAAATTAAGGAACGTATCCTTAGTTTCATTCTAATTCTTATCCATGAGAACTACCTCTATCTTCAATTTCTCCCTCTGTTAGTAAAACTCTATCTTCAACATCTTCTTTTGATAGAAAACTCCCCCTTTAAGATATCAGACCAAGTTCAACTTCTTTCTTTAAATTTTTTTTATGTGAAATGTGTACTCTCCCTCTTTATAAAATTTTCTATTGTATGACATAAAACTCTCCCTCTTTGACATCTCATACCAAAGACAATATTTAGAGAATATCAGTGTACCTTATGTATTGATTCATATGCAATTTGCACTTTTCAATACTGCATCAACTGATTTATCTTCAACATGCTCTAGTTGATGCATCATTAAACTTCATTTAGTGAGCTTCAGATAGGGGAATCACCCCTAACTTACCTTTGAGATAAAAAAATGTATCCTTGGGTAATGGCTTAGTGAATATGTCTACAATTTTCTCTTTAGTATTCACATATTCTAATCTTACCTCTTTATCTTGTACCAATTCTCTCAAAAAGTGATATTTTATAGAAATGTGCTTAGTTTTGGTATGCATCACTAGATTCTTTGATATGTTGATTGCACTGGTGTTATCACAGAAGATAACCACTGGATCTTTGATTTCTATTTTCATACCTACCAGAAGTTGCTTGAATCAAATGACATTGGAACAATTAATTGCTGCTGCTACATATTCTACCTCTACTATGGACTAAGAAATATAATTATGCTTCTTGCTTGTCCAAGACACTAGTCTTTTACCAAGAAAGAACACTCCACCACTAGTGCTCTTTCTATCATCAACACTTCCTACCCAATCAACATCTGCGAAGGCTTTCAAGTCCAAATTGCTTCCTTTCTTGTATCATAATCCATAGTCTTCAGTACCCTTTAGATACCTCATGATTCTCTTAATTTCCATCATGTGATTTTCTTTGGGATTTTCTAAGAATCTTGCCACCATACCAACTGGTAATGCAATACTAAGCCTAGTATGTACAACATACTATAATTTTCCAATCATTGATCTATGTGTGGTCTAATCTACCTCTTTTGAATCAACATTTTTGGAAAGCTTATGTCCAATAGACTTAAGTGTTCCAACTGGTCTTGAATCTTCCTTCCAAACTTCTTTTGTATCTCCTTGATATATTTGGATTGAGTAATAAAGATACCATCTTTCTTATATTGAATCTAAAATCCAAAAAATAATTTTATCTCTCCAAACATAGACATCTCAAATTCTTTAATTATCTCTTCTAAAAATGCCTTGCGTAAATCATCATTTCCTATAAATAAAGTGGTAGCCACAAAGATTTATGCCAATACAATCTTCTTTTCTAGTCCTACTTTGATATATAGGTTGTTGTTATCATTTTTTATTTGAAAACCAATATTTATCAAGTAGTTATGAAGTCTTTCATACCACACTCTAGGAGCTTGCTTGAGATTATACAATGCTTTGTGTAATTTACAAACCATATCCTTTTTGTTAGGATCCATAAAACCTTCAGGTTGTTCTATGTAAACTTTCTATCCAAGAATTCCATTTTACATCCATTTGATAAACTTTAAATCCTTTATGTGCAACATAAGCAAGTAAAGTTCTAACACCTTCTAATCTAGCAACAATATAAAATTCACCATAATCAACACTTTCTTCTTGAGAATAACCTTTGCATACTAATCTTGCTTTGTTTCTGGAAACTTCCCCATCTTCATTCAAATTATTTTTGAAAACCCACTTTGTGCAAATTAAATTTTTATCCTTGGGTCTAGGAACAAAAGTCCAAGTCTTATTCCTATCTATCTATTCTATTTCTTCATTCATAGCTTTAATCCAACTTACATTATCCAAAGCATCTTTTACTGATCTAGGTTCAAATTCAACAAGCAAATGTGTACCTTTAAATTTGTTTCTTGTCATTGTTCCATCTGACTTGTCTCCAATGATTGAATCAGGTGCATGGTGTCTTCTAGCATATCTTGCTAACATAGGTTCTTATGATTTAGAATTTGTTCCACTAACCTCACCATGATCTTCTATATCAAGCTTGGGTCCCATTGTCTATGGCTTGGGTCCATTAGACTTGGTTTGCTCTAGTAATAACTCGATAGCTTTTGACTGTGACTTGAGTCCTTTAAACTATGACTCAGGTTGTACTAGTTGCAACTTGGTAGCTTTTGGAGCTTTTTGGGATTTGGGAGGTGAAGTCTTCTAATCTCCAATTTTATTTGGCAAAGTATCACGTTCATAGTAGACAAACTTTCTATAATCCTTAGGTTCTTTGTTGCTTTCTTCTTCACTCATTTCTACAAACTCATCAATTCTTACATGTGCACTTTCTATGATCTTATGAGTTGGAAAATATAAACATTTATATGCTTTGCTTCTACAAGAGTATCCTAGGAATATGTCTTCATCGTGTTTGACATCAAATTTACCTTTCCTAGATTCCTTCAAGATATAACATTTTCTACCAAATGCTTTCAAGTAAGTTACATTCAAGTCTTTCTTCAATTGTACTCTATTCAAGGTATGCACTGTAGTATTGATTACTTCCTTCAAATATTTGATTACAACACTCTTTTCTATCATTAAGGTTCTTGCACAATCCATTATAGATTTGTTCCTTCTTTCATCTATACCATTCTACTGAGGTGTACCAGGGGTTGATACTTGTCTCTTAATTCTTCTTTCAATGCAAAATTAGTTGAACTCATTGGAAATGAATTGACCATCTCTGTATGATCTCAAACACTTTAGCTTCTTTCTAGTTTCTTTCTCTACTCTTGCTAGATACCACTTAAAATTTTGAAATTCTTTAGAATTTTCTTTCAAATACATTACATTCACCATTCTAGAATAATCATCAATAAAAGAGTAAAATACTTATCTCCACTATAACTCTCTATTCCAATAGGTCCACATAAGTCTATATGAACTAGCTCCAAGACTTCTTTAGAATGATAGTCCTTGCTTTTGAAACTTGTCTTTCCCATCTTACCAAATTGGCAATTTTTTAATAGGCCCATATCAGGTTTTCTCAGACTAGAAATACCTCTAACTCTTTGCTTCTTTCTTATCTTGATTAGATTATCAAAGTTCACATGGCATAACCTTTTATGCCACAACCATCTTTCTTCTACTTGAGCAATACAATATGAATTTTCATTGAGATCTAGGTAGAATGGGTTACCTTTTGTTTGTTTGCTAGACCCAACCAAATTTCCTTTTCCATCCAACAACTTGGCCTTCCCATTTATGAATTCTACTTTGAAACCAATGTTATTCAACTATTCCACACTTAGTAGATTATGCTTTATTCCTTCAACCCAATAAGAATTATCACATCTACGTTTATTTGTTAGTGAAATACAATCTTTTCCTTTTATACAACATGGTTCATTGTTTCCAAATCTCACACTACCACCATCATAATGTTCCATATGTTCAAATTTTTTTTGTCACCAATCATATGATGTGAGAAGCCACTATCACTAATCTGTGTATCATTTTTACTAACATGAGATATAAGTGCTATTTTATCTCCTTCATCATCAGATTCATCTTTTACAACAATATAAAATATTTCATCATCTTCACTACTATTTGAATCTTTAGCCATAAAACAAGACTTCTTACCTTTGTCCTTGTAGTCTTTAAAGTTCTTAAAATACTTCTTCCCCTTATACTTGTTGTGCTTCTTTTCTTCTTTGTCTTCTCTATTTGGGCACCTTGCAACAATGTGTCCAACTTCTTCACAAGAGAAACAAATTAAAGGAATTTTACCTTTCTACTTTCCTTTGCCTTTGGGATACCTTCTTGCAAGAAATGCTTCAATGACTTCAAGATCACTGTCAGATCTATCTTCCTCTTCATTTTAAGATTGATTTCTTTTAGATATTTTAGCTTTCTTCTTTAGTGATACCTTGGATTCAAATTCAGACTTAGGATTGTTAGAACTAGAAGTATAATTATCATAGTTATCTAGTTCAAATGTAGTCAATCTTCCAACTAGAGCATCCAAAGTTATCTTGTTAGTTGGATCACATCTCATCTCTTGAATAGTAGACACTCTAATTGCATAGATATGAAGAAGGGTTCTGAGTACATTTCTTACAACTATTACATCTTCAAATTTTTCTCTAGAGACTTTGATAGCACTAATATTGGCTCTAATTCGTTCAACATATTTTGTAATGTTTTCATCCTCTCTCATTTTGATCTGATCAAATTGGCCTCTCAAGCTTTCTAGCTTGGCTCTTTTTACATTATCATCACCTCCATAGATATCTTTTAGTTTGGTCCGCATGTCATGAGCAATAGTAGATCCTTTGACCTTATCAAACTTGGGATAGTTAAGAGCTGATGCAATGTCAATCATCATGATGTTATGATTTTTCATTTCAACAATTTGTTCCATAGTCAATGTTCTAGTAAGAGCTTTGTAGACATTTTCCAAGTTTTTCAAATTTGAATCATTGATGGTTGCCAAGTGTAACTTCATAAGTTCCTACCATTCCTTGAAGTTATCACTGTTCAACTTGGGAATCTCTCTTCTATAAGACATCTTGATCTTTAGTTTAGGTCCTTGAAACCTTCTCTATAAGCACCAAAAGCTCTAATACCAATTATTGTAAATATAAGAGGAGTAACTAAGAGGGGAGAGCTGAATTAGTTACCAAAAAAAAAATCCTAGATCCCTTAGATGTCAATATAATTCAAAACATAAAATCTAATTAAATTGTTTTCTACTGTTACTCAACAAATATAGAGGCACTTGGTTGACACTAGCAAATACTACAACTCGAAAAGCACTAAGAATCAATTGTAACTTGGTAATAACTAAATATGTGAGCAATGTTTCTGGATTAGATTGTGTGAGTTTTTTTAGCATCCAGAAACTCACACAATCTAATCCAGAAACATTGCTCACATACTAATGGATTGTGGAAATCTGATTATGTTAAATAACTAAATATACTAATCTTGATATGATTAACCTTAAATTTAAATTAGTTGCATACAGATGAAATAAATAGCATGAACACAAGTGACACAAAGCTTTAACATGGAAACCCAATTTGGAAAAAACCACCAATTGCAACAAGTTACTATTTTCACTCTTTTGAAGTGAGCCCTGTTAGGAGCCAACCCTGTTAAAGGTTACAAAACACACTGTTAGGTGTGACCCTGTTAGAGGATTTAATCACCCTGTTAGGAGTGGCCTTGTTAGAGGTCTTTATACACTTCAATCTAGAAATTCCTTCTTGTTAGAGGATTTACAAATAGCTATTAAGCCAACTCTATTAAGAGATTTAGGTCACTTATACAATGGTTAGAGAGTAACAATGAGATGACTTGATTTCTGATGCAACTGAATTGCTGATTATAGATATCAATTTTGGCTTTAATACTCAATCCTTCCTGATCGAATGTATCTTTGCAACTCCACAAGTATATTTTTTCTTATCCTTCTAATTAGCTTCCTCTAACCATCTTCAAATCTTCTATTGTCTTCCACACATTCAATCCTCAAATTGACCTTATATTTATATCTTACACATTGCCAAGTTGGCTTGAATACAACTTAGAATAATTAATATGCATCTCTTCAGTTGACTAGAACCAACAAAAAAATTAGTTGAACTTAATATGCCAAAACAAGAAAATCCTTCATTAGCTGACCCTTCTCAGTAGACACTAACCAACATAGATTTTCCTATGTTAACCAAGTGAACTCAATTAACACTACATATTCACAAAGTTCCTTTGGTAACTAAGTGAGCTCACTTAACACTGGTTCCATCCAACATTTCCTTCATTAACTGAGTGAGCTCAGTTAACACTCAACTTCTATGATCTTCCCTTTGTCACCTGAGTGAACTAGGTAGATACTATCTTCTAAACTTGAAAAACTCTAGAATGCTAAGCAAACACAAGAAATTGTCTTCATTTCCCAAGTGAGCTTGACATACACTAACTAGAAATGATATGATATTTTGTGTAACATGAAAGAAAATACACAATTAACTAATTGTTTTCAACAAATCTATACTCCATTCATGTGTATTTGGTAGACAATTCTAATATGTGCATCCAGTTCTTCTCTTATCTCAAAATCTCTTTAGTATCTCCTCACAATTCCTCATTATTACTTATTACTACTCATTACTCCTCATTACTCCTGCTTTTTGTTTATGGTGGTCAATGCCATTAAACATGACCAAATATAATAAAATATGCAGTGAAAAATTCATATTTATCTTACAATTTACTTACAATAGTTGTATATTTGGAATTAACAATTTGTATCAATGTTTCCCATGTCCTCTTCAATACTTGAATAGTGAGAATATGTTTCTAAAATTTTTCTTCCATATTCTCCATTCCACTCATTGTAGTTTCCTCTATTATCTATATATTTTTGTGTGCTTCTGACAAGCTCTGCATCATCACATCAATGTGTAAACTTATTGCTACTTGAAGCTATAAAACTTTTACAATTATTTTATCTCATTTAGCTAAAATTTATGCTCCTCTTTCAATTAATTCCTTCAATTTTAATGAATTATGTACAACACTAACTAATGATTTATGCCTTCTAATAGGACTTATTCTTTCATTTTGGACTCCAATAAGATGAGTTTATATCTTAGAAGAAAATATATCAAGACTACAAAAATATGAATATTTTCTTAGTGTGGTGTTGAAAATCTCCTATAGTGTAATTATTTCCTCTTACAATTTTCCTTAAGAATTTTTAAGCTTTGTTAATTTTTTTTCTTTTTCTTCTCTTCTAAATGACTTGCATCTTCCTTTTCTAATTGATCTTTTAGATTACTTCTCACTTCCTCCATTGTGCCCAGATAAAATTTCAACTATCTTTGTACTAGTTTCTACTTATTCACTATAACATCTAGTATTAGATTTTCTAGCATTCGTAAAGTTTTATTCAATACTTTCCTTTTGATCCTCTTCAATCTTCTTGATCAATATCTATTTTTAAATCAAATGCTTTCTTGAATATTTGTCTATCTTTCTTCTTCAAGCTTAACATTGGTTGCTTCAATTTATCAAATTGGGGATCATCACTTGGTGGATTGTTATCTTCTTCTTCTTCTTGCTTACTCTTTCCTTTGACATTTTATAGTTATATGATTTTATGATGATCCTTCTTCTTATCTTTTTCTTTATCTTCATCATTATCATCATCACCTTTTTTGGTTTTCCTCTTTTCTTCGATATTTGTCATCTTGGATGAACTAGGTCCTTGAGTATGAACTAGATGATTTGGTTTCCTTATAGATCATGCTAAGGTTTTCTCTTTTTCTCTTAATCTAATTTACTATGAGATTTTAGGAAACTCACACTCCTATTAAGGTGGGGGATAAATATACCATCTTAAAATGGATGCACTTACCTTTTTAAGAATTTTTTAGCTCCCTCTCACAAATGCCTTCTTTGGAACATGGATGTGCTTATGCTTTTCTTCTCTTTTCTTCCTCTTCTCACCCTATCTCTTATAGTATCTTCCTGAGCTTCCTATGGATCCCTTGACTTGACCTCTAGGACCAGGTCAACCTAGATCAACCTAGAATGGACTAGATCAACCTTGTCCTCCTAGGTTGACCTATTTCTTGTTGGTCTTAGATTGGTTTTGACAATTGAGTGTCAAAAAACTTAAGAAATTTCTAAGTTGATGCCGAGTATAATATAGATACTGAGCTATAGTATGTGCCAAGCTAGAAATTCAACAAGTGCCAATTTATTCAGATGTCGAGCAGATAGATAGTGTCAAGCAAGTTTCAAGTGTTGAGTGACAAGTGATGCTAAGCTAGTATATGTGCTGAGCAAAGTATAGGTTCCAAGAAAGATATAATTATTATAGGATCTGAGCAAGATAGAATTCCTATGTGTGCCAAGCATCAACAATTAGTAAGTACTGAGTAACACAGAATCAACATAAGTGTTTGTGCCCTCACAAACTTAGATGTAAACTATTTTTGAGCTAACTCAAGATGATTCTCAAAGGATCTAAAAGATAAGATCAAATCTATTACATTCCCTATGCAATCAACATGCAACCAATCAAAAAAATGGAAAAAAATACAACCAATCAAGAAAAATGGAAAGAATTGAGCAGGAAAGATGGATGAATCTCAATTATAGATTCATACCTAACCCTAAGTCTCAAAACCTTTTTAAGAAGGAAAAAACCCCATAATTCAGTATCGTGTGGATTGTATGGAATGCATGAAAGAATGCTAGAAAAGTTTTGAAGGAAGTCAAAAGGGTAAATACCAAGAAGAGGAATAACATTGCAAAATCAAGTTTATCAGAATAGAGTTTTGACACTTTGAATAGAGTTATATTAGATCAAGAAGGATTAGATTAGATTGGATAGAACAAGGATTTGAAATCAATAAATAAAGATTGTAAGTTATTAGGTTAAAAAATTCTACTATACTATCTAGCCATTGTATTAGGAGAATAAAAATCCAATGAAGATAGGTTGGTTTGACAACCATGTTGTAAATCCTTTAATAGGGTGATATTCCAAGTGAATGTTTGTAAATCCTTTAGATAGGTCACTTTTAACAAGGTGTAAAGCCTTTTATAGGGTAGGACTTTCACAAGGTAGACCATTGATGATGGTCAAACTTTGTAACCTTAACCACTTACATATTGCTACAATGATAAGTTGTGGGTGTCATCCCCACCCCAGTTTTACCTTCTCATTTTGGAGGGTTTCTGGGTGATCAAATCTTGTGTTATCTATTTTCATGAATGTCTTTACTTTCATGTTAATTAGATGTGTTAGATGCATCTAATTGATTTAATTTAAAATGTTTTAGAGATTAAAATTTTGGTACTTCTAATTCACCCCCACCCTCAAAAGTATCTTTCCCACTTGTGAATTCCAACAATTGGTATTAGAGCCTAGTTCACACAAGGAGAAGCCTTAAAACTTGGAGAAAAGATTTGGAAATGGAAGTCTTCAAACTTGGGAAGATAATAGAAAACCAAGAGATTGAGATACATCTCATTCTACATTCTTTGGAAGAAGCTAGGGAAGAATTGAGGAAATCCCTAAAGAGAAGAAGAGAGATTGCCATAGCTGAGAATGATACATAGTACAAGGTGATTAAGACCTAAAAAGTGTGTGCAAATGGAGATTCCAAGGAGTTCAATGTAGCAATAATAGACCTAATGGAGAAGAATAGAGCTCAAGTAGAAGAAATTAGAACTCTCAAGATTGAACAAGAATCTCAAGCCATGATGCTTTGTGAAGTGATTGAACAGAAGAAAAGAGCCATTGAAGATAAGGCTATGATAGAAGATGACAAGAGAAACCTTGCTAACAGATTGGAAGAAAAGTCAATTGAGCTTGCAAGAATTTCCAACATGCAACTAGACACCCTAATCCAGATGATGAATGTACATCATGAGTTGAATATTAAGGACATTGAGATCTCTGCACTGAAGATGCAAAATGAACAACTGCAAAATGATATGAGAAGAGAGAAGAAAATTGCAAAAAGCTTCAAAAAACCTAATGAATCTGTCAAGTGTTTTGAATAGCTACTAAAATCACCAAGATCCAGTAATGACACTTTAGGATTAGGATACACCAACACTAAAAAAGGAGAGTCATCAAAGACTGCAGAAGAAAGAAGTGATAAAGGTAAGAACACTAAACCCACTCATCATTTTTGTGGTAAAAAAGGACATACCTATAATGTGTGTAGGAGGAAGAATGCTAATCAGCATGACAAACCTAAAAACATGGGTCACTATCACAAGTGCAACAAGCAAGGACATTAGGCACATGACTACAAGATTGGAACCATCAAAACACCAAGATTTGAAGGTCACTACTACAATTGCAAGAAGTATGGACATAGAGAATTTGAGTGTAGATCAAAGCCTATGTAGACACCTAATCAACTAGGAAGGTCAAATAATCATGGACATCACTACAATTGGGACAACAACACTAGGCAAATCTATCACTACTATCAAGAATATGCATACATCCCTAAAAATTGCCGAAGAACACATTTTAGTGGATGCTATAGTAGATGGTTAAGCCAAACTACATGCTTCAGTTGTTTGAAGATTAGAAATATCAATAAGAATTTCCCAACAAGGTCAAAGGCACCCAACTCAGGGTTCAACAAGGGAAAAGGGAAGGTAGATGTTGAACACATCAGTGGAGAAATGAATAAAACATGGAAGAAGAAAGATGGAGGCATTACATCCAATGGAGGGATCACTTCACCCAAAAGGTCAACTGGTCACACTTCATCTAACTAAGAAAAATAAGGTATGTGGAGCTAATATATAGAGCTTTATCATACATTAGTTCCTAGACAAGTAAGTACTGAAAAAAATAGATCATCATGAATAGAGATGCAAAGCTAAAACTTCAAGTTTTCACTAGTGTTGCCAAGTAAGAAAAGTTGTCCTCAGATGCCAAGTATATGCTAAGTTGTCTGCCAAAGTTAGTAGAAGTCATGTGATTAGTTACAACTAAGTTAGTAGTGGATGCCGAGTGATGGGAAATTTGTATTGAAGCTGAGTGAGTGAAACTCCAGTGTATGTTGAGCAATTGGAAATTAGTGGAAGTTGAGTAAAGTAGAATTGCTTAAGGAGTTGAGTGGAAAACTATAAATGCATTAAGCATTAAATGCTATGAAACAAGGGTATATGATCACATTTTGAATCATTTTTACCATCATGAGCAAGGAGGAAAGATGAAAAGAACATAGAAGGATTTTGAAGTAGAGTTTCAAGCATTTGAGCAGATTTCAACATAGATTTAACATAGTTTAAATGGTTCAAGGTATTTTACTTGTGTTGAGCTATGCAATTTCAAAATTTCTTCATGTTTAAACCCTAGTTTGAAGAAATGACCTCTAGCTCTAGAAAACCTTAGGATAAAGAGCCATTTGAAGTCCAATTAGTGAGTAATGAAGTCAAGCAACCTGATTTCAGACCTATCCCTAAAGTTGCATACAAAAATGACCCTACTGAAGCGCTATTTGTAATTCATCCTAAGGTTTTAATGGTTTAAGATTTTAGGAGATGCTATAACTATAATATTGGTGCTATTGGAGATGTGGAAATCAAGGAGGCATACAATAAATTGTGTAAAAATAGGGTCTTGAAAGAAGAGTTCCAAATCATTGAGAAGAAGGGCTTAACTCATGCCCTAGATTTCCCTACTATTTTAAAAATTGAATGGATTAGAATTGTACTTAGTAGGATACACGATGGATATTTGTGATTGTAAGATGGACCAATCAAAATCTCAAAAAGGATTATTCATAGGGTAATAGGTTATCCAACACTAGAATGACCTAAAACCTTAAGGAGTGACTCTAAAGAAGCTATTGAGAAGAATACTAGAGCTAAGTGGAACAAGAGAGGCATGACCATTGATACCTTTAAGGATCCTCTTGTTGATTTTATAGTCAGAGTCATATCCCACAAGTTTTACCAATCAACAGAATCAACAATGTTCCTTGTATTATAATGGATGTTGGCTACAAACTTGTCAAAAAGGATCATACTTATGATCTAGATGAACTACAACTACAACAAATAATGGAGAACTTAGGAACTAATGGAGCTCTTTGTAAATTTGGAGCAATTTTGATATGTTTATTTTTCTATGTACAAAATGAATTCTCTTCTTTTTGAAAGGTAAGATGAAAAAAAAATAGGTCTATAGTAGTCCAAGTGAATGAATACATAGAACAAATGGGAGCCAATTTTGAGACTATCATGACTAGTTATTTTGAAGATTTCAAGAAATCTATGAAACAAAGACTTAGGATTCCAATCTCACTTGTGGAGCAGCATATAAATGATTTTTTTTTTCTTATTGATATTGATTATACCTACATCCAAGTAGCCATACCAAGGGTAAGATGGCTTAGGCCACTTGGTTATGAGATGAACATTGATGAGGCATTTGCAACAATCACTTCTCTACTTATAGAAGAAGTAGATAAAAGTGCCCAACACTTTGGAACTTATGATGTTGTTAGATCCAAGGTGGATATGGAATTAAAAACTACCTCAACATTGAAGAAAAAGGATAAATTAGTGAAGACGCTCAAGGCTAAATTTGGTGAAGGCTCAACAAAAGTAGAAGAAGAAGAAGAAGAAGAAGAGAAATAGAGGCAAGGACCACTAGCACTAACCCAAGGCATGGGTGAAGATGCTAAAGAACAAGAAGGTGCTAAGGAAGAAGAGGAAGCACCTAAGGTAGAGCCTAAGAAGATGAAAGTACAAAAACAATTTGTTGCTTAGCCTAAAGGCAAGAAAATAGCTAAACCTAGCATAGAAAAACCCACCACAAGGGCGAATACAAGGGCTACAACAAAGGTGGCCAAGGAAAAAGAAAATAAGAAATCCAAAGAGCAGGGAGGACTAGTAGAGAAGAAATGTAGGAGAAAATATGTGGCACCTCTTGAGTCAGATGAGGAGAGAATTGTATTAGATGATAACAACCAATTTAGAGTGGTAAGTCACACCAGTAAATTTGATTTGGAAAACATTTGTGACAACATTAGGGACAATGCAAACTTTTTAGGACTTAAAGGCATTGATTTCAATAAGTTGACAAGAGCAGAGCAAAACATGGTGGAAGAATCAATATAGACCATGACGACAAAGTTCAAGAATACTCCACTTGAACTAGATAATACTATGCCTAAGGAATTATATTCCATTGTAGAGAATAAATGGTATTATTGCCTCAATATGGAGAAAGAAATAAGAGTCAACATTGGCTCATGTGATTCCCAAACTCACAAAAGGGCAAATAAGCAAGGCTAATAAGAAGCATGGGAAAAAAATTTCACCCAAGTATAGAGCCTTTAGAATATTGTAGAATAAAATTGAGGATGTTGTGAAGAAGTATACTTTAATATGGAAAGTAATCTATAGCCTCACAACTATAAAGGAAGGATAAGAAGACCCCTTTTAGGGTAGAAACAATGATGAAGAAGAAGAGGAAAATGATAAGGAAGAAGAAGGAGAAAAGGAAAAGGAAAATGTTATAGTGGAGAAAGACACACAAGAGAGTGAAATGGCAACTGTTGAGGAGCATCAACAGGAATAGAGTGTGCAAGACACACAATTGCCACCACCTAGTCCTCCACATGTAACTCCAAAACATGTAGAAATAGTAATTGTAAAGGATGTTCCTGACACTACTAGTTAGAACATCAACCCACTAACTACAGAGCATCTTAGAAAGATCCTTCACCAGACTACTTTACAATCACAGCTATGTACCAATCCAGTCTTGGTGAGTGTGGAGGAACTTCAGAAAGCTATAGTTGAGATTACAAAGGAGAAGGTGAATCCAAGAGAGCCACCTTCACATACTCTAACAACTATAGTGGAAAACTAAGAGAGAAAGCAACACAAGATGCACCAACTAGGGTTGATTCCATAGTCATAGTGACTTCAACTACCAAGGAGCTAGCAAAGGAGCAAATAGGATAGAAGGATATCTCTATTCCTATAGCACAAGTACAAGGTGCACCACCTCAGATTACAATCATTGATCAAGGAAAAATTGAATGGGGCAAGGAGAGGCCTAAGGAGAAAGAACAAGAGGCAATTCGAACACTGATCAATTTGCCTACAACAAGGGCTCCCACAAGAAAAACAGAATAGCTAAGCACTGATGTAGTACCACTTTAGATATCAGCACTCGACTTGAGCTCTACCAAGGTTGCAAGGGTACATCAATATGGAGACCCTACACTTGATGAAGACATAGTCATTCCAAGGTATAACTATAAAACTATGAACATAGACTAGATTAATGAGGTGCAAGAGGCACTAGAGAAGAAGAAGAAACAAGAGATACTCAAAATTGAGTATAAAAAAAGACAAGATGTGATTGAAATCAAAGAAATCTTTTTAGATGCATTCAGCTTGCAAGTACTTGATGAAACTAAGCCCATAATGAAGCAACTAGCTAGTATAGTAGACTAGGTACATAATGAAGACCTAGACACAAATGTAAAATTGCTCAAATGGTCTGAAAAGAAGTTCCAAATCGAAGTAAATGAATGAATATCAAGTGTGATAACACTATCATAGGTGGAGCTAGCAAAGAAGGTTGAAAAGGTAAAAGCAATACTTGAGAACATATTCTCATTGTACTCCAAACTGTGTCATCCATCAATTTTCACGCAAGAGACCAACCAACATATATTGAGCTTGGAAAGGAACCTTAAATTAACAAGTATGCAATTACCAAAGGATCCAGCTCAAAGTGAGAAGCATTTTTCTACTATGCTTCACATTGAAAAGGAACTAACTATGCTAACAATAAACGAGGCTAACATAAAGGCCAAGTTAATACAAATACAGTCTGCTATAACTCCTCACATGAAAGTTTTGCACAAAGAACTGCCCTATGCAGAGAATGTCTTAAAGAAGATCCCAATATTTCTTCAATGGAAGGCCTAGTACACCTTGTAGTAGAGATAGCCATCCAGCTTAAAGCACTAGAATTTGCATTAGACAATTGAGATCCTACTCTAAAGATCATAATGGAGGTAAACAAATCCTTTTTGGTTAAGTATTCAATTAATGAATAGAACCCTTTTACATAAGTGTCAAAAAGGGGGAGATAATAAATGAGACCCAAAGGGGGAGATATAATAAATTGGGGTAGATAATAAAATTTTGAGTTTTAAGGAGAAGATAAAACTAAGGGAGAGATAAGGAGATAAAGCCAAAAGATTGCAAAAACTACATGGGAAGATATAAAAGAGAGAGAGTAAAAACAGAGCACATAGAAATAGGGTAGACAAGGGAAGGAGTGACAAAGTAGAGATAAAGAGTATTAGAATAATCAACATGAGACAAAGCCAGCATAAGGAGTTTTGGATATAGAAATGGCACATTAGCTCAGTGGGAGTTACAAGTTTTGAGGTATATAGATTTCTACAAAATTTTGAACAAGTTTTTGAAATTTTGTACATATGAAAAACAAGATGTATATTATACTCATAAAGATCAAATTCATAATGATTAGCTAAGTATTTTTTCTACTCATGTCAAAGGGGGAGATTTTTGGTCTTAGATTGGTTGAAAATTGAGTGTGAACACACTTAAGAAATTTCTACATTGATGCCAAGTATAATATAGATGCCAAGCTATAGTATGTGCCAAGCCAAAAATTCAATAGGTGCCAAGTTATTTAGATGCTAAGTAGATAGACAGTACTGAGAAAGTTTCAAGTGCCAAGTGACAAGTAATGTCGAGCCAATATATGTGCTAAGCAAAGCATAGGTGCTTAGCAAGATAGGATTCCTATGTGTGTCGAGCATCAACAATCATTAAGTGCCAAGTAACACAGAATCAACATAAGTGTTTGTGCCTTCAAAAAATCATATGTAAAATAATTTTGAGCCAACTCAAGATGAATCTTGAAGGATCTAAAAGATAAGATTGTTCGAATCTATTACATTCCCTATGCAATTAGCATGCAACCAATCAGGAAAATGAAAAGAACATGCAATCAATCAAGAAAAATGGAAAGAATTGAGTGGGAAAGATGGATGAATCTCAATCATAGATTCATACCTAACCCTAAGTCTCAATTTTTTTTTAAGAAGGATGAAACCCCATAATTCAGTATCATGTAGATTGTATGGAATGATAGTGAAGTTTTGAAGGAAGTGAAAGGGGTGTAAAGACTAAGAAGAGGAATAACATTGAAAAATCAAGTTGATCAGAACAGAGTATCAACACTTCAAATAGAATTATATCAGATCAAGAAGGATTAGATTAGATTGGATAGAACAAGGATCTAAAATCAACAATTAAAGATTGTAATTTATCAGGTCAACACATTCTACTTTACTTTCTAGCCATTATATTAGGAGAATGAAAATCCTATGAAGATAGATTGGTTTAATAGCCATGTTGTAAATCCTTTAATAGGGTGACATTCTAAGTGAATTTTTGTAAATCCTTTAGATAGGTCACTTTTAACAAGGTGTAAAGCCTTTTAAAGGGCAGGCCTTTCATAAGGTAGACCATTGATGATGGTCAAACTTTGTAACCCTAACCAGTTACATATTGCTGCAGTGATAAGTTGTGGGTGTCATCCCCACCCTAGTTTTACCTTCTCATTTTGGAAGGTTTTTGGGTGATTAAATCTTGTGTTATCTATTTTCATGCATGTCTTTACTTTCATGTTAATTAGATGCGTTAGATGCATGCGATTGATTTTAGTTAAAAAAGTTTTAGAGGTTAAAAGTTTGGTACTTTTGATTCACCCCCCCTTAGAAGTATCCTTCCCACTTGTGAATTCCAACATTTCCTAGTGGTTTTAAAGCTCAGAACCTTAAAGGCATTGGGGGTTTAATTAGTTTTACTTTGTTCTACCATCAACTTCTATTATTTTCCCACCCAAAAACTCATATATAAGGGGACTTGGAAGCCTCATTGTCATATCTCATATTTCATTCATCCAAGCACTTTATCTTATGTGAATATTTCTGTCTTTTTCATTCAAGGAGTTTAAGTATTCAAGATTTTCAAGAATTTAAGTGAGGAGATATCTATCTAACTTTGAAGGATCCTTTGTGAGAATTTCCTCTTCAAGATCTAGCTTATTGTTGGCCATTAAGGGAGGAGATCTAGATTGAAGCATTCATCATCTTCTTTATTGATGCATGTTTACATCCATGGAACCATATTAGGATTATGGTAGATATTTCTAAGTGTGGAGATATCGTACATTCCTAGTTCAAGATCTATAATATATTTACATACAAAATCCTTATTGACAAGGGTTTCAAGAAAGGTGAATCCCAAAATTTAGTTTCTCTTTCAATCATTTACATTTACATTTCTCAATCATTGTTAATTCCTTAACCTAGGGCTTAACCAAGGAAAACCCTCATAAAAATTCAACCACAAAAGCTTTATTTTCTATGTTCATCTGTAGGATACTAGTCAGGGCTTACAAATATGGAACCTACCTTTTGGGAGCTTTTTGGAGAATTCTATTGTAGGTCACTAGACAATGTCAACCTAGTTATAGGTGCCCTTCCAAGTTGACCTAGACGTTTAGTGTCTTTTTAGGGGAGATTTCTAGGAGTTTTCTTCCTTTCATCATTTTATTATGAGATCTATAGACGGATATTAAAAAATGGTTCAAATCTACAATTTTTGGAGCTGAAATAAATCTTCCTCTATAGATTTTCAAGATAAGTATTTTATATTTTATTTCCTTTCATATCTTTACCCTAGATCTATATCTTAATTGGGCTGATTGTACATACACATCTAAATTAACATTATCTAAGAAATTAGTTCAATTCAACATTTACATTATCCTATTAAAGGCCAAAGAGTACATTTCCTTGTATTCCATTCCTCTTTATAATTCAAATTTAGTATTGTCACCCTTCTTCCTTTGGTTTCTAGCTAATCTAATTTAGATCATAAGTAGAATCATATTTAGAAATTCCCAACTTTCCCTCACACACATATTTCAAATGACTCAATGGTAGAAAAAAGTGAAGATCTACAACCCTATTTAAAGTGTCTTCCTTTTCCCCCTAAAAAAATATATTTTCAACTTTCGATTGATATAATTTCTATCAAAATTATGAGTTCTTATTTTCTAATGGAGTTACCTATAAAGCATTAATTGGCATACTGATTGAAAAATATATATAACTTTCAACTAGCATAACCATTTTGAAATTTGAAAGATGCATCTCCTACTATAAGAAAAAATTAAAAAATTTCAATTTTGTAAAGTTTTGAATTTGTTAAGATAGTTAAACACAAGATTTTTTTAATCCTAAAAGATATTGTAGAAGAAAATTCATAATTAATTACTTACTTGGAATAAAATTAGAAAAAAAATGCATCACATATGGGCATGCGTCTAATTTGTATATCGAAAATCTCATAAAAAATATTATTATTTGATTGTGATTAGGATGGTTAGACATACACCTTGTTTTTTCCTAAAATTTTCATACTAATGCATTGAAATCCATAATTTTGACCATTGATTTTTTTTTTTCTATAAAAGGGCTAGTAGTTTAGAAACTAAATTCAATTTTTTGTAATTCCATTCTTACAACATTTTTTTATGGGGTTTGTACCTAGTTCAAAATTTCATGTCAAGTTGACTAACCTTGATTTTCTAATTTCTATTACCACTTAAGGCCATAGTTTAGCCCCTCATGATCTTGCACACACTTATGTAATTTGGTATCATTTAAAGGGTCCACAAGATTGATAATTTTTTCAGAACCATAGTGATAGACTTAGATGGTTTACTAGATCAAACTCTCTACTTTGTAGTTAGGATTTACTTTCATGCTCCCTTAGATATTTCTATGCTAGGACTAGTGAATGTTGAACACTTCCACTAATAATCAAAAGTGGGAAATAATAATTTACAAATCTAAAAAGAAAGTAAAAAAGTGGGAAATAAGAGATTAGAAGAAAATTTTGGTACACCGGTTACCAAGAGGGAAGTCTACTTGTGTGTATGTCTCATTTAGGAACACCTAAGTTGACTTCAAGTTTTGTCACAACAATTTTGGTCTTGTGGTCTATTTTAATCTCAACCTTTTCTTCATCCTCAATTAGAAGATGAATGTTCAATTCATATTTTTTAATAAAAATGAATCTCTTTGATTTTTCATATCTTGATTTTTTGATCATGTATATTTTAGTAGTCTATCATTGTCTTGAGTGAATTTTTATTGTATGACTATAAAGTTGTACATAGATTCATGTATTTCTAACCTTGTAATATCTTTTTAAAGTTATTTTAATATTTTCCTTTAAACATTTATTTTAGGTTATCTCACATATCATAGAACCCACCATAAAATAGTAGTCCCCTTAAACAAACAATCATTTATCCAACTTGGATCATCCAAAATTATCATGACCAAATATCTAGGTGCTTGGGACAAAGGGGAACTCTTTTCCTGCCCCTCTCTTAGGTGGAGTTAATGAGTTCTATGTATTTGGTGACATCTAAAAAACTATTAATAAACCTATATAAGAGTTATGTTTTAGCACTTCCCTCATAACTTGACTTATCTTCTCTGGGTAAAAGTATAAGCATGTGTCACCTTGTTGTAAAGGAAGGCAACATGATGTTGTTAGATAAGTAAGAGGGGGGTGTTAGTTATCCTCAGTTATCCATGAGCCCTTTCAAACAATTCACCACACTTATAATAAATTTAATTTATCAGTAATCAACTCAATAAATACAGTAAACTTATTCAATCTTATGCATCAAATAGATTTCACTTCCAAAAATTCCCACTTTGAGTATTGTTGGTGCTCAAAATTACATTCCCATTTTGAGCATTTTTTTCAAATTTTGAGTCAAATCAAGCCCTATGAATGCCTATAAATGCACATGTACCTGGTTGTAATTTTGAGGCCCAAGACATGTTCAATTCTTCTAACACCTTCCTTTTAGTGCGTCTACTTGTTCCATGAAGTTAAATTGCCATTCTGAGCCATTCTGTGAAGTCTTGTTTTGAGCAAATTTCAAATCTGCATTTTACCCTAAGTGTCAAGTAGTGATAGGAGGCTGTGTTTGTGATTGAATATCTTGCACCTAGAAATGTGTCATGACCCGCCACTTTGGAAGTATCTATTATCCTTACCTAAGAGCCTATGTTTCAGATTTTGAGTCATTTCAAGTTCGTTTGATTAGGTTTTGAATCCCTCAAAGTTGGTCAATTACTGTTTCATGCTTTTGTGTAATTGCACATAATTCTGGGAAGCCCTGTTTGACATGTTATAACTTTTGACCAGTTGAACCAAATGATGAAATTCATTTTGAATTTCATTATAGACATCAAAAAATTGTAATATTTCAAGTTTCAATTCATGAAGAATCTATTTGATCAGTTTTCAAATGTGATTCCAAACACAATTTCTATCTTTTACTGGTGTCAGCATTTGTAGATTATTTGATAGCTCTATTCGGGATGTCATAACTTGAAACTCATGATTGGCTAGATCAAATGGATTATATCACTATGTTTTCCTCTAAAAATACTCTAGGTGTGTCAATTTCCAAGTCATGATGAATCCGTCTGCATACCTTTCTAGGTCCATTCTGTTTGCAAAAATCACTTTTCTGCCATTGTTTCAATCTATAAAATCCAAGTAGCCCATTTTGACTGCTCGCCATTTGTGCCCAGTTATTCATCATGAGCCCAAATCGCAGATCCATACTCTCCTCATAACAGAGAACCAACGTCCCAGCTTTTGTCTTCCCAAGTGTTAGTTTATCCAATTTTCAAAGCCAATTTTGAATGAGATTTAGTGTTTTCTGACATGTTTTCTTGCAGGTAGTTCTAAGAAGTCAACTTTGATGGTCCATATCTTTTGACCTTGAATTCATCATGAGACAAGATTTAACAAGGTGCAAGAATGCAAAACAAAGATTCAGTGTGCAAATTTTTAGAACCCAGTCAGATGTTCGAGTCAATTTTTAAAGCCAGCCGATAGGCCCTATTAGCTGAAAGTCGCAGTTTGCAGAAAGATATGAGTTTCAAATTGGTTTCGAGTGATTTATTTTTGATCAAATTAGTGCTAGATGGTTAATGGATCAATTTACCAATTCAGTCATTTGAAAATGAATTTTTTTTTAGCCAGACCCACTTTGAGGCCCGACTAATTGCATCAGACTGATTAGATATGGGAAAGGAAGACATTTTTTTTAAAGGATGTAATCATTCTTTCAATGTTGATGTTTCTGTCTATGAACATAATTGTGAAGAGTTTTCAAGCAAGAATCAAAGTCATAGTCTTAAGATGCTTGAAATATTTGTCGTCACTACATCCATCAATTAGTAATCTTCCTTTGATTTTCAGAACAACAAATAATATGAAGATACATCAAAGACTACTTTGGCGATGTGGTTTCAATCTTCCTTTCTTATTCTATGTATAGGAGGTAATTCATAAAAAAATGTTCAAATTGCATTTGTTAGATTCTAGAAAGTTTTGAAACTATGCTTCCAACGTTTGGTTATAGAAAACAAGCAACTCAATGGGAAGTTTTTTATAGGTTGCTTTTTGACTCTCCAAAGTACTTCAGTAGCCAAGTTCAAGTTAATCATGCAATACATGATGTAGTTGCATTGGTAAAATCTAGTCACCATAGCATTTAAAATTATGGACTCCTCCACCAAATTCATTTGGAAACCTTCCACCAGAGTTCGGCTGCAACATTGAAAATGGTTGAAGAGGTTTGCAAGCAGTTCAAAAACATACTTGGTCTAATGGAAGGAACAACTAAACCTGCATGGAATAAAGGGACCCTTAGTGCTTAAAGAACATGTATCTTGATTCACATGAAAGGAGGCATCTTCAGAGATCTCACGCCAAAGACATAACAAAGACATAAAAGGAGGAGCAACTAACATAGTTACAAGGAAGAGTACACATCATTACAAAGCTCCACACCATTTAAAAAGAGAACACTCACACCAATGCAAGCAAAACACTCAAGATATAGCTGAAGCCAAGAACAAGTTAAAAATGCAGTTAAAGCCTTTTCATAGAAAATTGGTTGAAGAGTAGACAGAGATGCCATAGCCATCTTGCAAGTGGGAGAAAATGCCAATTAAAGGCAACGTATGAATAAAGGTATTCATGTTTGTAAGAGAGAGAGAGAACATGGAATGTTCAACAACTGCTAGTGCTCATGCAACGTGTAGGTGATTTGGTAAATGATTCAAAAGAGGGAAAGTGACATCAAGCCCATGTTCAAAAAAGAAGACCACACTTACATTTTGGAGCCAGCATAAAAGTCACCTAACAATGAAGAAGGAAGACCCACACAGCTAAATAAGGAAGATCCATGTGAGCATCAAACAGAGGAAAGCCCATATTTTAAAAAGAGCCACAACTTTAAATAAGAACCCATAGCATGTTGCTCTCAAAAAACTTGAGGAATTGTCAGACAATTCACATATTGCTATTGCTAAGTGTAAGATAGAAAAAGAAAGTGCAGTCAATGTTAGCAAGGACCCTGCACATAGGTTGAATGATGCCATAGAACAGAGTGAAGAACCATAAATTTTTTTTATCCCACATTGCCTATGGGAGGGCCTTACTTAGCCTTTAAATACAAAAGCAAACACCATCCTTTGTGTCTCAAGGAATGCCTCTTTTAAAAGAGACAAGTGTGTGCTAAAGGGCCTTGCTCGACTTGAACGTCCAGTTGGCGCATAAAGCAAAGAAAATTTTTTGACTAGGAAAATGTACATAAAATTGTGACATTAGCATGACTAAAAACTTGCCTGAAAGCCCAAAATCTGGCAACTAGCCATATCGCTAGCCAAAAAATGGCAAGTTTTTTGGCTAGCGACATAGTAAGTTGCTGGAAAACCTCAAAAATCTAGGCAAAGTCAAGTGAGCACGTGGGTCCCATATGTAGATCTAATAGTAAATCAGGTAATGCCAAGTGGTAGCTAGTAGGATGGCATGGATGATGTGATGATGATGTGGCATCAAATGAGGTCACCGGTAAAGTGATTAGAATCTGGTGTTACCATGTCACCACCAAAAAATGGGAAAATTTTTGGCAAGCGACTTGGCGACTTGCCAAAAATTTCATAAAACTGGCAGAGTATGAATGAGGGCCCCACCTGGGTATGGAGCAATGAACCAAAGAATGACAAGTGGCAACCAGGAAGTGATGTGGAAAGCAAGTTTCAATGATGCACCAGATTGTGCAACATGGCAGATCAAAAGGTTCTCGCTATGTCACTAAGAGGAAGCTACTCACTTGTTAGTATAGTGACATAGTGAGTATGATGTGGCATGTTGATGTGGTAGTGAGCAGGACCAACAATGTAGTCACATGGCACAATGAGGTGGCAGAACATAAGACTAATTAGATCATGACACGTGTCACCAAGCTGGTCAACAGGTTTGACCCGAATAGAGAATGGTGGAGATTTTTGGAAAATTCAAATTTTAATATTCTATTAATTTCCCCGCAAAAATCGTTGTGCAGTTCCTTTTTAAAGTTGGAGTTTTTATATAGTTAAAAAAATATAAAAGGGATAAATTTTTGCAAAATGCCATGGAAAAAATGAATAGAGGCTTGATTTTCAGGTGGCCATAAGCTAGGCAATTTTTGTTGAAAACTGGCACTCCAATATACCACCAAAACTGGAAGAATCTAAATTTTCCATTTCTGAAGTCAGATTGTGCACAAGTCTTTATCAGTTCATGCTATAGGTCAATTTGTAGATTTTGGGGCATTCTCAGTAGAATGGGTGTTTCTCATCATTGAGCATTAGAGTTTGTTAGAGGGTAGTTCTGAAGGCTTGGTGAAATGTGAAAATGAAGAAAATCAATTCTGAGATGTTTTCTTGGCTTCTAAAGGTCATATAACTGATTTTCACCTTTTACTATGAGTTTACCTTGGCATCAAAAATCAGTTATGAAGATGGATAAAATATCTCAGATATTTCTGCCTTGTAGAAACCAAATGATAAGATTTTGATATTCAGTTGAAGAGAGAAGGTAGAGAGAGTCTTTTGATGACAAAGAGAGGGAATTTCAAGTGGACAGATGTCAGATGTAGAGTAGATCTAGGACTTCCTTCTTCCTATATCTTTCTCATTCTTCCTCATTGTAGAGGTTCCATTTTTGAGAAGAAAATCACTCACTATTGAGACACCATTCTTCAACACTTCTTCTTGTATGAGCAACATTTATGTTTTAATGCAGATAGTTCACATTTGTTAGGTGATTTGTGAGTTAGTTTTCTATGCATCTTTCATGTATTTGGTTTCAAGGAAAATAAATAAAGAGTAGTAAAGGGATTTAAATTTAGTTTGAATCATGTCTCTTATTTGTGGGTCTATAATCTCTTCTAGTTTGTGAACAAAGAGCATAAACTAGGTTGCATTTTGTTTAGAAGTGTATGTGATTGAAGTATCTTGCTGATGGAACAAAGAACCATGTAATTGCTTGATGTTTATCATAGGTTTTATAGATTATGATAGGATAGTCTAATTATGGGATTCATTTTGATGCAGATGTCTATTCACAAGGTGAAAGATAGATTATGGATCTTGATGTAGAAATATATCTGAGATTTCCAAAAGATGTATTGTTGTAATTCATTTAATTTCCCAATAGATAAGGCACTGATTAGAGATAGGATCATTAGGTTTTGTTGCTTATATTTGGGTCTTGCCGATATCAACATTATTAATCAAACACATTTCCCCTTTCATGTTGAAGATCTATAATAGAATGCCCTAACTCAGCTTGTGAATATCATAGTATTTGCATTTAGCTATTGCATATTTGTGTCATTTCATAAGTCATTAGGAGATATAAGGGCTTTCATCTACTTAATAGATTCAGGGATATGTTTTTGTACTGGTATGGTATCAATTGAATCTGAGGTCTACTTGCCTAGGTTTAGCAAAGCCTGAAGTAGAAGAAGGGTCATGCCTTATAGTTGGCCCAAGATTGCAATCAGGTGTATCAGTCATAGGAAGTTGCTAGCCTTAGATGCATTTGTTTGGTTTCTTGGTTATTTACAAAATTGTTAAATCAGGAGCCAACAAGTATCACCTTCATCATCTGACTTACAAAAATGATAACGATTTCAACATGTAAAAGAAAATAACATGCAACACATTCACACGAAGATTTTTAATATGGAAAATTGACTAGGGTAAAAACCACCGGGGACTAGTCACCCAAAATAATCTCACTCTTCTGAAGTGAGCTCAGTTAAGAACCAACCCTATCTAAGGTTACAAGAATTACAATAGAATCTAACCTTACAATAATGATTTACAAATAAAAATATTAATGTTAAGTCCACTTAGTTAATATATTTCCTACTACAATGGTTATAGAGTAATAGTCAAATGACCTGATAAATATAAAACTCACTTTTCTTGTTTAGATCTTGATTCTTCTCAATATACTTTCTCACTAAATAACCATCACATCAATACTTCACTTCACATCAACTTTTCACTTTGATCTTTTTAGTATAAACTCCATCAACATTTCACATCAACTTCCACTTACTATCAACTAGACCAACAACATTTACTTGTTTTTTTCCTTATATAGACATATTTTTGTGGCTTCATCTCCTTCATGTATTTTTTCTCTTAACCAAAATCATTGATTAATCTTGCTCTAGATCAGATACATTGAATCTTGAAACTCAAGAAAATATTATAATATTGAACTTTGTGCATCACCTTGGATCACTAAAAAAATTTTAAATCTTTATCATCAGATATTTCCTAAATTATTTCAGCCATTGATCTTGCTAACAAACTTCATCCTTATCTTAAAATATTCTAGAGACATCTAGATCTTTTCTTGATGTCATCCTTTACTTGATGTTTTTTCACAAAGTGTTCTACATTTGCCAAACTTTGTTCTTCCTTCACTAACTTTCTCCATAATTAATTAATACTATGCTCGGTTAACATTAGTATTTCTTAGTCAACCTTCCTCTTTCTTAGTTAATTATGTTCTAACTTACTTCACTTTTCATCTTCTTTATTTATCAACCACTATCTTTAGCATGGTTTGCCTTATTAATTCTTATTTTTTTTCACTTGCTAACTTTATTCCTTATTTTACCAACCAAACTAACTTGCTTGAACATAATCTCAACACTCCATAAAATAATGTAAAATAATCAAACCAATATTATACTGCTATCTAGATTGATTCATGAGTTTCTCCATATAAATAAAAAACTTATCATTCCTTATTTAACTCAATCTTAGTACTTTTCCTTTCACTTATCTTTCCAACATCATATCCTTTAGATGATTGCAAATTACATGACTTCCTAATATCTCTTTCTTGTTTGATTTTACTATTTCATATCCTTTGTTCTACTAGGCTTGACATCAATGACAATATAACAAGCAATCTAACTATTCTACATATACTTTGTAGCTGGTTGAGACCTTGATCTTCACAAGCATCTCTTCTATACAACAATCTCCTCCTTTTATTTTTCATCATCAGTTATGTCCAACAATAACATTAGTGGATTATTTGTATCCAACAATATCTCCCTTTGACATTGGTGGAAACACATTATGAAATATACCATCCAATATCTAACGTAGTGCAAGGCAAGAGTATCCCCAAAGGAGATGTCCTAGCCCCCAAAAAATAACCACATAGCAGAAACACAAGAAGAAGAAGAAATAATACAAGATCTGATACCAAATCACAACTCTTTATTTATAAAATAACTATTACATACAATGTGCTAAGCTGTAAGGCCTTCCTGGTTATGGCCAAATACAATAGCAATTACAATAATAGTTTTGTAAGATCCCTCAAGATCTAATCCAAACCCTAGCTAGTCTAGATCCACACTCTAGTAGAAACCCCCAAGGAAAATCTCAACTTTTGCTTGCAAGCCCACCAAGCAATCTCCTTGTTTTCCAAGCCGCAACTACTAGCTCTTCTCCAAAGTCACTCTTCAAGCTCCTCCTCTTCTCCACGATGGATGGATTATGACTAAAGACTTCCCTAAAACTTTTACTTATACCAATCTAAGCGAAAAGTTGTCACAAAATAAAAATTAAATAAAAATACACAAATTAAATGCCACAAGTTAGCTAACAACAACAACAATTAAATGTCCAAAATTGATGTCTGAGTAAAATTGTGATATCTCCTAGCTCTGATTGAATTAGAGCCCACACTTCTAATAATAGATAGAAATCTAGATCCTATTCAATCCTTGAAATTTTTATCCTCTAACTCATTGTGAAAAATTAGTTACACAACTTGCAATAGGCACCAAAATAATATATCTCTAGAAGCAAGGTAAAACAACTCAAACTTCAACTCAATCCATCCAATCTCTATGCAATCATGAGGAAAGGTTCTCCAATGTGTCTCTGACATATACCTAACCATGAAAATCATAAATCCACCAAAATACAAGCTCAATGCTCCTGCATTAGACTCCCCAAGTAAATAGAAAAGTGTGTCCCACACCTTGATGCCCAAAGAAAGAGCAACAATGATCTTCATATTCACCAAAGGCTTCCACTCCAACAAGGAAAAAAAAAACCAATCTACTCATCATCCACATCTATATCATTCTGTGAAACACTAGAATCTCAACCATCCAATCAGCATGCTCACACCTAGGAACAAACTAAACATAATGCTTCATTAGCTAATCCTTATCCACATTAGCAACTAGTGAATTTACACCAGCAGTAAAAAATTCCACATTAGCAACAAAAAACTTTACATTAGTAAAAATATGTAGATTTCCATCAACACATGCCAAACTCCCAACACTAGCAATCTCATTGCTCACAACAAGATTCTTTGCAACATACAACTCATCACAAATAGCAACCAGATCATCCACGACCAAGTGCTTTGCAATTTCCATGTTAGACTCAAACAACTGATCATGAAAACTAGTCTCCATCCCAACATCAACAAGGTTAGGAATATCCTCAGCAACAATATCTAGTCACTCTACAAGTTCTATATTAGAATCCACAATTTGATCAACAAAACCAAACTCTTCCACTTCATCCTTGGTATGCCATCTTCTTTCACAAACAAGTCTCTTAAGTAGTCAAAAAACTCTCTTCTAAATTGGTAGACTCCAGCTCCACAAAAATCTATGAAATTCCTTCCTCACCCCATCATTAACTCAATCATCCAAGCTAGCTTCAAACTAAGTAGACATCTTTGAAAAACCTCCTCTCCACCACATCATGGAGATTCATAATCATCTTAGGGTCCAATCCTCTTAGAGCCATCCCCAAGATCTTCATAAACTCCCTGCAATAAATCCTTCCTACACTCCTTGTGACAACATCAAATTGTTTGCAAGTCAAATCAAAACCTATCACCTTGCATGAATAATTAGGAACCAAATTACAAGTCTAGGCATGGGTTTGCAATCAAATAAACTCTCTATGATCATGCCTCAACAAGATTAGTCTTCCATCTTCACATCCATCAATCCATTTGTAAGCCCTCTACAATTGCAAGTTAGAACCATGATTTACCACCTCACAACCAAGAGATCTAGGACTCTAGAAAGAAAATCCACCACCAAATCAAGACCAACTCAGATCCAAGTCCTTGTACAAATTGCCTCAGCTTCTGCTATCTGTCTACACACTCAGGAACAACCTTCATTTTGATACCACTTGACATAGTGCAAGGTAGGAGTATCCCCAAAGGAGATATCCTAGCCCCCAAAAAATAACCATGTAGCAAAACCACAACAAAAAGAAGCAATAATACAAGATTTGATACCAAATCACAACTCTTTATTTATAAAATAACTGTTACATGCAATGTGCTTGACTGTAAGGCCTTCTTGGTTATGGCCAAATACAATAGAAATTAAAATAATAGTTCTACAAGATCTCTCAAGATCCAATCTAAAACCTAGCTAGTCCAGATCCACACTCTAATAGAAACCCTCAAGGAAGATCTCAACTTGTGCTCGCAAGCTCACCAAGCAATCTCCTTGTTTTCCAAGCCCTAGCTACTAGCTCTTCTCCAAATTTTCTCTTCAAGCTCTTCCTCTTCTCCATTATGGATTGATGATGACTAAAGACTTCCATAAAATGCCTACTTATACCAATCTAAGCCACAAGTTGGCCAAGAACACAAATTAAATACAAATACATAAATTAAATGCCACAAGTCGGCCAACAACAACAATTAAATGTCCAAAGTTAATGTTTGAGTAAAATTGTGATATCTCATAAATATGATTGAAGTAGAACTCACACTTATAAGAATAGGTAGAAATCTAGGTCCTCTTAAATCCTTAAAATTTTCATCCTCTAACTCATTGTGGAAAGTTAGTGACATGGCTTGCAACAGACACCAAAATAATATGTCTTCAGAAGTAAGTTAAAACAACTCAAACTTCAAGTAAATCCATCCAATATTTATGAAATCATGAGGAAAGGTTCTCCAATGTGTCTCCAAAACATTCCTAACCATGAAAATAATAAATCCACCAAAATCCAAGCTCAATTCTCCTGTATCAATATCAAATATCATCTTCTTCTCAAGAATACATCTCTTCCTTCAATCTTCAACATTTGATGGTAACACTTAAAATATATCCCTTTGTTCTCCTCCTTTTTCATAAAATCATCCTTAAATTATATCTTGTCTACTATTCATCTCCCTTTAGTTCATTACCATCTCCCCCTTTGACAAGAATTCTTCTTCACTAAACATACACTATCACTCCCACTTTGACAATAATACCAAAGGTAACAATAAGCTTCAGTTAGAAACTTATATACCATTTAGTTATACCTCTTATACCTTGCATGTCCCAACCTTTTCAATTTTAGCACATCATTTTCCTTCTTCACAACTTTAGGATAGCCTAAAGAGTGAACACCTACATAATTCACAAATAAATATTCTAATAATGTATTAATTAATGCACACCAACATCTTCTCCTAGTGAACATTAGATAGAGGAAGGACCCCTAACTTACCTCTTAGATGTTTATAGGTATCCTTATGTAATGTATTAGTGAATATATCTTCTATCTATTCTTTTGACATGACATACTCCAACCTTACTTATTTCTCTTGAAATTGTTCTTAGATTTATTGAGATGTTAATTTCAGTTTTTTTGTTACAAGATTATTCACTTCCTCTTGCATACCTTCTAGTAATTTTTTTATCCAAACATTATTAGAACAATTAATTGAAATAGCTACATATTATTCCCAAGTAGTGGATAGTGAGATAATATTAAAAAGATTTAGAATAACTATGAGGGGAGTGAATCAATTATCCAAGGTCTAGATGTAACAATTGAATGTTTAATCATTTCAAATACTTCGGATCTAAACATTCAATAGCCCAGTCTCTATAGAAAAAAATTAGTAACATAAACTTGTAGTCCACTATCCTAATAGTAACAAACTTTTAGAATGTAAAATATTAATAGTAAAACATCTCATATGATATCCACACAAGTATGACACTAGGATTTAATGTGGAAATCCAATTTGGGAAAACCACTAGTAACATGTCACCAATATTTCAGTCTTTTGAAGTGAGCTTTGTTAGGATCCAACCTTTTTAAATATTACAAAAGAAACTATTAAATGTGATCTTTTTAAAAGATTTAATCACCATATTAGGAGTGGCCTTGTCAGAGACCTTAAGAAAATTCTATTATAATGTCACCTTGATTAAAGGATTTACATATTATTGTTAGGTCAACCTTGATTAAAGGATTTCAATACTAATACAATGATAAGAAAGTAACATCGGGTTTTATTTGATAAATACAACTCACTTTGCAAATACAGATCACAATTCAATTTATATCCTAATCCACTAACTAGCCTACATTGTCATCTCTATGATATGCTTGGTACTCCTTCAAGCTATCACTCTCCACCTCTTTAGAACTCTTTTTAGCCTCCTTCTCAAGTTTTCTAATAAATAGCATCAAAAAAATCTCTAACATTATTATGTCTTCACCAACTCTACTAAACCCCTCTTTAGTTTAGCCCTTATACCTCCTTAAATAGGCAATTCTTGTCTTTTTTTGCTTAAACATCACTATAGATCTTAGAGTTTGGTTAAATTCATCAAATCCTTACATCATTTCATTTCCTCTTTTCTCTTCTAGAAACTTCCCCTTGAATCCTTGCATAGAAATGGTTAAACACAATTTATCTTAAATTAAATGATCTAGGTCATCCATCCTTATCTTCAACATGCTTTAAATATTCCAAGAAATCAACTATGTTGGCTGGAAATCACAATTTCCTCATATTTTGTCAAATGTTGTCCCTTGGCCAATATTGTGTTCTAACACTAGGTCATCATTAGATTACTCAGTCACTACTAACTTTTCTGTTTAGATCATATACCAACACTCGGTCAATACTAATGCTCGATCGCCACTATATTTTCTTGGCTTATACTAGCACTCAGTCAACTCTAGCATCACTTGACATAAACTTCAAGTTCCTTAATCTTCACCTCTTTTTTTGTGTCAAGCCTATGCATTTGGCCAATATTTGATCACTTCTAGGATTCAATACAACTGCCTTCTTCACTTATAGTATGATTAAACAATCAATTTATCTTGTCAAAGTCAAATTGATTCAAGTGCCCATTGTAGTTCCTCATAACTCAACCTTTCCTCTAGCTCCTTTTGTCATGTCTTTCTTCTCAAATCCTCTTCATCAATCATATTGATATGGCACTCTACTCAAATAGAAACTATCTTACCAATAAGGTTTAACATCAATGATAACATAATATTTGTCTCAATTGTAGTTTCCAATGATCTCCCTCTTTGGCATTGATGACAACACCTCTAGTTATCATACAATCTAAACTATGTACTACTTTGAGTATTTTAATCTATGTTTAGTATCAGATCTTCATTAATATCCTTAGTTTCATTTTGATTCTCATCTTTGTATCCATCAATCTCTCTCTTTGTCATTTTCATTCTAATTCTCACCCATGCAGCTCTAATATGCAACATATAAGCTCATATCGGATCATGAAATTAATTATCTTCCTCTATATTGCTAACAACACCTTGCATAAATTCTCCCTCTTTCCTATTATTGCATAGGATAGGTAACTGCTACATAATTATCTCCCTCTTTGTTAGTAATGCTAAAGATACTTCATCTATCTCGTACATCTCTATCATGTAGATATATTCATGTCATTATTGGATTCACCTCTATCATCTATTCTTATGATTGATACACCATTATGTTCTCCTTCCTTCCCTACTTTAGGAAGTTCCTAAAGTATGGCTTTCTATATCAACTTGTAAGATATTATGATAAACATGTTTGATGCAGAGCTCCATCTCAACTTAAGTAGCCTTGTCTAGGAAAATCACCCCTAGTTTACGTCTTAGATACTTATGTGCATCCTTATTTAAAGCCTCAATGAAAATATAAGCTATTTTCTCCTTAGTGTTCAGATACTCCAATCTCACTTCTATATCTTGAAATAACTCTCTCAAGTAATGTTACTTGATAAAAATATGCTTGGTATTTGTGTGCATTACAAGGTTCTTTGATATATTTATAGCACTTGTGTTGTTACAATAGATAACAATAGGATAGAAATATGCTTGGTATTTGTGTGCATTACAAGGTTCTTTGATATATTTATAGCACTTGTATTGTTACAATAGATAACAATAGGATCAATGATCTCTTCCTTCATCCCTTTCAACAATTGTTTGATCCATACAATATTTGAACAATTCACTGTTGTTGCCACATAGTCAACTTTAGCTGTTGATTGTCAAATACAATTCTTCTTTATGCTTGTCCATGAGACTAGTCTCTTTCCTAGAAAGAAAGCTCCACCACTTGTACATTTCCTAGAAAGAAAGAAAGCTCCACCACTTGTACACTTTTAGTTCAATCTTGTCATTCTTTTTGTAATATAAGCCATAGTATTCTATTCCTTTCAAACATCTTAGTATCCTTTTCACTACCATCATATGATTCTCCTTAGGATTTGTAGAGAATCTTTCAATAATCCCAACTGCCAATGCAAGAAGAATATGCAAGTAGTTTTCTAACTCTTTTTAATCTTGCAACTAGGGAAAATATTTCCCTATATTCAATTCCTTCTTCTTGGGCATATCCTTTGCATAGAAGTCAAGCCTTGTTCCTTATGACTTCTCCTTTCTCATTCAACTTATTCTTGAATACCCACTTTGTTCCAATAACCTTCTTGTCCTTAGGCTTAGGTACTAGTGTCCAAGTTTTTTCCTTCTCTATCTATTCAATTTCTTCATTCATTGCTTGAATATAATCTTCACTATCCAAGGAATCTTTTACTTATTTGGCTCGAATTCACAAAGTAAACATGTATCACTTCTAAGTCTTATCCTTGTCATGACTCCAAAGTCTTTGTTACTAATGATTTTTTTTAGTGCATGGTGTCTTCTCATAGACTTTGCTAGTGTAGGTTCTTTTCTTCTTTCTTATTGCATAGGTTCATCTTGAAAATTGATTTTAGGTCCATTTTGTATCTCTAGTTCTAGTTCTAGTTTAGGTTCTTCTTGCTTTGCATTGTCTTCCTAATGTTTGGCATCTACTTCATGTATCTCGGCATCATTTTGTTGATGCTCAATACACCATCTAATTCTTAATGGCCCCCTCCTATAAATTGACATTCACATTTTGTTGTTTCTTAGTAACTTTGATCTCTGGTTCTGGTAAGGTATGGGAAACACCTTCATTGACATATATGAATGTGTTGTAATCTTTTAGGTTCTGTCTAGCATTCAACTTGAGTTTTTTCTACATATTCACTATTTTTCAAATTTGCACTTTCTACAAATTTTTTAGTGTTATATTTCAAACACTCATAAGCTTTTCTCTTAGTCAAATATCCTAGAAATATGCCTTCATCACTTTTACCATCAAGTTTTCAATTTCTATTATCCTTTAATATATAACATTTTCTTCCAAACACTTTGAAATACTTCACATTAGGTGCATACCCATACCATAACTCAAAGGGCACAACATTTGTACCTTTCTTGGCTTGTACTTGGTTCAAAGTATAGACTAATATAATTATAGATTCTCTTCATTATTTTTGTGACACATTCTTCTCCATCATCAGTGTTCTTGCATAGTCCATAATTGATCCATTTCTTCTTTCACCTACTCCATTTTGGAGAGGAGTCCTAGGTCCTGACATATGCCTTTTGATTCCTCTATCATTTCATAATATATTGAATTCATTAGAGATAAATTATCCTCCTCTATTAGATCTCAAACACTTTAGATTCTTAGTTGTTTCCTTTTCAACTCTAGCCAAATACCACTTAAATAACTCAAAAGCATTAGATTTTTCTTTAAGAAACATTAAAATAATCATTATGGAACACTCATCAAAAAATAGAATGAAAAATTTGTCTCCATAGTATCTTTTCAAGCCAATAAGTTCACAAAGGTTAGTGTGAACCAATTCAAAAATATTATTAGGTGACTATGTCTTGCTCTTGAAACTAGACCTAGTCATTTTTCGCAATTGACATTGTTTACACATAGCATTATTAGGTTTCTTCTATCTTAGTAATCATCTTACTATTTTCATCTTACTAATGCTTACCAAATGATCAAATTTTACATGACATAGCCTCTTATGCCCCAACCATATATGTTCATTTTGTGCAAACAAGCATGTTTCATCAGATAAATCTAGATAGAACAAGTTACCTCTTGTCTGATCACCAATTCTAATCAGTTCACCAATAGTATCAAATATCATGGCCTTCTTGTGAAGGAATTCAACTCTGTATCCTAATTTGTTCAATTTTGATATACTCAACAAGTTATAGTTAACTCTTTCAACCCAATAAACATTGTCATACTTGATATTATCAGTCAATTTTATTTGTCCTTTACCTTCATAAGACATGTTGCATCATTACCGAACTTATTACAACTATCTTTGTATGGCTCCATGGTTTCAAACTTAATTTATCACTAGTCATGTGGTGTGAGAAACCACTATCAATTATCCATATATCACCTTTACTCACATATGAAAAATTAATGTATTTTTCTCATCTTCATTAGAATCTTCTTTCATAGCAACATAGACAACTTCCTCATCATTTCTATATGAATCATTGTTAGTTTCTTCTTCAACAATGTAATAGGATTTCTTACCTTTGTCTTTTTAGTCCTTGTTTCTCCTATTGTCTATGTCATCTCTTCTCCCTTTGTACTTGTTTTCCCTTCTTTCATCCTTGTCTTCTTTGTTAGGACATCTTGCAACAATATGACCAACTTTGTTACATGATAAACATATTATAGGAAGTTTACCTTTGTATTTTGTTTTGCCCCTTGGAAGTCTTCTTGCCATAAAGCTTCAAGCTCATCAAGGTCACCATCAGAAACATCACCATCATTATTCAAACTTTTTCCTTTTCCTTTCTTACCAAGAACCAAATGAGGTTTGAATCTAATTCAATAGTAGTAGAAGTGAAATTATCAAAATACGACATTTCAAAAGTAGCAAGCCTACCAGTTACACATTCCAAAGTTAGGTTATTACAGAAACTCTAATAGTATAAATAGGAAGTAGAGTTCTCATGCTTTGCTGATCATAGTCTCATCATCAATCTTTCCATTTTCTCCTCTTATAGTCTTTACAACCTCTTTGATTCTTCCATAGCATTGAAAAAATTTCTCACCTTCCATCATCCTTATTTCATCAAATTTACCTCTCAAGCTTTCTCATTTTTCTCTCAAAACATTTGTGTCTCCTCCATAGATCGTCTATAGTGTGTCCCACATTTCCTTGGCTATGTTGCAATCCTTTATGTCATCAGACTTGGAATAGCTTAGGGTGGATACAATCTCCAACATAACTTGATTATTTTCTTGATTCTCTTTCATTTGCTAATATGTCATTGATGCAGGAGCATCTTGCATGGAAAATTATTGAGAAAAAAAAAAAAATTATTGAAATTTTTTTTTTTGGAGGAGAGAGAAAGTGATGAAAATTAGAGGAGAAATAATACAAAAATAAAAAGGGAAAAAAAAGGAGAAAAAAAAAGGAAAAGGGGATTTCTATTTTTGAGGTGCATAGGTGGCATAATAGAAAAAATAAAAAATAAATGGTTGTCATTCCATTTATCGAGGTGTGTGGGTAGAATTCTAGAAAGTTATGAATATTGTAGAAAGTTATGAATACTATAGAAAGTTATGGAAGTTGTAGAAGGTTATGGATAAGTCATGCATGGGGTGGTAAGTGCTTATTTAAGCAAGGCATATGAACATTTCTAATAAAGCTCAAGGAAAAGCTTGGAGAAGCTCAAGAAGAAGCTCAAGGAGAAGCTTGAGAAGTGGAAGCTTGAGAAGGAGTAGCTTGGGAAGTAGAAGCTTTAGAAGGAAAGCTTGGAAAGGTGAATGTTGTGGAAGGTGAAGCTTGGAAAGCTTGGAAGGCTTCAAGGTGTGAAAGAGAAAGAGGAAAGTGAAGAGTGAGTTTTCCTGAGTCTATGGACAAAGCGCCGAATGTGAGGCAGTTTACAGTAGGATTGTGATGGACTTGTGAGTGTGTAGACAGAGCGCCGAATGTGAGGCAGTTTACACTTGGATCTTGGATTAGGTTTGTGAGAAGAGCTAGTGACTGTGGTTTAGAAACAAGGAGGTTTCTTGGTGGCTTGCAAGCACAAGTTGAGATCTCAAAGGTTTATACCAGAGTTTGGATCTGGGCTAGCTTGGGTGTTTGGATTGGATCTTGAGAGATCTTATAGAAATGTTAGTGTAATTGCTATTGGATTGTCAAGTATAATAAAATTGCTTGGGAAGTATTTTGTCATCTCTTTGTTCCCTTATTGTTGCATTCTTGGTTGTGAGTTGGTAAGGGTGGTGTGGCCCTTCGTTAGTGGTATCAGAGCATACTTTCATTAGTGGTATCAGAACCGTACCTTCATTAGTCATAAGACTTGCTATCATAACATATGCATGTTCTATATAGTGTATTGCAATATATCCAATTCCTACCAGATTCAACTTCATCAAAATTTTCTTTGTAGGGAAGTTCTTTTTGTTCAACCTTGGCACTTCCTTTTTATACATCTTGATCTTTAGCTTCAAGTACCTTCAAAAATTTCTCTACAAGTACTAATGCTCTGATACCAATTTCTAGAATGATTTAGAATAATTGGGGGGGGGTGGGGGGGGGGGGTGAATTAGTTATCCAAGGCCCAAATATAACAATTGAACTTTTAATCACTTCAAATACTTCAGATCTATACATTCAATAGCTTAGACTCTATAGAAAATAACATAAAATTGTAGTCCACTATCTTAATTGTATGTAAATTAATAGTAAAGCATCTCATAGGAGATCCAACAATTATGACACTAGGATTTAATGTGGAAACCCAATTTAGGAAAAACCACGAGTAATATGTCACCAAATTTTCACTCCTCTAAATGAGCTCTATTAGGAGCCAACCCTATTAAAGGTTAAAAAATACAGTGTTAAATTTTACCTTGTCAAAACATTTAATCAACCTGTTATGAGTGGCCTTGTTAGAGGGATTACGAACACTCCATTAGAATATCACCTTGATTAAAGGATTTATATATGAGTGTTAAGTCAACCTTGATTAAAGGATTTCTTTACTAATACAATGGTTAGAAAGTAACAACATTCTCAATCTGACAAATAACACTTACTTTGCAAATATAGATCATAATTTGGTTCATATATTGATCCACTGACTAGCCTCCATTGTCATCTTTATCTCTAATCTACTTGGCACTCCTTTAAGAAATAACTCTCCACCTCTTCACAACTCTTCTTAGCCTCCTGCTCAAGTTCACCAATCAATAACATCAACAACAACTCCAACCTTATTAGGTTTGCACTAGCTCTGCTAAACCCCTCTTTAGTTCAACCCTTATACCTATTTAAATAGGTAGTTATGATCTATTTCTCCTTAAACATCTCCATAGATCTTAGGATTTGGTCAGATTCATCGAATCCTCCCATCATTTCTTTTCTCTTCTCTTCTAGAAAATTCTCCTTGAATCCTTGCATAGAAATGTGCAAACATAGTTTCTCTTTAATTAAATGCTCCAATTCATCCATCCTTATCTTCAAAATTATTTACATATTCCAAGAAATCAATTGTGTCAGTTGGAAATCACAATTTTCTCCTATTCTAATAAGTGTTGTCCCTTAACCAACACTATGTTCTACCACTCGGTCATCACTAGAATTCTTAGTTACTACTCAATTTTTTGTTCAGTACATATCTAACACTTGATCAATAGCGATGCTTAGTGAACATTATATTTTCTTGGCTTATACTAGCACTTGGTCAACTCTAGCATCACTCAGTGTAAACTTCAAGTTCCTTAATCTTCTTCTCTTTTGCTCGGTCAAGCCTATGCATTTGATCAATCTTTGATCACTTCTTCTAGGCTTCAGTACAACTATCTTCTCCACTTGTAGCATGATTAAACAATCACTTTATCTTGTCAAATTCAAACTGATTCAAGTGCCCATTGTAGTTCCTCATAAGTTATCCTTTCCTCTAGGTCCTTTTGTTATGCCCTTCTTCTCAAATCCTCTTCATCAATCATCTTGATATAAAACTCTACTCATATAAAAACTATCTTACCAATAAGTTTTGACATTAATGGAAACATAAGAATTGTCTCAATTGTAGTTTCCAACATATACAACATTTTTTCTTTCATATCCATGTCACCAATCTGTCTCCTAAAAAAGCTCCACCACTAGTACTCTTTCTGTCATCAACATTTCTATGCCGATTAGCATCAGTATACACTTTTAGCTCAAAATATCCATATTTCTTGTACCATAAGACATAATCATCTATTTCTTTCATATATCTAAAGATTCTCTTCACAATAATCATGTGTGTTTCCTTAGGATTAGAATAAAATCTTGCCATTATACCTACAACATGCACAATATCTGGTCTGCAATGCACAACATGTCATAGCTTTCCAATCATATATCTCTACAATGTCTCATTTACCTTGGTAGTATCATCATCCTTTGCTAATTTATACCATATGACCATTGGTGTATCAATTTATCCTGATTATTCCATGCCAAATGTCTTTGAGATCTATTTGATATACTTGACTTGAGTTATATATATACTATCCTTCACTTGTTGAACTTGAAATTCAATAAATAATTTAATCTATTCAAACATTGGCATCTCAAAATCCTTCCTCATTTCATTAGAAAATGTCCTACACATTAGGTCAGGTCCTCCAAATATAATCTCACAATTTTTTTTCCAGTAATTAGGATCTTATCTTTAGATTCACTTTCTAAATATAGATTACTATTCTTACTCATTCTAATAAAACCAATTTTCATAAAATATGAATGTAGCTTTTCATACCATGTTCGGTGTGGCTATTCCAATCCATACAACACCTTGTGTATCTTACATACCATGTTCCTCTAACTTGGGTCCACAAAAATATTTGGTTGTTCAATGTAGAATTCTTCTTCTAGTGTTCCATTTAGAAATGCAAACTTGACATCTATTTAATAAAATTTGAATCCCTTGAAACTACCATACGTAAGTAGTATCGCCACTCGTTCTAGTATAGTAACCAGGGAAAATATTTCTCCATAATCAATACCTTATTCTTGTGCATATCCCTTATAGACTAGTCTAGCCTTATTCCTTATTAATTATCCATTTTCATTCTACTTGCTTGTAAAAATCTATTTAGTACCAATCACATTCTTGTGTTTGTGTTTTGATACCAATATTCATGTATTATTCTTCTCAATTTTCTCAATATATTCATTCACAACACTTATCTAATCTTCATTCTCTAATGCATCCTTAATTGTTCAAGGCTCAAACTCACAAATCAAGCATGTGTTATCTCTCAATTTACTTCTTGTCACCACTCTAACATCCTTCTCTCCAATTATTTGGTCTGGTGAATGGTTCCTTTTGACATACTTTTCTATAATAGGTCTGGTTCTATGTTCTCTAACATTTTCTCCACTCAGTGGATGCTCAACTAGTTTCTTAGTAGTATGTTGTTGTTTCTCAAGTTTTTTATCACTTGGTGATGTTTGACTATTACTTAGGTAGTGTACTTAGTGCATCTTCTTGAATAGAAAAAAATCCTATACTCTTTAGGTTGTTTCTTACTTTCTTCATCAATATTTTTTGTAAACTCATCAAATCTCACATTTTCACTTTTAATCATTTTGTTAGTAGCCTTGTTCAAACCCTTATAAGCCTTTCTCCTAGCAGAATAACTTAGGAATATGCCTTCATCACCTTTAGAATTAAAATTCCCATTTCTAGCATCTTTTATAAGATAACACCCACTTCAAAATATTCTAAATTAACTCATATTCAGTGTATGCCCATACCAGATTGCACAAGGTGTCTTATTTGTACCATTTGTCAATTATACTCAATTTAGTGTGTAAATTGGAGTGCTAATTTCCTCACTCTACTATACCTATGCATCTTCTCAATCAATAGTGTTCTAGCACAATCAATAATGGATCTATTTAATATTTTAGCTATACCATTCTTGTATGGTGTCCTTGGTGTTGACAATCATTTTCTTATTCCATTCCCATTACAAAAATTAGTAAGCTCATCAGAAATGAATTGACATCCTTTGTCAGATCTCAAACATTCCAATTGCTTAGGTATTTAGTTTTCAACTCTTTCCTTATACCATTTGAACATTTTAAATGCATTACACATTCCTTTAAAAAATATAACAAACATCATTCTTGAGAAATCATCAACAAATAAGATAAAAGATCTATCACCATAGTAGATTTGCACTTTCATAGGACCACATAGATTAGTATGGACCAATTCCAATACATAATTAGATGAGTAAGACTTACTTTTGAAACTTGACATAGTCATTTTCCTAATTTGACATTACTTACACATCACTTTATTAGGTTTTCTTAAGCTTTGTAAACCTCTTACTCTTTTCTTTCTACTAACCTTGATTATGTCATTGAAATTAACATGACATAGACTTTTCAGCCATAAACAAACATCTTCAACCCTTGTAATTAGATGTGTTTTTATAAAATGTAAGTATAATAGGTTATTACTTGATCATTCACCAATATCAATAAGATTTCCAACATCATCATATATCTTCACCTTTTAGGTTTGGAACTCCAGTCAACAACTTATTTTTTTCAACAAAGTCACACTCAATATATTGCACTTTAGTCCTTGTACCCACTAAGCATTATCACATTTAATCTATTATAATTCTTTAGAATAACTAGGAGAGTGGGGGGGGGTGTGAATCGGTTATCCAAGGTCCAAATGTACAAATAAAACTTTTAAGTGCTTAACAAATTCATATCCATAAAACCATAACATGCATGTATCCATTAGATCATACAATTCCTTAACTTAGTAGTTTATTGTGCTTGGTCAAAATAACTTTGTAGTAATGTAAACATGAAATATCATAAACACATTCACACAATTTATTTGACACAAGCATTTTACATGGAAACCCAATTTGGAAAAAATGACCAATAACATGCTACCCAATTTCACTCTTCTAAAGTAATGCCCTATGAAAGGCCAACCCTATTAAAGGTTACAATACACACTATTAAACCTGACCTAGTTAGAAGATTTCAATCACCCAATTAGGAATGTTCCTTGTTAAAGGACTTTAGAAAATTCCATTAGAATGTCACCTGGTTAAAGGATTTACAAATGACTGTTAGGTTAAACTTAATCCAAAGGATTTTATCCACACTGGTACAATTGTTAGAAAGTAGGACTTGATTTGATGAAAAAATACAAGTCACTTGTAGATTATAGATCTATGGGTTAG
This sequence comes from Cupressus sempervirens, assembly GCA_028749045.1. Taxonomy (NCBI): domain Eukaryota; kingdom Viridiplantae; phylum Streptophyta; class Pinopsida; order Cupressales; family Cupressaceae; genus Cupressus; species Cupressus sempervirens. The sequence goes on along the minus strand of CM053791.1, from coordinate 186,566,901 downwards.
TCCTCCATTCTTCTTGGCATTCATGCTCTTCAAATTTGACAGCTTGTTCACCCTTCAATAATTCATCCTCTTAAGCCTTCTTGCTTTGTATGCCAACTGCAATCTCTTTTATGTAGCCACTAGATAAAGCAACGCTCTAGACTTATTGCCTTCCTTAGGTTCTCGCACATCACAACCTTTGATTTTGGCCCTCTATCTCTATAAATAGAGAATTTAGATCTTTTTCTGCTTAACCACAATCATCCATTTTAGGGTTAGGTAAGATTCAATGTATCTACCCACTTTTTCATTTTAGTTCATCTAGAAACTTCCTCTATAGTCTTCCTTGATTTTGCCTCAAAATGGTTTACCTTGAATTCTATGCTACTAGCTCATCAAGCTTATCTTCCACACACTTCACATAATTCAAGAAATCAAATTAGTTGGCTCATATTCATCAAATCTTTGATTTAACACTTTTTGCTGTCACTCAACACTTACACTATTTTGTTACACAACCAACACTTGTTCACTTAAAAAAAACTAAAGTTTATTAATGCTAAAAAAAAACTAAACTTTACTCAAAATTATACCAACTTTCACTTGGCTTCCACTGATTGTCTTCTTTTCTCAACACCTATTGATTTTCACTTGCTTCTACTATTTTTTGCTCAGCTTGCACTATTTTCTAAGCAAGGCTTGGTATACACTTTTCTTTTCTTGATCTTCTTCCAGTCTTTTCTTGAGTAACCTTTCATTATAGAGTTTAAGTAGATAAACAATACACTATAGTATCAATGTCTTACTTGGTCTTAGTTCTCCTTTTATACACCAAATAACTCAACCTTCTCTCGGTGCTCTTGTTATCTTCTCTTTTCAAATCCTCTTCATCAATCAACCAAATGATAGCATTCAAACTAAAAAGCAATTGTCTCACTAGCAAGTAGTAGGTTTTACGTCATTAACAAAATAATGATTGTTCCATTACAGGTTCTACACTTCAAAAAATCTCTTTTCAACATAATCTTCTCATTCAATATGATAAATCCTTTTTCTTTCATAGGACATGGATGATCATTTCCAAGTATAAAAAATCCACCATCATTATGTTATAGATTCTCAAATTTACCAATATCACTAGTCATATGTTGTGGACAACCACTATCAATAATCAATGTATCATTTTTTATTTACTTTAAAAATGACAGCCTTTTCTACTTCATATATTTCTTCTCCTTTATAATCTTCCTTCATTGCAACATACACAACTTCTTCACCTTTTTTTTGATCAATTATTTCATACATAGTTTCTTCCTCCTTAGCTAGATAACAAGCCTAGTTTCCTTTGTCTTTGTAGTTTCTATTTCCTTGGCATCTATTATCTCTTTTATCATTCCTTTAATCTATAGTATTTCTAATACATCTAGATGTACTATGACCAACTTGTTACATTTAAATAAAATCAAAGTTAGTTTACCTTTATACTTTCCTTTGCCGCTTGATATCCTCTTTGCAAGTAGTGCTTCAAGATCTTCTAGATCATTATCATTTGATTCATAATAAGTGTCATTCTTAATTTGATGAGTAATTCTCTCTTTTCTTGAAATTCCAATAGTTATAGATAACTTAAATTTAGACTTAATCTTAGTTACTACAAAGTTATCAAAGTTATTTAGCTCAAAAGAAGTTAGTCTACTGACAAAAGCATCAAGAGCAATATTATTTCTAGTTATAGATCTCAACTCTTGAATAGAATAAAATCTAACAGCATAAATAGCTAAATGAGTTCTAAGATATTTTCTTACCACAACTTCATCACTTATGACTCCTCCATCTCCTCTAATAGCATAAACAATTTCCTTGATTCAATTATTGTATTGCATAATGTTCTCACCTTCTTTTATTCTCATGTCATCAAACTTGCCTCTGACACTTTTAGCATTTTTCCTTAGAACATTATTATCTCCTCCATGTAAAAGTATCAATTTGTACCACATCTCCTTAGTAGTAGCACAATATTTGATATCATCAAATTTAACATCATTCAGGAAAAAAGTAATCTTTATCATTAGAGAGTTGTGTTCTTTTCTCTCTCTCATTTAGGACCAAGGGGTAGTAGTGTGTACTAGTTTTCTAGGTAATACATTGTAGAGTATCTAATGCCAAATAAGTAAATCCCCATTCTACTTTACCCTAATGGAAATTTCTTCTTGTTTAGCTTTGATACCACTCTCTTATACATCTTCAGATCTTTAGCTTAAGTATTTCAAACTTGTTCCTCCAAGCACCAATTCTTTGATATCAATTGTTAGATAACTAAAAGGGGGTGAATCAATTACCCTTAGTTATCCACATGCCCTTTCAAATAATTCACAGCACTTATAAAAACTTTAACTTATCAATAATCAACTTGGTAAACATAGTAAACTTATTCAATATCATTTCCTATAATTCCTATATTGAGTATCAACTTCATCAATCAACTTACATAAATGACAATAATTTTAACATGTAAAAGAAAATAACATGAAAAACATCCATGAACACATTAAAACCAATATTTTTAATGTCAAAACCTAATTAGGGTCAAAGCCACTAGGGACTAATGACCCAAAATAATTTAACTCTTTTGAAGTGAGCTCAGTTAAGAGACAAGCCTAACAAAGGTTATACACACACAACTAGCTATGACCTTGTTAGGGGATTTATAGCAAATATCATCTAGACCTTGTCACCCTTTAATAAGTGGCCTCTTTTAAGAACTTATAGACATCTAATGGAATGCCACATTATAATAAGGATTTAAAAATAACAAGACTGTTAAGTCCACTCAGTTAAGAGATTTTTTCTACAATGGTTAGAGAGTAACAATCAAATGATATGATAAACATGCAACTGGCATTTCTTGTTCAGATCTTCTATCTTCTCAGTCTCTTTATTCACTAATTAACCATCACATGAATACTTCACTTCACATAAACTTCACACTTTGTTCTACTTGATAGAATCTCCTTTAGCACTTTGCACCAACTTGACTATCAACTAGACCAACAAAATTTACCTTCTTGTCTCTTCTTTATATAGACTTTTTTTTTCTTCATTTCCTTCAATTTTTTTTCTCTTAACCACAATTATCTATTAATCATTCCATCCTAGATACATTAAATCTACAATTAAGAAATTTTTTTAACCTCAAACTTTGTGCATTGCCTTAGAGCACTAAACACACTTCAAATCTTTATCATCACATCTTTCCTATATTATTCCAGCCAATGATCTTGCTAACAAACTTTGTCCTTATCTTAGAATCTTCTAGATTTTTTAATGTCTTCACTTGATGTCACCCTTTACTCAACCTTTCAAAAACTATTCTACCTTTACTGAACTATTTTCTTCCTTCACCAACCTTCTCCATATATAGTTATACCACACTTGGTTAGCATTAGACTTTCTTGATTAACCTTCCTCCTACTTGGTTGATACTATTCTAACTAACTGCATATTTCATCCTCTTCATTTACTGACTACTATCTATAGCTCGATGTACCTTACTAATTCTTAATCTTTTCACTTTCCAACTTTTTTCCTCTTTTTACTGACCAAATTAACTTTCTTGAAAATCATCTCAACACTCATTGAAATCGTGTAAAACAATCAAATGAACATTGTACTATCATAGACTAATTCATCAATTTCCTAATTAGGTTCATAAACTTACCATCCCTTCTTCAAATCAATATTCATACTTTTCCTTTCACTTCTCTTTTCAACATCACATCCTTTAAATGATTGCAACTTACATAAATTAGTAATATGTTTTGCCTATGTGACTATACTATTTCATATCCTTCATTCTTCTAGGCTTAACATCAATGACAATATAAAAACTGATCTAAACCTTTTGCATATACTTTATAGCTCAATTTAGACCTTTTTCCTCATCAACATATATTCTATACAATAATATATCTTCTCACTTTTCATCATCAATTATGTCCAATAATAGCATTAATGTATTAGTTGTAGCTGATAGATGCAAATTGTTCAAATTTAACAACATAAAAGTGACATTTGGGTTTAGAATTTGAAGATAATGTAAACTAATAAAATGTAAAAAATTAAATGAAGTTTATACCTAAATATTTAAAAGAAAAACTGAGCAATAATTTATGCATTTGTTTAATGTTTGAAGTCCTTTTATTAATTTTGATAAATAAGGGGTGTAGTTCCCATTAAACACATACATAATAATAATTTGTTTTTCTTTGATTTTTAAATATGTTATAGATGAGTACTCAAAGTTGAACTTATAAGAAACCAACTATTTCTTTATCATGCTAAAATTTCCCTACTAAATATATATTTTTTGGAATAAAAGTAAATATTATTGAAGATAACTCTCTCATCTAGTACTAATTTTTTTTTTTTTTTAAAAAAATGATTTACTTATTTTTTCCTTTTTCGAAGTAGTATCTTCTTAAAGGTTAAACTAACCATTTTCAATAGTTTGAAATTTTAACATATTATAACTAATTGAAAGACAATGAAGTTTGTATGATGATGATATTGACTTTGATATCTATAAAACAATATTTTTAGTTTTTTAAGAGAGTTTACTCTTGATAGAGAAATGAGATTTGACCAAAATAGGTTTAGATGTCCTTTAAGGTGACACAAATATGTTCTTTTACCCCTCTTGAATTATACATCAATTGGATCTATTTGAGGATGATGCTATGATAGTTACATTGATTGAAGTAATGGAATTAGGAGAAATAAGACAAAAAGCTATGAATATACTTGAGATACACTAGTAATAAGTCAAAATGAGTTTTGAAAAAAAGCCTACTCTAGGAGTATTTAAAAAGGGCGATCTTTTCCTCAAGTGGGATGCAACTAGAGACATACTAGGTAAGCATTCTAAATTTGATGTTATCTAGAGTGGTCCATATATTATTACCATCTACATGGATACCACCACCTTTTTATTTATCTAGGCCTAAAGGTGGGGTAATTTTTATCGCACAAATGAAATTCATGTTAAGATTTTTTTCTAAAGGAAGTTGATTATTTTGTACAATAATTTTCTATCCTTTCAAGAAGTGTCTATGTACAACCATTTCTTCATAAAATGGAAACAATGGTATTTTTTCTAGGTATAGGAAGTCGTATTTAGAGGATATTGATAAGTTTTTACTCCATGCCCAATGGATTACCAAGATATTTTTTGTATACTTAGTAGGTAAGTATCTTGTTGCAATCACAAAAAATATTGACTTTCTATCAATATTTCCCTTGTTTAAGTTTCTATAATAGGGAATTCAATTACATAATGCTCCAAAGTCTAATGGACAGATAAATTTCTTAGGAATGATATATTAGTGAGACTTCTTTTTAGTTCTACCAATGTATGGGTAGCTTCAATGCATGTAATATAGAAATGATAGATAGGATGGACTCTTCTCTTGGTGTTCACATTGAATATTAGTGAGATATTTCATATGTCATTGAAGTTGGAGTCGATTAGAGAGATAATGCAAATCATGAAAAGAATAGAAACACACCTCAAAGGGCCATGTTACCATGATAAATTAAAAATTATAATAGAGTATCACTAAAGCAAGGTCAACTTTAGTGTGACAACAACAATCACCAAGGTCTTTACAATGATAAGGGTCATTGTTGGTTAGAGTCTTATATAATATTTCAATAGAAAACATAAAAGATAAAAGATCAATGAGTGTCTCATCATCTAAGTCAAAGTTCATCAACATGAATGGGATGATTTATAATACCTTTTCCAATGGTGTTGTAGTGTATTTAAACCTTGGTTATTTACTCTCATCACTCTCTTAAGTGCATGCATAATGTTCATGGGAAGGCATAGGACTTTAGTTGTCCTTCTTGAAATATCTATGCAAGCATGCATTCTTTTATCTTGATCTCTAAGTATTGTATAATTATAGTTGCCAATGTACTCTAGTAGCATTTATATCACCATTTTTTGGTTCCTTGTGGTTACTTTGTATACACAATTCAACTATAATATTTAATGCTTCTTGGGAAATTGCCTAATTTTTCTCAATAAGTTCTAGCTTATGTACTATGATAAGTAAATTGTGTAACTTTTCTTATTAGTATTACACAATATGTACTCTCATTTCATGTACATTGG